>CM027570.2:5792414-5842049 GCA_015852605.2 Populus deltoides
AAAGAAATTGATGCATGGTTTTTCTTCTTACCTGGTTACACTGCAGTCAGATCATCTTTTGAGGTCCAAGGAATCGAAGTGCTGCAGAGTTTATCATCAGCTGTCATTTCATTCTTATGTGATGCCATCTCTACCATTGGGAATAACTTATTCAAATACTGGGATGCTCTCAGGAATTATAATCACTCCTTGAAAGAGTTCAAAGGTAACTACTAATTCACACATTTCAATTGAATGGTATCTGCGAGTCTTGTTTTGTTGATTGAAATTATATAGTTATACCTTTGCATATGACAATTTGTTTTTATTGATATTTACATCAATAATATATAGAAAATATTGTTAAGCTTTTCTTCATAATTTGGTCATTTAGCTATTTTTGAAGCATTTGCTGTTTAAAGAAACTATTTGCAGGCCCTTTTAACTGCTTGTAGAATTTGTTAGTAGGAGGCGTATACATTGGTTATGCTGGATGTCTGCTAAAAGGAAAAAAAAGGTTACATTTATTTTAATGTTCTAGCTTTGTTAGGATTCAGTTAGCTGTTTGCATAATACACTGGCTATATAATATGATAATGGACTTGTCATTTCATCCTTCGGTACTTCTGTCAGCTTAAGATGCATTGACACTGATGTTAATCCAATTAAGACGTGGACCATATTTGGTTGGTAATCTCCCTTTTTTTTGTTGTTTGATCTTTTAATTTTAACATGATCCTTTCTTGTATAGAATGGCTGGCCCCTTGCATACATGTCTTATCATGGCCTATGGTCCTGCTTTCTTGCATTTAGTTTTGGTCAAACTGGACATGTCGATGCATGTGCATATCAACATGGATCTCTCGGCTGTGCAAGAATAGTATATTTGGGCCACAGGAAGTTACTTCAATTGCAGGCTTTCCAAGGATTTTTGCTTGATTGTGCTGTTTGAGTGATCAGAATAACTTTTGTGTTCATTCATTGAGAACAAAATTATATCATATTTTATTGGATTGATACACCCGAATGATTCTCTGACACTGTAGTGAAATTTCAAATAAACTTTGTTGAGGCCAGGATAATATTCTCCTCTTTTTAGCTCTGTCTCTCTCTCTCTCTGATAATTCAGGTAGCCAATTTTAATCACGAGCACCTCTCTAACACCTCCCCGCTAACTACATATTTTTGTTTGGTAGCTTTATTTCTTATACTTTTTTTTTTGGTGAATAGATACCTAACATCCCCTGAACCTTAGGAACATCACTTCAGCTTTGTATTGATAGTTTGACAGTCCTATAAATTGGCTTTTGTCTTTGTGTTTAATAGATTGCATAAAAGGGATGTCTAATTCTTTCTGCTCACCCAAAAGACCGATGACAGATGATGGCATGTATTTTGGTTACAGTTTTATTGTTTTTTACTGCAGATGCATCCCTGGATTTTAGCCCTTTCATCATATGTATCTTGCAGAAGTGTGTAAGGTTACTTGGTTCTGAATCAGGAACCTTTTCATTGCCTGAGAAATCAATAATTTCAGTATATGTGTGCAGCACATTGAAGTATCTTTTGCAAACTCAGGTAAGCATTTTGTACTTTGGCTTACAATTAGAGGTGTTTGTGTTTCATGTAATCAGAAAGATGAAAATTTACAGGTAGATGCGGGCTTATTATCTGCTTTGATTAGGTCAGTTTTGTCCGAGGGGCTTACGGATCACTGTCCTTCAATTGATGATTCTGAGACTTTGTTCTGTGAGTGGAGACCATTGAGGAACTTGTTGCTCTTTGCGGAGAGTGTATTGAATAAACAAGCTTGCTGCCAATTTTTCAATGACCAAGAAGCTATGCCCACTGTTGGTTCTTTTACAAACACACTTGATGAAGTAAGGAATATTGTAGAGAGTGGGCATGGTGGTGAAATAGCTGGAATATCAAAAGCTCTTTCTTCTTCAATTATATGTACAACATCCAATGAGCTATTAAAGAACTTTCCGTCAGTTTTGATAACTTTTCAACGCCTTCGAGTTCCCGAGTCATTTTTATCATCAATAATCTTTCTTGAGCACAGTTTTCTTGCTGGTGTTCTGAAGCTGTGGCCTGAAATGTTCTTTTCTGGTTTAGAAATGGTAATCTCTATGATTAATTCTCAAGGCACAATTGGTGATGCCTCTGCTAAAGAAACAGCACAGCATGTGGATTTTGATGCCAGTGAATCTGCAGCAGCTGTTTCATTCAGCCTCTTTCTTAGGCAGGTGCCTTTTCATCTGCTATTTCCCGCAATCATGAGCATCAATGCTCCTTCTTTAGTGGAATCCTTGAATATAAAAGACTTGCTTTTGGCAAGACTATCTGAGTCATCAACTGATTCTGTTATTTCTCATTTGGCCTTATTCTATTTTGGTTTCATCAAATATGGTCATCTTATAGAATTAAACCATTGACTGAGCTTGAACGACTTGCTGAAATTTGCTATGTTCTTGTTAAGCACATCCTTGCTCAACCACTGGCTTCAAAGCTCAATTCTCCCATGAATGCAGGGGTTCCTTTATCAGCAGATAATATTGGAGAAGTGGCTGAAACCATTTTCTGTCATCCTGCAGTGGTAGCATCTTTGGTTCATCCTTTGCATTGTCATGGTGATTTCACCGAGGGAAAGTTAGGGGAAAGTTTGGAGGAAATCCTTTGTTTCTCTGGACAGACGGTTCACAAAATAGATCATCATGTCTTGGATATGTTGACAGCAACTTTTGATGATTTGTTTCTTCTGTCTGGTGGGCAACATCGTTCTACACTTGAATTTGATGATTGTGCTAGTAAACTAATTGTGAAGGCTTTCAACACCCTGTTACAGAGGCTATATCTGGAAGTTAGGGACAAGTTTGATCAGTGCACTAGTACAGAAGATCCACTGCCCCTTCTCCCATTATTTTATGCTTTGCATGCTTTGAATCGGTTTATATCCCCATTTGAGCTTCTCAAATTGGTCCATTGGATGTTTGGTAGGGTTGATGCGAGTGGTTTAAATGTTCAGAAACATTTTGGGTTATCAGCTCTTTCTGTGGGTCTTTGCATCGCTGCTGATGCCTTTGACATTTTGTCTGCTTATTTGCAGCAGCCAATGACAAGGAATGTGCCATTTTATATGCTTTGGAAATCAGAAGAGAAATTTTTTGATGTTAACCTGATTGAGGAGATCTATGTTCAAGTATGCAAGTTTGCCACTGATTTTAACCAGGATTTTGCGCATGTTTGTTTGCTGAAAGCTGTGAATGCTGTCTACAGCCAAAAATACATGCAACATGGCATCCTTCATCCATTAAGCTTGGTATTGCCTAGGATTATAAGGAGCACTCCTCTAGAAATACTTTCTCAATGCATTTACCGAACAAACATGACAAAAGCTAAATTATTGTCTCTTCTTGTTGAGATGAGCCCCTTGCATTTGTCAGTCTTCGGACACTTATTTTTTGGGATTTTGGATGAAGATTTTAATCTGAAGATAAAGACAGTGGAAAAGACTCGTGATTCAGCTCTTTCAAATACAGATTTTGTTATGCTTCTACCCGCTGCTTTGTCATACTTGAATTCAATTCTCATGAAATTTGAAAAGCAGCAATACAAGCAGTTTACAAATATACCTTCGTTCTACTCAAAATTGCTATTAAAGGGTTTCCTTCATTGGAAGAGTTTTGTATCTGGATATGTATTTCAGGAAAGTTATAATGATTTCTTGCCATCATCCATTGAAGAACTTCTCAATCTCGTGGATAGTAGTCTTCTTGGAAAGGCAATCTGTATGTTACGACGGTACTTCTCCATAAGTGTAGATATGAAATTGAAGGAGCGATTGAAACTTTTTAATTCCATTCTATCCTGTTCCGATACACATGTTGAACTGCTAGATTGTGAAGTTGGTGAAATGGAATTTTGTTCTCATAACCAGTCATTAAACCTTGTTAATAGAGTTGTTGCAAAAATATCATTTTGTCGAATGTTGTTATTTCCAAAGGATAATCAGATTGTGTCTCTGCCAAAAGAAGCAGTTGAGAACTTGCAGGAGGTTTCTTTAGAAAAGGTGTCTAACAAGGAGGGTCAATCAAGGATGAGGTTGTTAAAGATTTTGGTAGATACTTGGCAATTCATGGTTAAGAAATTCCCTTCAGTTTCAAATGGTTCAACGAAAGAAAAGATCTCCAATTGTTTGCAGTTATACAGATACCTGGAGCTGTTCATTTTCAGAACCATTTTTGAATTAGCCATGGAGATGCGTGAGGATCTTATCCTTTTTGGAGTCTGTTCCCTTCCTTGAACAGTTGACGAGGTCTTCTCTTCTCTATCGTTTTGAGGATCCAACAACAATGAAAATTCTTCGTGGTATTTTAGTTTTGCTGTCAGAAGGAAAATTTTCATGTGCTCTATATCTTCAACTGCTTGTTTCTCACTCTCAATTTTCTTCTACTATTCAATCTATCACTGAATCATTTGGATGTCAGACCGGTGCTTTTGTCAAGCCCATGTCTAGCATTCTGAGATCACCTGTTATCCTTCGTACAAAAAGCAGTGATGATTTGCAAACAACTGAGCTGCACATGAAGCAGCTGGAAATTGTTAAGTTACTCAGAACACTCCTTCAACTAAAGCCTCGTCAGAGCAGTTTTGATTCTGGAAACGATATTGGCATAAATCTTAAAGAATTGCATTTGTTGCTTCTATCTTCTTATGGTGCAACCCTAAGTGAAACTGACTTGGAGATATACAATTTGATGCTTGAGATTGAGTCAATTGATAATTCTGTCGTTGATGTTGTTGCTGATATGGATTATCTGTGGGGAACTGCTGTTTTAAAGATAAGCAAAGAACGGGTGCTAGATCAGGAAACATATGATGTCGTGACTAATACAGAAGCAGTAAAAGAACATCGAAGAAGTCAATTTAGGGAAAATCTTCCTGTTGATCCCAAGATGTGTGTGACAACGGCGCTACATTTTCCCTACGACAGAACTGTAACTGATGGATCTTTTTCCTTGGATAGGCTTCAACTAGATAATCTAAAGGATATATATGAGGTATGATCAATGTTACTTTAGCAGATTAATCTGAATTTGTGCTTTTGAAGAATTTGCCTTTTTGTTCTGGCCATGACAACTCAGAACTATTTGATTCTATTGTATTGTGTGCAGAGACATGTTCCTGGTGTTGAAAACATACAGCTATATGATCCTGTTTTCATATTGCGCTTTTCAATTCATGCTCTGTCAATGGGTTACATTGAAGCCGTGGAGTTTGCTGGTTTGGGGTTGCTTGCTGTTGCATTTGTTAGCATGTCTTCACCTGATGTTGGGATGAGAAAACTGGGTTATGAATTAATTGGGAAATATAAGAATGTGCTAGAGGTAATACTCTCTTCCATGCTGTTACTGGCTCATGCTGAGCTTGCATATGATCATGCATGCAAGTGAGAGACAGTTAATGTCTATGGGTCCCCATGCATGTGCATGCATATTATCCCTGTGGTTTGATTCAATAGTTGAATTTTCATTTGTTATTTTTCCTTAAAAGAAATTCCTATGGCATGCTACTCAGAATGGTGGATTGCTCATTTAATCTACAGTATTTTTCTGTGAGACATGCAATGCATTTTATTCTTTGTGGTTTACAACATAGTATTTAATGTATTACAGATGGGTGATGTATATTTTCAAACGATAACATTCATGTTTATGCAAAAAGTCACTTAAGTTTAGAAACTTTTTTGAGTGAGCAAAATAACAAATATGGTTGATAAGTACTGACATATTTGGAAAGGGAAAAGGACTAATATTAAAGGAAATGGTTAGACCTGTTTTCTCTTATAAACCCTTAAAGGGGTTGTTGTGATAATTCCAGGTTTTTGCACATGGGTAAAAAGAGGTTCATGTGGGCGTTAAATTCATCTTAGAAAGTCGACGTGTTTCATTGGGAAGATGCATCTTAAAAGGGTTGTGATAATTCCAGAAGTTTTTGAACATGGGTAAAGAGGTTCATGTGGGCGTTAAATGCATCTTAGAAAGTTGACGTGTCTCATTGGTAAACAGTAATTCAAGAAGTATCATGTCTCAACTTTAACCAATCAAATATACCTGTCTCACTTGTTTATCTAAATTATTCACGGGTCATTGGATAAAATAGACCCTAGAGAGGTTTAAATAGAAAGAAGAAAAACAAATCAAATGGGAATACATTTGCAGTAGGAAAAGAAGCACTCCAAAATTTTTCTATGGTAATTTGTAACTATTCAAATGCTCTCTCTTATGCTATACTCTAATGACCAGATACTGTAATAATTCAATATAAGGCTATTTTGTAAATACAGCAATTAGGATATTTTTTCGTCTTCACAAAAATTTTAAAAACAGTGGAACTTTTATATATAGTAATTGTAAATTCATTGTGATGCAAGAACATAAAAAAGGTAGAGTTGGTAGAGTTGCTGGACCCTTTATGTAATGGAATATAGAATATGGGATAGAGTTATGTGACACATTCTTCTTGTTTACATGAGTGCATGATTTTTTTCTTCCCGCATCCAAGTTCCCTTCCATTTTTTATTTGAAGTTCAATTTTTTTTTTTGCACAGAACTGTCAAAAGACAAAAGATGTAATGCGACTCCGACTCCTGTTGACATACTTGCAAAATGGAATATCTGAACCATGGCAGAGAATTCCTTCTGTTCTAGCACTTTTTGCTGCAGAGTCATCTTTGATATTGTTGGATCCTTCACATGATCATTACACAACCTTAAGCAAGCATTTGATGCATTCCTCCAAGGTGAACATGAAGGTATTGTCTTATGAGCAAAGCAATCTGACTTGCTATGAATGTATCTCTTCCATTGTTTTGCAGCAGCTTGTTTTATACTCATCTTTTTGTTCGTTGTATAATCTTTTGCTCTTACAATGACTAACTCCATCCTTCTCACTTTGTTTAATATTGCAGAGCATACCATTATTTCATGTCTTTTTCCTGAGTAATGCAGTCAATTTCAGAATGGAGAGGCTCTGGATGCTTCGCCTAGCATGTGGAGGGCTGAATTTAGATGACGATACTCAAATATTTATTAGGAATTCCACTATTGAGACCCTATTGAGTTTTTATTCTTCTCCTCTTTCAGATAAGGAGTCAAAAGAAATAATTCTTGAGGTAAAGTTTGGATTTTTTGGTCTAGCATGCTTTGCAGTTGACGCATTTCTTTTAAGTTTTCTTCTTGCAGATGACAGTTTTTTTCTTATTTGTTTTGCAGATAGTGAAGAAGGCGGCTAAATTGCCCAGGATGGTTCGTTACCTAGTGGAACACTGTGGTCTGTTTCCGTGGTTATCATCTGTTCTCTCAGTCTACAAAGGGATGCTGCATGAAAATGAAAGAATTTTTTTCTCACAGCTGTTGGTTGTGGTCATAGAGGTAGTTGCTAGTTTTTATTTGCTGTCTTTTTTGAAACATTTGTACTGTGATATTTCTATTCTATAGTTCACTTGATAGTATTTTCTTCATTCATACCGGTAAAATAAATTTGTCATTATTGTTTCAGTCCTTAACTGGGATCTTGTCATTGCTCCAATTTTGTCATGACTGTTCTCTGAAATATTTGCAATGTTAAAAGTGCTTAATAGGAGACTATTATGGAGCAACCTACTTCAATAATGCTGGATAGAATAAAATTGGATATGCTTACGAGTGACCTGTACATATTTGAAGGTTATATAGGCTCAAGAATAAAATTGGATATGCTTACGAGTGACCTGTACATATTTGAAGGTTATATAGGCTCAAGAATAAAATTGGATATGCTTGTATGCACTCTAGGTTTTTTTGGTCAAATTATGCTGGTTTTTGTTTGAATGTCTTTTCTTTTTATCTAGGTTCTTTTGACAAAATTATTGTGTTGATGCTTTGTTTAGTGACATTTTTTTTTTTTGGATTTAGGTCGTCAATGATGTTGTTTCATCCAGAAACATTGTTGAGTGGTTGCAAAACTATGCTCTTGAGCAGCTAATGGAACTTGCAACTTATCTTTACAAGCTCCTAGTTGCTGGCTCAAAGTTGATAAAGGAGAATGTCACATTGGTTAATTCGGTTCTGCATATAATGCTGACAACATTGAAAATATCCCAAAAACGGAAAATATACCAGCCACATTTTACCCTAACATTCGAGGGCTTATTCCAAATTTATCAGGCTTTGGATGTATTCAATACTTCAAGACCTAGTGCAAGTTCAGAGCTTGGGCTTAAAACAATACTTATGGGTTTTCCTCGGGTTGACATATTGCACATGGTCTCTCTCTCTCTCTCTCTGTGTGTGTGTGTGTGTGTGTGTGTAGCTCTCTCTCCCCCCTCTCTTACCTTCTCTCTTGCATTAATGCATGCTCAACGTTCTAAGTTACAATAATGAAAACAGGGATACAAAAGGGGAACTAGAAAAGAAAGGAGGTTTTACTTTCAGACACGCTAACAGAAAAGGAAAATGGAGGGGGGGGGGGCAAAAAATGAAGTGATATGAAATGAAATTCGATAAATAATGAGTATATCTGGTTGCATGAATTGTTTAGTGAATAACTTATTTTTTCACACTTTTATTCAGTGTTGCCAATACTGCCACAACTGACATTGGTCTTTTAAATCTTTGTTTGATATCATTTACAGAATCAAGAGAAGCTTTCAAGTTTCCTTCTGTGGGCAGTCTCTACTGCCATGAAGTCTGATTCCAGCCAAATCATCAATGTTAAAGATACTCGTGCGAATCTCACAATCAACTCGGAGGAAACACCATCTGAGGAGTCTTTGGTATCAAAACTTTTGCGTTGGCTTGTTGCTTCTGTAATTCTGGGAAAGCTTTCAAGGAAACTTGATGTAAATGCTGAACTTTCTGAAAAATCAAGTTTTAAAACATTGCAAAACTTATTAGAAAATGTTGAAAAAGGGTGTGGAGAAAGCAACAGATTGGGATTTGATTGTGAAGAGGTATTAGCTTTGTCAATATTTTACCTCCAGCAGCTTCTTGGCATGAATTTCACAGTGCTTCCTTCAGTTGTGTCTTCACTATCTCTTCTACTTCTTTGCAAGAAATCGAAGTTTTCAGGTATGGTACTTCAGTTGTTTTTTGCTGGCATCTTGGTTTTATGCTTTTGCTTTCTTTCCCAAAGTAAATGTCTGCAAGAATTGTGTTTTTGTTTTGGGTTAATCCTTGGGCAATGATAGTTTCATTAATTTTGATGATATGTGTTGCACCCGGAGCAGATTTCGCACTTTGTTACAGGACTTCTACACTGTCACTATGGTCGAAAATTCGTTGTCCAACTGAAGCTAATCCTGCTTGGAGATGGTAATATATTCCGTGTCAGTGTTTCTACTTTTATCTTATGATGTGTGACTGAAAGGAATTTGATCATTGCTGCAAAATAAATATTTTCCAGGCTATCAATTTAAACTAAATTGCTCTGCAACATTCTTTGTGCAGGTCATTCTACCAACCGTGGAAGGATCCTTCATGTGAACTGAGTGAATCACAGAGAATGTATGAACAGCACGCCTGTCAATCTCTTCTAGTGATCATCACAAATGTTCTTGGAAAGAAATCATCAGATGATACACGGGTTTTATCACTTGAAGATGTAGAAAATTCTGGTCTTTTCAAATGGGAAAGGACTATAGCAGAAATTGAATTATAACTTGTGCAAATGTACTTTCATTTTAAATGTAAAATCAGTTCAGTTTTGTCTATTAATCTCGTGACCAACATTATATTTTTATGTTTGGATTGCTTATACACCTGGAGAAACATGAAAATATATATTAAATAAATAGGATTGGAAGATATCCTAAACTCAGCCATCTTCGCACTCTGTTCCAAGTCTTCGGCTTTCGAGGCTTCCTTATATATATTAAATAAATAAATCCCGAGGATAGGGCATGCTTTTCTTGTATGCGAATCTTGAACTACATATCTTACATCAGTACGTGTTGTTGAGAGTAGGTTGTATTTCTTACTTAGAGTTTATTAAAATATTTTATTTTTTATTTTTTAAAATTTATTTTGATATTAGCATAAACATCAAAATAATAATAAAAATTTAAAACAATAAAAATTTTCAGAAACGCTTTAAACATGTTTTTTAAATCTCCACTCCTCGCATAATTTGAATATGAAGGCGATTTTTGGGAACATAATTTGATACAGGTTTGAGTGGGATTATGGTGATCTGTTTAGAAGTATGGTTGTGATTATTTTTTAAAGTATTTTTCAAGTTGAAATGTGTTAAAATGATGTTTTTTTTTTAAAAATTTATTTTTGAGATCAGCGCATCAAAATGATTGAAAATATAAAAAAAAATTATATATTTTAAAAAAATTTAAATTTTTTAAAAACACAGATACAAACATGTTTCCAAACATTAACTATACCTTGCTTGTACTAAAAATAGAAGTCTACAATTAGGTAGACCGAATATTGTATAATTCATTTTCAGTAATTTCAATGAGCATGTCTAGTGGTTAAGGGTAGTCTAATGTTCTTTGATTTTATGAGTGTAAATCTTAAGACAAACTTTTAATAACATTTTTGTGTGTAAGTTTTTAAAATTATTTTAAAAAATATTTAATCTCAATTATAGTGTAAAATAGTTGTTTTTAAAATATTCATAAATAATTATATTTAAATTACTATTAAAACGGTGGCCATTAAATAGGATGTTTATATTATAATAGCAATTATTTTTGTATAAAAATGTATTAAAATAATATATTTTTTTAAAAAAATATTTTTAACATTATTACATGGATAAAAAAAACACAAAAAAATTTAATTTAAAATAAAAAAATTAATTTTTTTCAAAAATATTTTTAATAAACAAAAATAAATAATTAACGAACAAACTAAGAATGTGTTAGGGAACACGGTGCAAACCACGTTCTTAAAAAATTTATTTTTTTTGTTAAAATTTAATATAATTTGTATATTTTGGATTGTTTTGATGTATTAATATAAAAAATAATTTTTTAAAAATAAAAAAATATTATTAATATATATTTTGACATAAAAAATTATTTAAAAAATAACTAATACTGCCGATCACTATTTAAGTTATTCTCACCCTTCATTTATTATCATTGCTCAATGAGAGAAACGTACGAAAATTATGGACAGGCATCCAAACGTTAAATCACTGTCGAGTTCACGTGTTGTGGTATGACAACAATTTCTGTTAGCCATCTGACCTCTTAGGGTGTGTCTGTTCTTGCGGCTAACGCGTAGCTAGCTGTAATAAACAAACAAAGTTTTTTTTTTTTTTTTTTGCTAGAGCAGATCTAACATCGATTATTGAGGGAGTCGGCATGATGATTGTTGAAGGGATAGGGTTAGGGTTCCAAATCTATTAATTGGAATAATAAATCTCTTAATTTTAGTATGGATTTGATGTTTGAGGTGATTATTGAGATGGATTTCCCCTCCGGAAATGAGAAATTAAGAGCAAATCTGTCATTTAGATGGGACCTGGGAGACCCAAAAAGTCAGCTAGAAATGACGAAATACATGTTACTTTCTAAAAGATAAATCCATTCACATTAAACCCCCCAAAACAAAACTAAAGATGAGAGTCTTAGTGTACCTTTCTCGTGAAACTTTTTTTTTTTTTTTAAATTTAATTTTTATTATTAAATTTATTAAATATTATAATTTATATTTTTTAACCTAATTTTTATAAAGTATTAGTAATGTAACCTCAACTACAAGGTTAATGGATTAACTTAACCGATTTGAGTTTTATTTATTTATTTTTTTTAAATTCAACCTTTAAAATTAAATTTATTTATAATTATAGGTTGTGATTTTTTTTTAATTTATTTTTTGTAAGATTATTTTAATCTCATGATTTAGTTTGTGAGTTGTATGTTAACTTGAGTTGAATCGAGTTATTTTTTATTTTTTTAATTGATTTATTAATTTCAATTACATCTTTCAATATTAGATTTATTGGGGATTAATCTTCATAATTTTCAATCTATTTTTTATAAAGGTATCCCAGTATTATGACCTAGACTACAGGTTTGATGAGTTAACTCGATTGACTCGAGTTTTTCTCCCCTTTTTCTAATTGACTTTTTATCTCAGTTTTATTCTTTAAAATTAAGTTGATTGTAAATTAGGCTTCTTAACATCTTTCAGTTTGCTTTCTTTGAAGCTGGTTATCCTCTTTTCATGGCTCGGGTTACGGATTAATTTGATGAATTGACTTGAATTGTTTTTTGTGTCATTTTTAATTAATTTTTTTCTTCTCAATTTCATCTTCCAACACTAAGTTGATTGAGAACTATGCTTCATAATATATTTTAATTTGCTTTTTATTAGGTTTTCTTAGTTTCATGATTTGGATTATGAGTTTGTCAAGTTAACCCGGGTTAACTTGGGTTATCTTTTTTTAATTGATTTTTTTTTATCAATTTCATCATTCAACATTGTTTTTATTGGAAATTAGGCTTTATAATTTGTTTTGATTTGTTGAGGTTATCATAATCTCATACTCACGAATATATAGGTTGATCCAAATTGACCCAATATATTATCATCTGAATATTTATATAAAATACCATATTAAACATTTATTTTTAGTAAAATTATATTTTTAATTATTGTTCGAGTTATTTTTTAACCTACCAAATTCATCAGTTTATACATTAACAATGCCTCATAGCATAACGTGTGAAAGTAATCTATTCTGCTTGAAAATTTAAACAATTTTGGAGGTCACTTCAAACTGTTTTGCATGCTTGTCACATACCAGCTGAGAATCTTGCTTGAAAAAAAAATTATTAAATTATTTATCAATACGTGATTGATTGGTTGAATTCAATGTGTTATTGTTTTTTTTTTAAAAAAATTTCTTGTATTAATTTGTTCAGGTTAATATCTTGTTTAACAAATCAACTAACTCATAAATTAACTTACTACGTCACATAAATTTAATCAAATCAATATCAAAACTGGCTTAATTTAAAACCTAACTAGGATTATTAATTTGAACTAACTTTATTTACCAAACACCCATCCAATTTTTGTGCATAAATGAAGAGTAGTTGTGTTGATCCACTCTTTCTAATTTAGAATAATTAATTGATCCTAATGTAATTATTATCATCATTGATTAATTTTGTGAATATTCCATATATAATATAATTAATATTATATTATAATAATTGCTAAATTAAATGAACCATGTTCAAGGAACCATGGTGGTTAACAAATATTTTCTATACATTGCTTTCTATTTATTTTAATAAATTCATAATTTAAATACTTCGTCGCCCAAAAAAAATATGATCTCTTACAGCAAATTATCAAGAAAACAAATGTTTGGATAATTCAATTTAGTATTTAATTTTTAAATTTTTTAGTACGGTTAACTCGACTCAAGCTTGAATTATTAAATTAATTTTATTTTTTTAATTAAAATAATATTTTTATTAAAAAAATAAATAGTTAATACATTACAACTATCATGAATTATTTTTTTCAAAACATAATTTATGAAAATTGTCTTTTCATGAAATAAAAATTAACGTGAAACCATGCGGAAGTGGAACATGAATACATACATGATCATTATCTCCCACTCCCATGAAAAAGTAAAAACATACTTCCAAGAAAGTAATCATGGGTCATTGACAAGAAAATATGCCTGACATTAACCCTTTTTCTGTCATGTACCTGCCCCTTGTATTAAGGGCAGACCTGTCATCAAAACAGGACAAACCTGGCTAGATAGTACCAGTTCAAGCAAAACAAACAATATAAATTGTCTGATCTCTCTTTCATACAATAATAGTAACTAACTGAAAATCAAACAATGGAGCCAAAACTGGTTTTATTTGTGTTTCTGCTAATCTCTGCAGCGGCTACCTGTGAATACATTAGGCCTCCACCTCGAAAGACCCTTCATTTTCCTTGGAATTCAAAGTTGTCTTCTCATCCCCAACAGGTTATCTTATCATCCCTCTTCCTGTTCTGTTGATCAGATTGTGTTTTGCATTGGTTTTCGTGTTAAAGATTGTTTCTTTTCCAATTATCTGATCCGGTTTTTTTTTCTGTTTTCTTCATCCGGGTTCTTTTGATGAAAAAATAGTTCATTGAATAGGATAAAGTCAAGAAAGAGTGTTACTTTTGAATGTGTTGAATTGTTGCTGTTTAGTTGCATTGGAACTCTTGATTTTATTGATGTTGATTGTTGTTTTATTGTTTTATTGGACTTGATTTGGTGGGTGTCTGTTTGGTTTAATTACATGCTGAAGTTACCCCAAAGAGTTGTTTCTGAGATGCTTTTCTTGTCTGTGACTCTGTGAAATGCTTTGGAACAATGGTTTTTCTGGGTTTCAACGTAATTTATGATGCTGATTTGGTTTTGAAGTGCTTTGGCTCAATGAATCCCCTATTGTAGGTGCACATCTCTTTGGCTGGAGACAAGCACATGCGAGTCTCATGGGTCTCCAATGATAAATCTACCCTACCCATGGTTGAATATGGAACTTCTCCTGGAAGATACAGCAATAAGTCTCAAGGGCAGAGCACTTCATATAGTTATCTATTTTATAGCTCTGGAAAGATACACCACACAGTCATTGGGCCGCTGGAAGATAACACGGTTTATTACTATCGATGTGGTGGAGGAGGTCCTGAGTACAAGCTCAAGACTCCTCCAGCTCAGTTCCCTGTTATGTTTGCTGTGGCAGGAGATTTAGGCCAAACTGGATGGACTAAATCGACACTAGATCATATTGACCTATGCAAATATGATGTGCATCTGCTTCCTGGAGACCTTTCATATGCTGATTACATACAGCACCGCTGGGACACATTTGGCGAGCTGGTTGAGCCACTTGCCAGTGCAAGACCATGGATGGTAACACAGGGGAATCATGAAAAGGAAAGCATTATGTTCTTTAAGGATGGTTTTCAATCCTACAATTCTAGATGGAAGATGCCATATGAGGAGAGTGGATCAAGTTCAAATCTTTATTATTCTTTTGAAGTTGCAGGGGCTCACATTATTATGCTTGGCTCATATACAGATTACGATGAGCACTCGGATCAATATAACTGGCTCAAGGTTAGTTAAATCTTTATCCTCTTACAATGTGATCTTCTTTCCTTTTCTGTTTTAAGTGCAAATAGTAGTTTATTAACAAAAGGCTCAATGAACTGGTAAGAAAATGTGAATTTGTCAAGAGACTCGCTGGCAGGAAATTTGGAAATAATTATTTGATGTATACACGTGGTTCTTTCGCACATGTCAACAGCATGTTGTGATTCTATGCTCCTGGCTATGTGTGTCCTTTGTTTGTGTGTCATCTAAGGCATTATGAAACAATGCAAGACTTACTATTGTCCTTCCCTGAATTATCTTAACATTTATTGGGACTAGTTGTAGAACTTGGAAAGCAGCACGTGAAACTGTATCAAATACTATCAATCTCATTTTGTCAACATAGCTCCGTACCGTATTGAAATTTAGATTATTAAGGTGCAGCATATTAGTGATCACACCATAAACCAGGCCTTTCAAAAGTTAATGCAAGATGCTTCAGTGCGGGTGAAAGCCTCCAAAAAAACAAAAGGCTTAGCCATTTCAAAAGTTAATGCAAAATGCTTCAAGTTCCATCTTTTCATGAGCATACATGATAGGTGTCATGTTTGTTCTCTTGTCCTTCTTTCTTCTTTGTTCAAAGCTCCATGAGGAATAGAGAATATTTTAGTTGCTTCTAATATTGGGATTTCACTATCATAATTGATCTACAGGCTGATGTTGCAACGGTGGATCGAAAGAAGACACCTTGGCTGATCGTACTATTCCATGTCCCATGGTATAATAGCAACGAGGCTCATCAAGATGAAGGGGACAGAATGCTGGCAGCTATGGAGCCATTACTTCACGCTGCTAGTGTGGATATTGTGCTAGCTGGCCATGTGCATGCTTATGAACGCACGGTATGGTATAGAATTTCCTTTGAGGCAGAGATCCAGGGATACTCACTAAAGTATCTTTGTCTTGACTTAGTTTCATTCACTATAAAGTATAAAGTTTTCGATTTGCATTCCTTTATAGTTTTGTCGTTCAAATTCTCTTGACGAGAGTCTTAACCTAAATGATGAACAAGGAAATTGTTTAGCAGTCTATGTCTGCATTTGCATTTGCCTTTACCTTTCTGTTATTTATCCTCGATTTCATGAAACATTGGTTATATTATCTCAGTTTCATGAAACATTGATTATATTATCTGGCATTCTCTTTGGTAGGAACGTGTGAACAAAGGAAAATTGGATCCATGTGGTGCTGTCCATATTACGATCGGAGATGGAGGAAACAGAGAAGGTTTAGCGAGCAAGTATGTCCTCACTCCAACAACTTTCTGTTGCGAGCAAACTTTTATAGGACCAAAAGATTTTGAAAACAATGTTTTCGAAACGAGTAGTTCTTTGTCTTGCTTACAATCTAATTTTCTTCATATCATTAACAGATACAAAAACCCACAACCAACTTGGTCAGTCTTCCGTGAAGCAAGTTTTGGCCATGGCGAGCTCAAATTAGCGAATTCAACTCATGCCTACTGGAGTTGGCACAGGAACGATGACGATGAGTCTGTTAGATCAGATCAGGTCTGGATAACTTCATTGGAGAATTCTGGATGCATCGCTGAAAAGAAACATGAACTGATGAAGATTCTCTCGGGACCTTAATGCTCAAACTTTTGGTTCCTGTCACCCTAAAATGGGATGAAACTTTACTCGAGCGAGGTCAAAGTAAATAGTCGTGATACACAGTCTACCATGCCTCAGTCAAATAGATAAAATGAAGACATCACCTCTTGTCTGTTTGACCATGTTGCCCATGTACGACCGTCTGGGGAATAGAATATAGTAACTTCACTAGCTGCTGTTGTATTTCACTTGTTTCTTATGAAGGATAATTTCAAGTCGTTCACCTAAGGATGCTGTTCTTCCTGTGTTGGTTGGCTAGTAGATGGCCTTTTAGATATCTCTACTTGCTATAACCACTAGTGGGCCAAGAGAAAAAACAATGATGGTTACAACACATAATTTCAAAGAGTTTGGTACCCAGAGGGATTGGTGGGTTCAGGTGAAAGAGCTATGAAACAGTATTCTTGATCCTCAAATAATGATCAAATATCTGAACGAAGAACTATTGATCTGCCTGGCAGGTGCTACTGTCTAAAAATGGGATTAAGAGCAACAATTTATTTTTCCATTAACAAGCATTACTGATTAGATAATTTAATTCAAGGGGTTGAGCTTGCAAGTCAAAGTTAGAAATCCTGAGTTCATATTCCGCTGGGATCGGAATAAGAGGTAAGCTTGTGAAATTCCATAAGCGAAAACGGCCACTTTATGGAACAGAAAGAACTCCTCCTTGATGTAATCCACGATCTAGCATGCCTACCAATCCTACCAAAAAGAAATGAAAAAAGCGAGCTTATGGTTATGGATTAGAAAAGAACCCTTTCGGTGGATCCTTTCCTATCGTACAAAACAAGTAAGAGGGTAGCTAGACTAGAGCGATAGAGCCAATTTCTTGTACGTCTTAACATGCACCTAATTTTATGTGCCGTTGGAATCAACAACATAGTATCAAAACTTGAATAGGATAACAAGACCTTTAAGAACCTGAAACTTCGGAGTTCTGTCTCAACTTTCTTTACACCTAAGATGGCATAATGACCCGGATATTGTAACTACAAAGGATATTGCGGTTGACCAAGAGTGAGTTTTAGATACAATCTCAAACAAGAAAATACACGAGTTCTTGTAATGTGATAAGATTGTACAAATCAGGCCTCAATTTTAGTCTACCAGACTGCCAATTTTAAGCAAATGGGCAAGGCTATAGTCCTTTATGCAAAGGAGGTAATGGATGGACCTTTCGGCATTCTAACTGTCACACCAAACAAGTGACGAAGGATGATATGTTGTTGGTTTGATCAGGTAAACCAAGCCAATCCATGTTGTCTCAGCCAGCCGAGTGTGTTTAGAGAACAAGTAAACTCCAATCAGCAATCCTGGCTTGCCAAAAACACAGCCTAGTCAAGTATCTCAAGTTTGCGCTCAGGTAGTTGATGATTCCAGTTCCTGATTTCTCTTGCCCCTCCAAAGAATAATCTGCTCGTCCTTGAATAAAATAGGAACACAAGGTACCAAATCCTACAGTTTGGGAATAAAAGGTCATGCGAGACATTCATGCATGATCTTATAAATAACAAAATCTAATGCTTGAGTCATACTCGTACCTTTAGTTTCACACCAATCTTTTTGCAGTCACTCATACCCACATGTTTGCAGTCCAGTCTCACAACCTCCTCAGTTTCAAAAGCATCCCTCACTCTGTCAACCACATTCACATACACACCATTCCTGGCTGAACACAGATTCACAGCATTCAAAGTTAACACACCACTCACACACCATCCTCTTTCAATCACCTTGAAATTTATTTAAAGCAACAATCTATCCAACCCTAGATAATACATTTCACTTACTGAGTTTCATCAGGGGCAGGGAATTCAATCCTCTGTTTCTCATTTCTTTCGTCTCTTCAAACGTCAAACCATCAGCCACATTCTTAACAAGCTTCGGATATATAGGCGCATAAGGCTTCCACAGCATGAGGGGAATAACAGGCCGGTTCTCAGGATCATAATTTCGACCCCGATACAAAAGAAGGATATTAATGTTCCTATAGACAACCTTCCCACCAGATTTATCCTACAAAAAAAACACTATCATCTACATCAGCTAACAAACACCAAAAACTATGTATGATTGGTTGATACAATGAATTCCAACTTTATGAAATAAAATTCTACGAGACTTTGTATTCAGCTCAACACCTCAAGATGGAAACAAACATTGTCCATATCAAGAGTTGGTACTCCCAAACACTTGATCCTCACAGCTTCAGCTCTCTTCCAATGGTTGTGAATATCATCCAACATATTGTGAGTAACCCCTCCCTTGCCTACCACAAAGATAAAGCAAACAAATTGATCAAAACAACAAGTCGTTCATTGGGCATATAATAGACGATATGTCATTTTAATGTAACTAAATTACCCAAATTGATTTGCCTGGAGCAATCACTATGGCGATACCGCTCCACAAGCTCCGCCATCTCCTCCTCCGTAAGTGGGTCCCCAAGAACCCGATTCCTCTCCTCCATTAACTTCTCCATGTCCGTCTCCAAATGGATCGGAGCAGCAGTGCCAGTCCATTTCCTATCAAGGCGACCGGGTCCGAATGGAGAAAAGCGTTTCGGTTCACGATACCCAATTGGCTCAATTGCAGGGTTTGACTCAGAATATGAGTATCTGAAGTCAAAAGGAAGGTCCGATTTTACAGGGAGTTTCGGGTCGTTATTCGGGTCCGGCGTTTCTTTCGGCTCGGTGGTGTTTTTGGGTTTGGGGTTTTGGTGAGAGAAAATGGCGGGTCATATTGGTCTTGAGAGAGAGTGTGGTTTAGGAAGTAAGAAACGTAGAGGGATTTTGATTTAGGGTTTTGGGTTAGGGTTTTGTGAAGGAAAGGAAGGAACTTTACTGCCATTTGGTGCAGCAGAAGGTTAAATTACACTGCTGTGTCAAAAAAACAAACAAGAAGCTCTTGAGAGTTTATATTTAAATTATCAAAGGAGGTACAATCAGTGAGGCTTCTAAGTGTAAATCACACCTCCTTGGATGTAGTGAATGAAGTCATTATGCCTTGTTCCATATAGTAAAGAAGCAATCTTCATTGCTACTAGCATTAAAGATTTCTTCTTCTTCTTCGTTTTTTTTTTGCAAGCAGTGAGGAGTCCATTGACTAGAACAGACACGACAGATACTGAAATGGCAGAAGAAATTGCTTTTACTGCAATTAAGTGAAGAACGACACAATTTATTCATATTGGCAGGTTATCAAGCTAGACTGCAAGAGCGTGCCAACTAATCCAAAAGGTGTCACAAGCAGTAATCTCTGATGTCCCTGTTCTATCTATAATCTTGATCATCCAGTAGTGCGGAGAGACTAAGCTTTAGAGAATAAAAAGCATATTCATGTTAGTTTAAGAAAACCAAGCTATGTATATGAAAACAGACCAGTTAACTAAAAAAGGGTTGGAAATTAGTTACCAATTAAATCATAAAAGCCTAAAAGGGAACATAGAATCTCTCAAATTTCTAAGAAACCATGACAGGTTATGTTTCAAATCTTACTCCTTAAAAAGAAGACTCTCCCGTCTCTTGAACCATCAACCAGCCAACAATAATTAATATTGAAGTCTATTTAAACTTACTAGTCCTCCCATAACGAAAGAGAGAGAGAGAGACCCTGACCTAGTGATCTTTGTCTCTCTCTCACCAAATGAAAGATGGCAGTGACAGAATGTCATCTGTAAGGCTGAGACCTTAACTTCATTGCAATGTTGCACGGCACTGGTTCGCTCGTTCTTGATTTTCTTGCCCATATAGTGAAAGAAACCTGCCCTGATTGTATTTTCTTGATTTTTTATCACTTGAGTCAAAGAGAATACAAGGAACAAACCAGAGAAACTAAATCCTACTGACAAAATCAGTTTTGAAGCTTAATATAGCTTTCTGGTGGAGGTTTTGATAGCATGATATTGAGTGTTTGGTGAATTAATAAATACACCAAGAAGAGAACATAAGGAAATATCAGTGTAAAGCACAAGGGCTGAATGTTTATGGCAGGATCATGACAGCTACTAAATTTATAGCTACAGAGTAACTGTCTTACTAATTTTCTCGCATTTGTATGCCTTGACTAGCAACTTCTAGAGTTCTAGTAAAGTGTTGCAATCTTCTACGATCCTTTGACCAGTTCATTTATCCTGCATGATTGCCCTTCTAAATGTTTAATTTGAAAAAGGTTAGATTCTTGGATCGATCGATCCCATGTTGTAGCTAAGCTGCTAATCATAAAGTGCGTATCTTTTACCATGTCAAATCAATGCATGCTTTTTGAGGAGGATTACATGAACTTCATCTTACTTCAAAATCTTGATAAAGGAGAATGAGAATTCATTAACGAAGAGAATTGTAGAATGAAGTTCAAGTACCTTGCAACTAAGAGCACACAATAAAATTACTTGAAACAATATCTGCAACCGAAATTACAATGTTCTACAGATACAACTCAATTCTGCAGTGCAGGCAAACATATTCCTTCGCTTACACATCTTGCTATTCTGGCACCATCTCAAAGATGATTAAATGCAGCAGTTTATCTTGCCATCAGCCTTGATCGAGTGCAAATCTGCCCTTTGCATTTTCTTGTCAAGACAGTAAAGTAAAACCATCAGTTACAGCAAACTGCCATTATTTTTGGCATTTTTCACTCCAATGCTAATGTTCTCTGCATCCGTAATGACAAGGGACAATTAATTTCAGCTACAGAATTCTTAAAAGCTGAGCTTAGTTGTATCGTGTATATCTTTTCTCAGAGTAATATCAGGACAATCAAAGGTCCATACACAAACTATTAAATTTCACTAAGCCACATCAACTTTCTACAGTCCACAACAGCAAATCAGGAAGGCATGAATGCATGAGTCAACAACATAATTCAAGATAGATAATGGATAAGATGAACATCTCAAGTCCCAACTGGATGCAAGCACTGTGTTTTGAGGTTCGCAAGTCAATGAAGTCACCTCCATATTAAAATGGTATTGCATAAATAAGATAAAAATTACAATAGCAAGCAGAATGATTATGCAGAAGAGAGCTTGCTCAGTCTCTCATTTCTAAATCTTCTTTGATCACCAACCATCGACTCAAAAACACCCAATAGATTATCCAAGCCTTCAGGATAATCCCCTATTTCCTCCAACGCATAAACAATGCTCTCAATAGTAGACAAATAGCCAGCTTTTGGTTGTTGCCTAACCTCACTATACAAACTCAACCTATCCAAGTCCAACTTCAAATGCGGCAAGAACCTCAACCACGGATTCTCACAATACATTCTCCTTGCCTTTGACCATGTCCCATCTAAAACAATCAAATTCTTCGCTTCAAAATCCATTGCTTTAAGACCATCAACATCCAATGCGTTCTTGCTAGGAAATAAAAGCACTGACCCTGGAGGCACCGCAACTTCAAACTCTTCTACCTCTTCCAATTCTTCACTCCCATCAACCCTTCTCCTTTGCAACTTTTTAACAACAAACCCTTTTGCCAAATCATCAACAGCCACCTTTGAGGCCAAAATCTTATCAAAACTTAGCCTTCTTTTCCACTGAACATGAGGCATCCATACATTACCAATACTAATATTAGTAACAATTCCATATTTACCTACACTACAGGTAATCACTGGCTCTTTACTGCCTTTAGTTACATGACTGGCATCGAATTCATCAGCTTTATCATCCATAACTTGATAAAAATCTGAACTTTTTTCTCCATCTTGACCCGAACCCGAATCATGACCCGGGTCAAACAAATGGATCATGAACTTGGCATCAAATTTAACATCAGAAACAGTGCTCAAAGTGACATTTTGAAGCCCTACTCTTGCGATTCTTGCAGAATTAAGAGCGTGTTTTCTCTCTAGACTGTGTTGGAGAATGGTGATGTTTACCTTGTTTTGAAGACCCGGGTTCCGGATTCGAATGCAGATACAGAGACTTGCGGGTTTGGAGCAAGATGGACAAGTGGGTCGCTTGGATTTCAATTGGGTTCCTGGCGCTGCCATTAGGGTTTTTGAAGCGTTTGGGGTTTCGGAGGGGAGAGATTTGAGGATTGAATATAACGAGTTGGTTCGGGTTGGGGTTTGAATCCGGCCACCAAAACAAACAAGCATTAGAGTACTCTGAAAAGTTGCGACGTTCTCTTACATGCATACCTTAGAAATATAACTCCTTTTCAAAAAAATAAAAATAAATTTTTTTTAAATTAATATTATTTTAATATTTTTATATCGTGATGTATTAATAAAAAATACATTTTATTATAATATATTTTTAAATAAAAAATATTTTAGAAAGTAATAGTTAATATACTACCAAACATCTTTATATATATATATATATATATATAATGTTAGCATCGACTTTTAAGCTTTCAAAAACTCTTAATTATAATTTTAAAATTTAATTTGGCATGAGGTTTGGTTTACGGGGCATGAGGATTAATATAATTTTTTTTAAATTAAAAAAGATATTATTTTAATATATATTTTTAAAAATCATTAGGTTTTAACCGGATTATATCTAAGTTAATTAAATCATAAGACAATCTAGGTTTTTTACTAAGTTAAATTAGATCAATTCATTTTTTTATTTTTTTTTAACTTGGACGGGTATAGATCCTAAATTTATCTATCAAATCAGTTTGGATTTACTTACCAGATCATTCTTGATTTTATAATTATGTTTTTAATTAATGAATCTCATCTATTTTTAAAATATTCTATCCATTTTTATTCAAGTTATGCTATTTCTTTGATTTAAATTAAATTATTTTGTAGAAAATTTAACTTTCTTTACTAGCGTTCTAACAGAAATTTTTAAAACGTGCTTGCATTTTCTTTTTCTTTTTTCAGCTATTTATTTTCTGTTCACTACTGGAAGTTCATGGTTGCTACAAGCTTTGCTTTTGTTTTCTTTTCTGCCCCAAACCCATTAGACTTTGATCATTTGGACCTGTTTGTGTCTCAATATTCTGCTATTTTTTTTTTTTTAACCTGAGGTGTCCGAGCTAATTTACACGCATCACAACTAATCCTCGGATCCACTAAACACCCTGCAAGCCCAATACACGCATCACAACTAATCCTCGGATCCACTAAACACCCTGCAAGCCCAATAAAAAAATAAAACACCGTGGAAGTGACAGACATACACGCTAAGGCTCGAACCCAGGTGACAGAGGCAAGGAAACCTTGTCTCTGCCGCTGGGCTACAAGTCTCGGTGCTCAAAATTCTGCTACTTTGTTACATTTTTAGTCTCTTTGGCTGGATGCACTCAATTTATTTCTCAGGAAGTTTTTTTTGACTGAATTTTTAATCATCCGGTAGACTTAACTAAATCCAATCTAGTCAGCACAAAAAATAAAAAAATAAAATATAAATAATAGATTGGAATGATTCATGGGTTGATTTAATAATTTAGATTTGTTTTCAATTTTGTTTTTAAACTAGAGAAACTCAACAAGCAAAATGTTTTTATAGAATGTTCAATTTGTCAATACTATGAAAATACAAGGACCATAAAGCAACAAATAACCAAACTTGATCACGAATAACTCACTCCTTCCCACCGTGCTTGCCACACTACGATAATGATAAATGGGCCCCCCACCACTGTCCATTTACAATTAGAACTAACAAAACGACCACGTTTTGTATAACTCCCTTGACAGTCCCCAGGGCAAATCAGGAAACAAAAATAATAAAATCATTTCATTTCTAGTCGACCAAAAACAGTTGACTGACAGAAAAAATACTCATTCTTTGCTTGATCTGTGAAGAAAAAGTTTCGATCTTGGAAATCAAGAAAACCAAGAAAGATGCATGATTTCTGCTTCACAATCCCTTATGGTTTGGTTCTTGTGATTGGAGGGGTTATTGGGTATTTGAAGAAAGGGAGTATGGCATCATTAGGAGGGGGTGCTGGCACTGGATTGGTTCTTATCTTTGCTGGATACTTGAGTCTTAAAGCTTTTGAGAAGAGGAAGAATTCATTTCTTGGCTTGGCTATCGAAACTGGTAAGACCCTTTTGTTTCTTTTCTTTGTTTCTTCCATTTGGTTGTAGCTTTTTGGTTTGGTGCTGTTCACGTTCTTGATTGTGTCTGTAATTTAACTTGTTATATGTTTGAAATGGTGTTGATCTTGATAATCTATGAGTAGGAATGAGTGAAAGATGGAAAATTGAATGGATACGGACAGTATGTGTGAGGATTTCCTTATTAAAAGAAAGGAGCATGGTGTTTAAGGCTTGAAGTATTTATGGAGTAAATAAGGTTCCTTTTTTGATTTAGATGAGATGGTATTTATTATTGTAATGGGTTCCTCTTGGTTTGTGATTATATATGCTATGTCTAGAAAATAGCATTAGTTTGTGAATGGGATGAAGGGGTAGTGGAAGTAGTCATTTGGGCTTAAGTTGATTGAAGGGTTTTTGTTTTCAACTTGAATCATTCTGTGTATTTTTGGTGATTGGAGCATTCTCTATTACGAAGAGAAGTTGGTTTGTCGATCGGGGTGAATGAAATGACCCTTATTTTCCATTAGAGGGACTAAGCTACTCTCAAGTTTAATCTATGCATTAAAATCGATTGTGCGGGAAAAACAGAAAAAAATGACCTTTAGTACAAGTGTATGTTTGTTGATGGTCATATGAATCCAAGAAGGGGAAATATCCATTTAACAGTTTATTTTGACTGAAATGTTAATTGGATTTTCTTCCCTATTCTGAATGTCAAGACTATGGTGCTTTTGTTGATCTTGAAGAGGAGGATAGAAATGCTTTATATTCATCTGCGAAGCTTCAGATCCTGATCTTTTTTTGTTGACTAGGACTGTTAAAAATGAAGAAAACATCGCGTCCTTCTCTTTACTACTCAAACTGTATTCATATTACTTCGTTGTTTTCCAATAGTCTGGAAATTTGTAATTATATTCATTCATTCATTCATGTGCCTTTGGAACAGTTTGTGCAGCCATACTGACATTTGTGATGGGGCAACGCTATATGCAAACCTCTAAGATAATGCCTGCTGGTATTGTTGCTGGTATCAGGTAAGATAAATCATGCTCTTTCGTCTTCGTGCTACTTTCTTTTCTGATTATATGTGCAATACCCCTATCATAAAATTGATTAGTAGATGTAAAAATTCATGCATTTGCCTTATATTTTGTATACATCTTATCTCACCTTTCATCCTCTTATATTCAATGGTTATCTATTGTACTCTTTGCTGAATATTTTTCTAGTTTTTTCTGTGAAATATAAATCAAACGAGAGCTATTCAATCTGATTTTTGGTCTGGAAATCTATATTCCAACCTCGTTCTGGCATGGTATTGGCATAGAACTTTTCAGCTCTCTCTTGTTTAGTATCTTTTCTAGCATGTGCTAGTGCCTAAAATATATTGGTTCTGCTGTTGTATTGTGTGTAATTGCATCATGCCACTATGCCTTACCATTAACCTTGTGAAACCTTTGATCTAATATTCTAGAAGCCATGTTGCCAAAGTTTCTTTTTTGTTTACACTCAAAATTTCAGTTCTTCCATTCTTTTGTATTGTGCACGATTGCACCATGCCACTATGCGTTAACTTTTACTTTATGAAACCCTCCATCTAATAATCACCATATTAACGGGGATTTCCTTTATTGATTGAATCATTTATTTTGATTTCATGAGCTATGCACTTACCGTTGTGTTTTCTTGCAGTGCTCTTATGACTCTGTTTTACCTGTACAAAATCGCGACTGGTGGCAACCACATTCCAGCTAAGGCTGAGTGAAGGCTTTTGAGGGTTTTTATATAACTGATTTCAATAGATGCACTGAGATTGTAGAAACTCATATATTTGTGTCGAGGAATTTTAAAATTTTTAACTGATTTGTACCAGTGTGTGCTGAAGCTATTAAATGTATGAGGCAAAATGTTGTTCAAGAGTAAAGTACAACCCCATTTCTGGCTCAGTTGGGGCGTTCTCTTCATCATGCTGAGTACCTTTTCAATATTTTCCCTCTTTCCCCCTTTCCCCTTTCTCCTCGAACTGACTGGTAAATGAAAACCTGATGAGGAAAAAGTGATAAGAATTAGAGGTAAATTTTTAAACCTCTTATCCTCTTGCATGTGGGAGAGTTTTCACTTCCTTGGAAATCTCTTCAGTCTTCTCTTTCTTCATGTGAAGCATTGCAAAAAGCAATAGAGGAAGAAAATCGAAAGAGTGAAATTTTACCCAGTAGACTTCAGGCTTCGGATCTGCCCAGAAAGTTATTATTTTAGGTTTGGTTATTACATAGACAGTCTTCATTTGATGGAGGACAAGGAGGAAATTGAAGAGACTGGAAAAACCCTAGAAATTCACTAGGTTAAACCAACACAAAAGAACTAGGAACAAATCCAACTAGACATATTTTCACAGTACTATATACCTGCTCTAACTTTCACAATTTACGAATCAAATTTGATGGCCGATCTTAAACCACATGATGACAAAGGCAGCAAAGCATCTGTCTTCGTGCATTGATTGGTGCTAAGCATTGGAATCAAATGCACAAAATAACAAATAATACAACACTGTTAATATAATATTCATAGCCGTGAGCAAGATCAATATCATGCGTTTCTGATACAAGGTCAAACCAGCCAAAAACGTGTCCCACGTCAATTTTCTTATAATGCTGACAGCAAATTATGATCCAAATTTAGATTGCAACCTAACCTCGTACCTGTCCTAGGACAGCTGACACCTCTAAATTTCCACATCATCCGCAGAGATCAATCAATTTTTATGGTCCAAAAATGTGTCCCACCAATTTTTTATAGGTTAATCGCCAATTATGGCCAAATTACAACCCCAAAGACCAAAAGCAATTTAATTATCCTCATAATTCTCATATATAAGTCACATGCCCACTTAACTTCAACTCCATATCTGCAGAAATGAATACATTTTCACCATTTTTACCTTCCCTGTACCCATCTTCCTCCTGCTTACCAGGTGCAGAAGGTCATCAAAGAAGGTTCCTTCAGGTTCACTGGGAATTCCCTTAACAGGCCATATAGCCTACAACTTCAGCGTGCCATGAGAGCCAATACTGCAGAAAAATGGTTTCAACGAAGAGGGCAAAAATACGGTCCAATATCAAAGCTAAGTCTGTTTGGCAAACCAACTGTTTTCATATATGGCCAGGCTGAAAATAAGTTCATATTCACCAGCGATAGCATCACACTCGCCAAAGCCAAACACAAACTTTGACGAGGATTTTGGGGGATAAATGTTTGGCAGAACTCAGTGGACAAGATCACAAGCGTGTCGGGGATGCTCTTGTATCATTTTTGAAGCCTGAATCACTGAAACATTATGTGGGGAAAGTGGATGAGAAAGTCTGGATGCATATGGAGACGCGTTGGCAAGGAAAACAAGTCACGGTTTATTGATGAAGTTTACCATGAATGAATTGCCCTATGTTTAAGAAAGACGACCAAAACAAGTTTTTTATGTTCGCTTAAAGGTCTTGCCCTTAATCAAGGAGCTAAAATTCAATATCATTTGCTCTCTTCTATTCAGAATCGAACGAGGAGGGTCTCGGAGAGATAAACTTGTCAATTTGTCCCAGTATATATATAGAGGGAGTATGGTCAGTCGCCATTAACATGTTTTTCACGCGATACAACTGCAGCCTCCAGGCAAGTGCAAAGGTTTGGAACATGTTGAAGGTGTTAAAATAATTAAGATCAAACACAAAAGTAGACTAGAATTCTCAATAATCTGTTTATTATGAGTGTTTAGTATTAACCTAAATACAAATAAATTATATATAGATTAAACTGAAAATACTATTCTACCACCCTTAATAAATAAGACTAAATAAATATTATTTAACATCTCCCCTCAAACTCACGATGCACTCACGATGCGGCAGCTACAAGCATTGAGAGTTTGCCAACTAGAAAACAAAAACGAGAAATGAAATGCGCCTTGGTAAAGAAATTTGCAATCTGCAAGGAAGAAGAAATAAAAGGCAAAGTAATGGTACTGTCATACTTGAGATGATGAAGAGTAAGATGACAATTGATCTCAATATGCTTAGTTCGCTCATGAAAAATCGAGTTGTGAGCAATATGAATAGAACTCTGGTTGTCACAATACATAGGAGGGGAATGAGAAAATAAAACTCCCATATCAGCAAGTAACCAACGTAACCAAACAATCTCTTTGGTAGTAGATGCCATGACATCATATTTTGCTTCGGTGGATGATTGAGAAACAATAGATTGTTTCTTGCTCTTCGAAGAAATAAGAGAATCACCTAAAAAGATACAAAACCTGGTAACAAACTTGCGATATGTGGGATCACTACCATGATCAGCATCAGAGTATGCACGCAGCTCCAAGGAAGAGGTGGATGAAAGTAAAAGACTCTGAAAAATTGTACCTCGAAGATATCGCAAAATACAAAGAACAACTGCCCAGTGAACAGTAGTAGGAGAAGTAACAAACTGACTATCAATATATACAATATCTGGACAAGTAATGGTGAGATATACCAAGCTCCCAATAATAGTACGGTATAAAGTAGGATCTATCAAAGGTAAACCATCAGAAGAAGAGTACCTTGCGTTAACCTCAATGGGAGTATCTACAGTCTTGTTATCAGTAAGTCTAGCCCGCTCAAGAATATCTGCAACATATTTCGATTGAGAAAGAAGGTAACATCTAGGTGAGTATGCTACCTTAATACTAAGGAAATATCGAAGATAACCCAAATCCTTCATTTCAAATCGTCCTGCCAATTCTATCTACAAAATTAAAATACCATCATTGTCATCACCAATAATAATCATGTCATCAACATATAAAGACAAAATGTTATGACCTGCATCAGTGCACTTAATAAAAAGAGCAGAATCATGACTACTAGAAACAAAGCCAAGAGACGAGATCACAACAGAGAATTTCTCAAACCAAGCACGAGGTGCTTGTTTGAGACCATATAATGCTTTTTAAGTTTACAAACATATCTAGAGTCATGTGAAATACCAGGAGGGGGTGCCATATAAACTTCTTCTTGAAGATCTCCATTCAAGAAGGCATTTTTAACATCAAGCTGAGAGATATGCCACCGACGAATTGAAGCTATGGCAATAAGAGTACAAATTGTAGTTATTTTTGCAACATGGGCAAATATCTCCTCATAGTCCATACCATACTGTTAAGAGTATCCTTTTACAACCAGCCTAGCTTTGTATCGCTCAATAGACCCATCAAAATTTATCTTGATCTTATACACCCAACGACAACCAACGACACTCTTACCAGGAGGTAGAGGAACTAGATCTCAAGTATCTATCTTATACAAAGCAGAAAGTTCCTCATCAATAGCTTGCTGCCAAAACGGATCAAGAATTGCCTCTTTATAGGAAGAGGGCTCAAAGAGACAATGAATAGAAGCTAAAAAGGAAGTAAATGATGAAGAATAACAACAATAAGCAAAATCTAATAGTTTTATGGACTTACGAATGCGAATGGACTGACATACAGGTGGATCCACAATCTTAGATGAAGCTTAAGGGGCTATAAATGAGAATGGAGCTTCAGGTGTGCCAGAGAGTAAAGTATCAGTACTTGCAGAGTTATGAGTACAAATTGGTCAAACATAGAGAAAGGTATGACTATCAGAATCCTTAGAAAAAAGGGTCTTTACGAATAAGATCAAGTTTAGTCAGGCTATGAGTAGTGGATGAAATAGAAAAGAAAGGTATATACTCGAGAAAGACAACATGAAGAGACACATAAAGTTTCTGAGTTATTGGATTAAAACAACGATACCTCTTTTTACCTTCACCATAACCCAGAAAGATACAAATAGCGGATCGAGAGGATAACTTACTGTATTTTTTATGAGGATGAAGAAAGAAATAAGTACAACAAAAAACTCTAAATGAGGAATAATCATGGACATACCCATATAACTTTTCAAAAAGAGATAGACCCGAACTATGAGAAGATAAAATTGTATTAATCAAACTTACAGCAGTAAGAACAACTTCTCCCCAAAACTCACTAGGAACAAAAGCAGGCAACAAGAGAGAATGAGCAGTTTCGATAATGTGCCTATGTTTTCTTTGAGCAACACCATTTTGCCCAGGAGTATCTGTACATGAAGTTTGATGGATGATTCCATTTAAGCAAACAATTAACAAAATTTATTAAAGGTGTATTCCTCACCCAAATCACACCTAAAGCTTTTGATCACAATAGAATGTTGAGTTTTGACAAGAGCTTGAAAAGCTACATATATCTCAAAGAATTCAGAATGATGTTTCATTAAATAGACCCAACAATAACGAGTGTGATCATTAATAAAGGAGACATAATCTCGAGACCCTTCTTTTATGGCAACAGGAGAAGGTCCCCATACATCAAAATGAATCAAGTCAAATGGTGAAGAAGAAATAGAAATACTTCGATTAAAAGGTAAAGCGGAAAATTTTATCAGTTTACATCCACTACAATCAGAAATGTCACAAGTTTTTAAATTTCTTAAAGCTCCTATGGATGCTAAAAATCTCAAACAAGAAGACAAAACATGTCCTAGATGAGAATGCCATAAATAAAAACTACTAGGATCGGTAATAGAGCTTAAGGAAGGTACTGCTATAGTATTGTGGTGTGGTGGTTTATAACCCTGAGGTGGTCTATAAGCATTACATTGTGACTAGCTGCTAGGCTTCCAAGCTTGATTCTCATTGTCTCAACTTAGGACACTTGGGCCTTCCAATGACCTTTCTGCTTACAAAAACTGCACTCGTTGAAGCCAACCCTTGTGTAAGGCTTATGGTGGTGATTGAAGAATTTCTTAGAGGGTACTGTTAGTACAGAAGGATTCGAAGCAGAAAGAATACCCTTTTCAGAATATGACTGAAGACGTATTTCTTCAGCCAATAACTCACTGACAACAGAGTCAACATAAGGTACATAAGGTAGTGGAGAGCGATGCAGTATTGAACCTCTAAATCCTTTGAAATTACTGCGAAGTGCTATTAAAAACTGTATCAATCGTTGCTGTTTTTTACGCTTAATATAAGCACCACATGCCTTTAATTCTGCCGATTCTGTAAGAGCCAATTGATCCCAAAGATCTTTCATGGCAGAATAGAACTCCTGAATACTCATATTCTTCTGATGAAGAGCTCGTATGACATTCTCTAACTGATATTGCTTTGCAAAATTTAATTGCGTGAATAACCTTTGCAGATGATCTCAAACCTTCTTTCCTGTCTCATACTTCGCCAACTGCGTGCTTATGAAAAGCTCAACAAAATTGTTGATCCAAGTAATGATCTTTGCATTGTTTACTTTCCATTATCAAAGTAGCACCCCCTTCTTCAGTATTCTTAGGTACCAATTTCTCATTACATAACTCCAATATGGTAATTCTTCCTATCCAACCTCATACTCACAGATTGAAGCAAATCATCTCTTTCAATAGCCGTAAGTAATAATCACAGAGAGCCAAAGTGCAAAAGTAGCGGAAAATAAAATACCAAATTATAGAAACTGAACAGAGATTGCAGAAACTAAACAAATATCTTTTTGAAGTTATACGATTACGCCAAAACACAAAACAAATTTGTAGAAACTGAAAGGAAGATGAAATACCAAAATAATTGCAGAAACTGAATGCAAATACCAAATTGCAGAAACTGAAGGGAAGACAAAATACCAGATTTGGCAGAAGTGGAAGACAAAATATCACTAAAAAATATCACTTAATTAGTTGGATTCTCGAAAGCTGTATTTGAGATTAAACCTTATTCCATAAAACCAGTTCTGATACCATGTTAAAATAATTAAGATTAAACATAAAAGGAGGCTAAAATTCTCAATAATCTGTTTATTATGGATGCTTAATGTTAACTTAAATACAAAGAAATTATATATAGGTTAAATTAAAAATATTATTCTACCTTTAATAAATAAAATTAAATAAATATTATTTAACAGAATGATGTCTTAGCCAGAAAGAAAGAAGGTTGAATTGCAGAGGGGCACTAATCCTCACCAAAATCTCACCTCTTGCCTGCTTAGCAAGCGTAATCAAAACAATGAAGAAGTAGTGACTGAGGAGATTGTGGATTATGTTATTCTTATCTTATTTCGATTGCAGGACATGACACTTCATCTATTCTGATATGATGCGGCTTTTTGCTAATGAACCTTCAATTTATGCTGGTGTTCTGAAAGGTATATATGACATTCTCTTTCTCAGTGTGATATCTATAATTCAGTTTCATTGATAAGACTTATCAATAAAGCACAAGCACTATTCTTTTATCGGGGACATGGAACTTTCCCTCTTAAAATGGTCCAAGATTAGTAAATTCATTGCATACAGCAGTGCAATGCAATGCTTATATTGATGTTCGTTGCAGAACAAGAATAGGTAGCTAAGAGAAAACCCATGGGAGAATTGTTAACCTGGGAGAACCTTTCAAATATGAATTACACATGGGAAGTAGCATTGAAAACCTTAAGAATGTTCCCTCTCCTCTTTGGTGGTTCAGGAAAGCTGTTAAAGATACAGAGTGTGGCGGATACACTATTCCTGAAGGGTGGCAAGTGAATTCCTCAGTTTTCACTTTCTATCTCTTTCTCTTTGCAGTAACAATGAATTGATACTTTTCTTTCTATGGTTTTTTGATATTCTGGGCTACAAACATGACACACATGAATGATAGCATTTTCCCAGAGCAGGGTCTAGGGTTTGTCCAGGAATGACTTTGCAAAAGTTGAAACCCTTTCTACCATCCATTATCTGGCCACTCAATTTACTTGGAAGTTGCTAGCAGATAATGGTATCAGCAGGGATCCAGCACTCTCTCCAAGTAAAGGATTACCAGTCCAAATCATGCCAAAGACATAAATGTAACTGACGCAGGAGCTGAAAAATCATTAATGGGAGTCACCAAAGTTAAGCAAATTAAAAGCCATATGACTTAGGCACCTTAAAGAATTAAATGAGCCAACCTATGATATCTCCAGCCATTCTAGTGTATCCATTCTTCTCCTTATTTTATCAAAGTAGTACTTTCGTAGTTGCAATCTGTCAGTTGAACTTCGTGTGGCTTACATTTTGCTTTCTCTTTCTTTGCATGATCTTGTATATAAAATGTAACCCGTGGTTCAAGTGAAGAGAGGATAGAATTGGTGAGATTGATTAAGATAAAGTTAAGCTTGTTTAGCTTATGTCTAGCCGTGGATCTCTTTGGTGGATTTCATTCAGTGGTGAACTATAACCTCTAATTTCTAAAGCGGTGATCTTTCTGTATCTGTTAGAATGTTGATAATTTTGCTATTGTGTATGTCTACCGTATTTTACTGTAGAAATATACTAATATTCTGCAGAATTATTGCTGAAGCAAATCTGCAGAAATGTCAGTAGAGGTCCCTAAAGTTGAGGGATATGTTACAAGCTTTGAATGTATCAGATGAAGACTTTCTAATACAATTTGTGCCTGTAGATTTAATGTGATACCAGTTCTGAAGCAATGTGAAAAAAGACATCAGTTTACCAAGAACAAAAACTTTCTTATCTCTTTACTTCTCTGCTGTAAAAGTTCCAGTTAATCACAAAACCAACAGTAGCCTTTGATATTTTTGTGAGTTTACTATTTGTTCAATATTCTCCTAAGAGTGGTAGCGATTTCCTAGCATCTATAAAGGGTTGAATATAATCTAATCTCCATTTTTCTCACATATCCAGAATCTCCATTGAAATTACAGCCCCCTTGTTCTGTATGAGCAAAAACTTGGTTTTCTCATCAGCAGAACTGGTGTCTAATTCAGTTTGTGCATATTGTTGGGATTTTCCATCCTCATAATCTTGTTTTAATACGAAAAATTTACCTATGGGACAAGAAAAAAATGCATTTGAAGTGACCATGCCAGTCCCTGAGAACACTTCCACACCTGCTAATCTGCTATGCCTGGCTTGGTCAATGAACTATTAACATTTCACTTCTGCAAAATATGAAAGTGAAATTTAACTTGGTAAGGTGACTGCCATAAAGATTATATTAAGGTTTGGTCGTTTTTCATTTAAACCTGGATCTCAATTTACCTAATAAAACCAAGATCTATTTCAAATAGACATTTTTTTTTGAAGCAACATCAACATGAATTAAGTGATACATGCTTCTGATGAAACCAGAAATATCAGAGAAGTAGCATAGGTTGTCAGAACAATTTTCTTGTATGTTCTGTGTTACACATTTCTGCGCCTGATAATCTTTCCCCAACCACGGGACACCAGTTGAGAACTAGGAACAGCTACAATTTTTGCTCTCACAGCATCTTCTATCAGCTGTGAACTTTTTTTTTTCCTGCTGTAACAATATTCACAAATCACATTGGATGGAAACCATATGCACAGGACATTAAAGCATCTTTCTTCATGCAATCATATGGTAAAACAGATTCACAGAATAAATGAATGACCCAACAATGTTGATTGTAGAAATAATAATTCTTTGTTAGTGAACAAAACCACAACAAATATACAAATCTGTAATTAAGTAATAATTATAATATTAAGTATTGAAATTTACCAAAAGAATTACTATTTAGAAATAAAACTGGATTTTATAGAATTAACCATCTAAATTAAACTAAAATAATTGACAAAAATAAATTAAAATAACAAAGAATAAAATTTAAGATTGTAGAAATAATAATAATAAAAAATAAATCTAGAGCTTTTGATTTTACCTTATTAATCCCATGCAATTTATTATTTCTAGTTATATAATTCTAAATTTTTATATTAATGATTAAACAATCTCTTCGTCACAACCTAGTTTTTACCTTCTTTTTCATAAATTTTTCAAGAAAATACAAAATTATCAAAAAATATGTTTTTGATGGGATTAGGCTAGTTTTTCAACCATTTGACTTATTGTTTTCATATTAATATTTTATTCTAAAAAAACAAATAAAAAAAATCTATCAAGGAAAAAAACATTTAGTGAAAAAATAATAAGTAACAGTTTAGAAATTTTTTCACTAAATTAGTCATTATTATTTTTTCGTTAAAAATCTTCTTTCACTTCCATTTCTTTCACCTCTTCTAATTATTTTAGAGTCAAGGAGCACTGTCCACCAGTCATCAGAGTTCATATACCCAACGATAGCCACCTCTTCTTCTTCCATACGAGGGAACAACAATCGTTTCTTCTCTCTCTTTTATCTCAACCGATGAGATCTCCATTGCAGTACCTGTTCCTTCTGCACAACAACAACAAAATTAATTCCTTATGACAGCAACAGCCTCTTGCAGTAGCTTGAGGAGTCTCGATCTCTCCTTGGTCGACTTATAAACTCAGATAATTGTTTTTAGAAAAAATTATTAAAATATTGTGAAATTTAAAGCAAAATACTCCTTGTTGTGTATAATTTTTAGACTATTTGGACATTGTTGATTTGGATTGATGTGCATTTGTGATGATTTAATAATTTATATTTGATTGTTAATTTATTTTCAGGGTTGTGATTCTATTTAAATATTAAATATTGGTTCACAAATTATGCTTGAATTTATATTGATTTAAAAATTAAATATTGATTTATTGGTTATGCTAGTGTTTGTGTTGATTCAATTGATTTAATATGTGATTTCAATGAAGTTCATGAAATTAACAATATTTAAGTTGGGTTTTTTAGAATTGTTGGATTATTGAACCGGTGGATGATGAATAAATAGTTTGTGCAATTTTATTGTCTAAAAATTAAAGCATATAGTGACCGACTTTTTAAGAGGTTATAAGACTTTTAAATAGGTTAGAAAATCTTAAACTTCTTAGAAAACAATTAGGAATTTGAGTTCATAAAGAAAATAAACAAAAAATCCAAATTAAAATATAAAATCCAAAAAAACACAAGAAAAATACTAAAAACTATCATATCAGAAGTATCAATGCTCAAATCATGATTCTAAAAGATTCAAGGACCCATACAGTGACATGGTGGCTATCCTAGGAAAAATTGCCTACTAGTTTTGGCTATTTTAAATATTTTCTTGAACCTAGACCTATCCAATTGATATATAAAAGTATCAGTTAGGTCATCCACAAAGTATGATTGAGCCAAATTTTCATTTAGTAATGTTAGATGATCACTCGGCAACTTAGAACTACCCGTGTCTACTAGCCCAACTACATCATCGGTTCATTAATTTCATTGCGGCTAGAAATTCCTATTACTTCATTACTACAAAGTTGGCTCCAAATTAACTCTTTAAGAAAATGAAAGAAGAAATTTTAGGATTTATACGATCCTCAAGCTTAATGACATCTTAAGCTTTTTTCTTTATAAATTTTAGTGGTTGGTTTCAATTCATAAAAGAACTTGAATAATAATCAAGAATTTAAATTTTAACACCATAATCATCTTAATTAAAAAATTATCTCCTCTACTTATGCCTCTAAAATAGATCCTTAAAATTTATTATAAATTTATGATTACTCTCTTCACAATCCTATAGTTTTTTCTTCTTCATCTCCACCTAATTGATTGGATATATAATTCTTTATCTTACCCCTGCAACTTTATCATTTTCAATTGACGAGTTAATTATGTAATTTGTTTCTTCATGCCTTTTATTACCGATATCTCTTTCTTGAGGAATAACCTTTTCATCCCCTCTTAAAGGAACATGTTCTATTCCGTGACTATCTTTTTTAGCCATTTAATAGCATTCAACAATTAACATCGGAAATCATTGAATATGAGAAATCTTTATGGATTGCTTTGTTCAAAACACAACTTCGTCATAATGGGAAATTTCCTATCCACAATTCATTCTATCCATAAAAACCTTCATGTTTCTGTCTAGCCAAATGATTCACTAATGGAAAATAATATCATAAACCATAGACTTCCTTTTCATCTGTCTGTACATTGAAAACTCCTACTATTGAAGGAACTCTGGCGCAGATCTGGGACCAGCTGGTAGGCCACTGAGATATCCCATCCACCAGGATGGTCCTATTCTCTGGTTAAATCAAATAAAACACCATCCAATTTGGAGTGGCTTGGATGGGTACGTTCCCGGTAGGTTGGGTTGGGTGAGTGTTGCGAAGCCTAACAGCAAAGTGCAACTATAGAGCCACAAAGTGATCCGACAATGAAATGTCTCAAGTTCTTTCAGCTAGGACATTTTGCATATTTATTGTCTCCCTTACAAACAACGTGAAAAATTGTCTTTTTACTGATTCAAACCATATGCATGATTGGTGAAGCTGTACTACTGACATTTGTTATGGGCCACGGCTCTTTCTCCTGAATGGATAACGCCGTCTCTCCTGGGATAAGATAAGATCAATCATGTTCTCTTACTGTTCCTGCAACTTGCTTGTTGGATTCTATATATGATGTTGTAAGAGAGGAAGAGAGACAGAAAGAGAGAGTTGGAGTAATTTTGTTGGATAAATGAAGGGGCTAATATGATTAGTAAATAGGTATTTGATGGAAATCTAGATCATATTTTGTTTCTAACACATGCTGTAGAGGCATTGCAAGGGAGATGACAGATTCATTTCAGACTTGTACTGCAACTAATGCTGCTTTCAGTATCTTTTCTCTTGTGTACTAGCTATTGCATCATTCTGCTGTGTGTTACCACTTACGTAGTCAATCCTTTAATAAAAAATTTCCTAAGCCCTACAGCTAGATTTTCCTTTTTGTTATGCACTGCTCGCTCAACTGAGGTTCTGTAGAAAATCGCAACCTTACAAGAAGAAAATATGAAGATTGGAATTTAATTAACTTGGTAACGTGGCTTCATGAGAGCTCTGCCAAAGAAGTAATATTAAGGCTTGGTTGTTTCTCCTTTTTAAATACAAGGGATAGGCTTAAACCCGAAATTTCCTTGGGAGAGGCATGCAGACATCGGTGCCGGTTGAGACTCTCTATACATTGCTTGTCTCACTGTCAAAAATGAGAAGACAAGTGATCTTTATTTTTACAGAGGAGATCTTTATGTTATAAATTCTGAATAATATAAATATTCTATTCTGAAATAATTTATAAGATTGTTTAAATAGGAAAAAAAACAACAAAAAAAATATGGAAAGAACTTGAGGGAAGATGCTCACACTCTTAGTCCCAACTAGACACATTAATTTCAAGTGCTCTCAGACAGTTCTCATCTCAACTTCATTGCAATCGATTTGATTGGTCTTATTAGTCTTACATAAACTTGATAGCGCATGATTTCAGGAGCATGATTCTACTGATGAAAATCATATCTGATATGATCAAATCAGATGATGATTTTCAACATATCATAATTCCATCAGCATTTCAAAAGCAATATCACAACACCATCAACATATATATCAAAGCAGATAAGATCATACCTGCCAATTGCAGCAGCATAAGCATATCACAGCAGATATGATCATCATTAAAGCTTGATTATTATCTAATGATGTTTCAAAATTCAAGATGCTTAAGACTATAGTTTAATTTTTGGTGGCTGAGTAATGGTTTCATCGAGTGTTCTTGCTATTTAATCTATTCTTTATAGCAAGGGAAGATAATAGCTTAATGTATGAATCCTAAGACATGCAAAACAATATCTTTTTGGTAGATTTAAGAACCTTTAGATGCTTAAGTTAGTATATTTATAGAGATAATAAACTAAATATGCAAAAAAGCATTAAATTTTATAAATAAAGTTGTTTTCTTGTTTTGATATAAAATAAATATTTTGTAAGAAAATTATGTTATGTGTATATATTGAGAACTGAGAAATTATAAATTATTTATTACCTGAATGGTTTAAGGAGTATTTATAGTTCCCGAACCTTATTTTTTTACTTGAGTGAAGAGATTGAAAAGTCATTGTACATTGACCACATTAATAAGGGATAAATATATCTTACACTTGTATTAATAATGAATATATATTCTCAACACAAATATTAATGATGAACAAATATATTTTACACTTATATTAATAAGATAGAAATATGATAAGCCATAAGAGACTTTTCTATATTTTACACTTCTATATCTAGGACCTAGGGGGTGTAGATGAAGTAAGATTCGGGCTAAAAAAGCCTAGGTCAGTAAAAAATCTCAGAGACCGGGTGTTGGGTCCAAGAAGTCTGGACTCAAATAATTAGGCTCAAGCCGTGTGGTATGGTTCAAGAGGTGACTAGAGCTTGAACCTAAATATATTTTGAAACTCTTTAGGGCTTGGATCATTGTTAAAACAAGCTTGGTCCAATAAAAAATTATTAAAAAATATTGATGAATCTTGATTCATCATATGATTGTATATTTTGTTTTAAGATTTCCTATTATTATAGTTGTTTAATATCTTAGCCTTATCAAGCTCCTATAATGTAGAGATTTTTTTTGCCTTGTAACTTTATCTATTTACTTTTTTTTGTTGTTTATGGTATCATAGCCTTATACCAAGTAGTAGTTAATAAAATTAAGTGAACTTGTATGAGTTTTAAACTCAAATAATACAGGCGTGTTAAAAAGTAGTACAAAAATTATTGCTGGGCCTCATTTATAGATTGAGTTGATTTTTCTGACAACACTAACTCAGGCTCTGCAACAATATTATTTTTCAGACTGGAATCTTTCTTGATTGATAATAACATTGTTACAAATGAAGAAAACATCAGTTTGTTTTTCCTTTACTGTTGATAATATTTGTCCCCTTCAATCAACATGTCTTCCAAAGAGTTTGCTAGCAGCACTGATAATACAGCATCCATCCCCTGCAATAATGCTGCATTGATACCATAAACTGTGAAGAGTCGAATTTCACCATGCATGCAAATGTGACTTCATCTCTCTGCCAAAAAAATAAATAAAAAATTATCAAGTGTTAATTTGGAGTGCACATGGAACAGGAAGTCATATTTTTTCCTCTCCCATGCCCGAGAATATTCTGATCCTCATCTACAGGAAAAAACAGACAAGAGAATTAAGAACAGCTACAAATTTTGCTCTCACATCACCATCTATCTGCTGCAACTTTTTTCTTTTTCCCGCTGCAGCTTTGACAAATCATATTTGGTGATAGCTCATAATGCAATCAATAATGTATTCATGCATCTTTTATTATCATTATAATCAAGATAAATAATTGTTGATTGTCGGTAAGATCAGCCAAAAAACTGTCCACGTCAATCTTTTGTAGGTCTAAAGAGCCCTATCAGGGTCAAAATCTCAGAGATTACAATCTGAATCCTCATACATAATTTGTCCCCTGAGCACTCCTATTTTAGTTGACTTATCTGCACATATATCTTCACATTCCATATATAACTCATTGTCCAGTTATTAGCAACTTATGTTTAGGAATTATTTTTCTGTTAACAATTGTTTAGGCTTTATTCTTGGATCGTGATTTCATTTCTCTGTATTATATATACTAGTTGTAAAGCATGAATAAAAACACAGAAGAGTATTTCAAACTTTACATAGTATCAGAGCATTCTGTCTCTATACAAGTTCTTCGGTCTCTATATACGTTCTTCACCCTCAGATCTTCTTCATTCTGCTGCATATCTTCTTCTTGTAGCTATGTGACAGTGTTTAGAAAAGAAAAATGAAACTTAGAAAGAATGGACAGTTTTGATGTTTACGATAGCCGTTTGTTCTTGTTGAGAATTGCCGAAATCTTGATCCGAGCGGAGAAGTTTTTACTGTTTTATTATCTGAGAATTGAAGAATATGATTACACTTTATGTTGCAATCTTTACAGATATTTATACTGCAAAACAAAACAGAAATGCTACAATAAAGCATAAAAATCCTGCTACAATCTGTTAACATACTAACAAATCACCTAATTCCTAGAGACTAGGACACAGTTAATTATTTGCATGAAAACAGGAAATACAGAGCATAAATAAATCTTTGACTACTTCTTCTTTGACTGGTTCTTTGCTAGCTCATGAAGCAATCTTCCAACAATCCTCCTTGCTTTAGGAGCTATAAACTCCAATTTTTTGTCTTAAAAATTCAAACTTGTTTACTGGAAGTGGTTTAGTAAACAAATTCGCTAATTGTTCTTCAGACTTGCAATATATCAACCTGACATCACCATTTTTCTGCACCTCACGTAAAAAATAAAGCTTGATGTTAAAGTGCTTTGTTTTCCAATGAAACACAGGATTATGTGAGATTGCTATAACTGCTTGATTGTCAATTGAAATTTCAGTTGCTTTCTCTCCTTCCATATGTAAATCACGTAGCAATTTCTGAAGCCAAAGAGCTTGGTTTCAATTTCTTTGTGGCGAGAATGAATTCTGCCTCTGCTGTAGATTGAGCCACCGTGTCTTGCTTCTTGGATGACCATGAAAATATAGCTGACCTTAGGTTGAAACAAAAACCAGAGGTGCTCTTCATGTCATCAATGGATCCTCCCCAATCATTGTCAGAAAATCCATGTAGTTTTAATTCCTGACACTTCTAAAATTTGACTCCATAGCTACAAGTCCCTTTGATGTACCTTAGGATTCTTTTGGCAGCTCTCATGTGAATTTCACTTGGAAAATGCATAAACCGAGATAGTAAACTTGTTGCATGAAGTATGTCGGGTCTAGTTGCTGTTAAATACAACAAACACCCAATCAAGCTTCTGAATTTCTCTTCATCCACCTTGGCAGTTCCATCTTCTTTGCTGAATTTGTCCTTTTGGTTCATTGGAGTAGTTGTTGGCTTGCAACTTTCCATATGGAATTTCTTCAAAATTTCCATTGAATACTTCTTTCGACAAATGAAGATTTCATCCTTGCTGTAAGATTTCCATTCCCGGGAAGAAGCTTCATTAGGCCAGAGTCGGTCATCTCAAAAACTTCCATCATATTCAGCTTGAAATGTTCAACCTGCTCTGTGTTGCTCCCTGTCACCAAGAGATCATCAACATGGAGTGAAATTATAATCACATCATTGTTGATGCTCTTCACATAAAGAGTTGCTTCAGACAAGCTCTTTTGAAAGCCAAAACCTGTCAAATAATCATCAATCCGACCATACCATGCCCTAGGTGCTTGCTTTAACCCATATAGATCATCAACAAGAGATGCTCTTCATAGAGTGAAATTATAATCACATCATTGTTGATGCTCTTCACATAAAGAGTTGCTTTAGACAAGCTCTTTTGAAAGCCAACACTTGTCAAATAATCATCAATCCGACCATACCATGCCCTAGGTGCTTGCTTTAACCCATAAAGAGCTTTTTTCAGTAAATACACTTTGTCTTCCTTCCCTTGAATTTCAAAACCAAGAGATCATCAACATAGAGTGAAATTATAATCACATCATTGTTGATGCTCTTCACATAAAGAGTTGCTTCAGACAAGCTCTTTTGAAAGCCAACACTTGTCAAATAATCATCAATCCGACCATACCATGCCCTAGGTGCTTGCTTTGACCCATAAAGATCTTTTTTCAGTAAATACACTTTGTCTTCCTTCCCTTGAATTTCAAAACCAAGAGATCATCAACATAGAGTGAAATTATAATCACATCATTGTTGATGCTCTTCACATAAAGAGTTGCTTCAGACAAGTTCTTTTGAAAGCCAACACTTGTCAAATAATCATCAATCCGACTATACCATGCCCTAGGTGCTTGCTTTAACCCATAGAGAGCTTTTTTGTAAATACACTTTGTCTTCCTTCCTTGAATTTCAAAACCAGCAGGTGGCTCAACGTAAATTTCTTCTTGCAATATGCCATTGAGGAAGGCGATTTGACATCTAAGCGGAATACTTTCCGAGTTCTTTTGAGCAACGAACAACAAGTAAAAGTTTAATGGTGTCCATTCTGCTACTGAGTGCAAAAAGTATCCGAATAATCAACACCATAGATTTGTGCATACCCCTTGACCACCAGGCCCCTAGCTTTATGCTTGTTGATGGTCTTTGCACCGATTCGGTTTAGTCTCGAATATCCACTTCACGCCAATGATGTTTTTTCGGGTGGTACGTCCAACAAGTTCCCATGTGCAATTCTTCTCAATCATTGATATCTCCTCTGCATTGCTTTGCCATTACGGACTTTGTTTAGCTTCTTCATAGCCTTCGGTTCATAGAGGGCTACATTGCTCCTTTGATAGACATCCTCAAGTGATCGAGTGCCTCTTGTTGGTGGATTATCAAATGTTTCATCTAGCAATGGATCTGCAAGCTGCTGGTTTCTTTATGAGTGTCCCCAGTCCCATTGCTCTTCTTCATGAGGCTGATTATTCATTTGTGATTGTCCCCAGTCCTACTGATCTTCTTCTTGAAAGTGGACATCCCTGGTAACAACCATTTTTTGTGTTTGAGGATGGTAAACCTTGTAAGCTTTAGATGCACCACTATAGCCAACAAAGATTCCTGGTGCAGCCTTCTTGTCCAGCTTGTCCCTTTTGATATGTGGAATGTGAACAAAACACAGACTGCCAAAGACTTTAAGAAATCTTAATGAAGGTTTATAATTATACCAAGCTTCAAAAGGTGTCTTCTCATCAAGCAATTTTGTGGGCAGTCTGTTCTGAAGAAAAACTGTAGTGCTGCTGCTTCTGCCCAAAAATCCTTTGGTAAGTTCTTATCATGCAACATGCATCTCACCATCTCCATGATGTATCGATTCCTTCTTTCACTAACACTATTTTGCTCTGGTGTGTAAGGAGCAGTGAGTTGATGATCGATGCCAGCTTCCTCACAATAGAGATTGAACTCTGATGAGGTATACTCCTTGCCATTATCAGACCTAATGGCCTGAATTCTGTAATTGCTTATGTTTTCCACATTCTTCTTGAATTTGAAAAAAATCCCAGCAACTTCTGATTTGTATTTCATGAAGAAAACCCAGCACATCCTAGAAAAGCCATCAATAAAAAGAATATAGTATCGGCTACCTTTAATTGAAGGTGTACTGAGTGGACCAGCAACATCAGTATGAATCAATTGGAGTTTCTGTGTAGATCTCCAAGTTGATTTCTGGAATGGCTTCTTGCTTTGTTTACCAAATTAACATGCACTACAATTTGATGGAAAGTCAATGAATTTAGGCACTCCTCTTACAGAGTCATGTTTCTTCATGCTTATCATCCTCTGTTGATGGCAGTGGCCTAGTCTTTTATGCTACACTTCCATATCAGTCAGCTTTGTTTGAAAAGCTGAATACTCCTCCTCAAATGGTAGGAATGAAAAACTCTATCCTTGCATCTTAGCTTGCAAAATTAATTGTCCAGCAGCATCAAAGACATAGCAAAAATAATTTTTGAAGACAACCTTCATCCCTTTCTCAATCAATTGCCCCACACTTAATAGATTTTGATCTATTTCAGGTACATATAAAACTTCAGAAATGGTTTTTGTACCTGACTTTGTGGTGATGGCAATTGTCCCCTTTCCTTTTGCAGCTATGTAAGCAATATTCCCAATTCTGACCTTTGCAACTTCAGTAGATTGTAAGGTTCGAAAGAGGTTTCTGTCAGGGGTCATGTGATTCGTACACCCACTGTCTATCAGCCAGTGATCTGAGGTGGTTTGGACAGAAAAACATGAAGCTAAGAACATTTGATCTTCATCATCTTGACTGGCCACTTATGCATCAGCATCTTGTCTCTGAATTGTTGTCCTGCAGATGATTGCCTCATGTCCCATTTGATTACATTTGCTGCATTTTGCATCAGGCCTTTTCTAGCACTTGAAAGGTGCATGTCCTGTCTTGTTGTAGTGTTGACAGGGTGGAAAATTTCTTTTGAGAAATTTTCCTTTGTTCTGGAATTTACGAGCAGTAGTGTTATTACTGCTTGAAACCTGATTTTTCCTAAAATGACTCTTAGAATCAGGATACTTTGCTTGTAATGCTCCTTCTGTAACATGATCCAGCCTTGTCAGTCTCCTTTGTTCTTGAGCCTGCAAACCATTTATCAATTTTGCCAAATTGATCTTGGACAGATCCTTGGTGTTCTCCAAGGTAGTTATAGATGCCTCATATCTTTCAGGCACCGTAACAAGGATTTTCTCCACAATTCTGCAATCAGTAAAGTCTGTGCCCAGCAATCTTACCTTGTTGACAATTCCAAGCAATTTTTCTAAGTACTCTTTGATGGTCTCAGACTCCTTCATCCTCTGCAGCTCAAACTCTCTTATGAGGTTGAGGCTTTGCATTCCATGTATCCTTTCATCTCCTGCATACTCCTCCTTCAGATAATCCCATACATCTTTGGCAGATTTTAGGGACATGATCCTTGTGAAAACTGTTGTTGAGACAGCAGCAAATAGACATGCCTTTGCTTTAGATTTTTTGGTTTTTCTCTCCTTGTGACTCTTGATTTGAGTCATGGTAGGATTAGTTGGCAGTGGTGGAATTTCATGATCCTCTTCGACAACCTCCCAAAGATCAAGTGCTTCCAAGTAGGCTTCCATCCTTACTGCCCAAAGTTGATAATTTTCTCCATTGAAGATTGGAGAAGAAATGTGAGAAAAACTTGCTTCATTATCCATCACAGGTCTTTTAAGAAATCAGCTCTGATACCAATTGTGCGGTTGTTTAGAAAAGAAAAATGAAACTTAGAAAGAATGGGCGGTTTTGATGTTTTGATAACAGTAGTTTATTCTTGTTCCCCGAGAATTGCCGAAATCTTGATCGAAACAGTAGAAGTTTTTACTGTTTTATTCTCTGAGAATTGAAGAATATGATTACACTTTATATTGCAATCTTTACAGAAATTTATATTGCAAAACAAAACAGAAATGCTACAATAAAGTATAAAAATCCTGCTACAATCTGTTAACATACTAACGGATCACCTAATTCCCTGGAGACTAGGACAGCTTAATTATTTGCATGAAAACAGGAAATCTGAGCATAAATAAATCTTTGACTACTTCTTTTTTTGACTTGTTCTTTGCCGCTCATGAAGCAATCTTCCAACACTATGTCTCATACCACACCTCGGGGAAGTTTCCCCTTTAACATCTTCGTCAATTCCCGATGTGTCATCTCCATATTTTCTTCACTCTCTCGATCACCTAGGTTCCATTCCGGTTTCCATTCTTCTTAATGGTGACAATTACCCTACACAGGCGAGCCATGAAAATGGCATTAAACGCTAAAAACAAACCGAGTTTTGTTAATGGTTCTCTCTCTCAAACCAACATCTTCCACAACGAAATTCAATTGTGGGAGAACCTGTAGTGACATGGTTTTATCATGGATTCTCAAATCCATTGATAAATCCATTGTTAATAGTTTGATTTATCATGTACTTTCCTCGTGATGTATGGCTTGATCTTGAAGATCGTTTCTCTCAAAGCAACAATCCCAGGATTTTTAAATTAAAGCGTGATGTTGCTACCCTCATCCAAGGTTCTATGACTATTCCCGCGATATTTCACTACACTTAAGGGTACTAGGATGAGCTTGCAATGCTCACTCCTGCACCAAAATGCACTTGTGGTGTCCTAAAAAAATTAACTCATATGCAAGATATTGAGCCGGGTTTTCGATTCTTAATGGGATTACATGATTCTTATGCTCTAATTCGTAGCCAGATTTTGGCTATGGATTCTTTACCTCTTTCACCAAAGTATATTCAATTCTGCATCAAGAAGAGAAACAACGTCTCCTGCATATCTCAAGTATTCCAACAAAATCTGCTGCCATGGTAGCTCCTTTCTTTCTTGCACATCGTTCTGATAATAAGGGAAGAGGACGTGGTCGTCCAAAATACGACTACTGTGATCGTGATGGTCACTGGAAATCCAATTGTTACAAGCTGCATGGTTACCCCAGGAACAAACCTCAATACCATGAAGCAACTAATGGACATGCTGGCTCATCAATGGCAGTGAATAATGCCATCAGTTCTTCAACATCTTCTGAGATTAATGTTCCGGCCTTACCGGTGACCAATGCTCTGCCTTTTGGATCTTTTATCACCAGTGAATAATTTGGTTTTGAACACCAATTCTGCCAACTTTGCTGGTAACCTTGCTTCTTGCAATTCTGCTTCTTTTTCTAATCATGAATGGATTATTGATTCAGATGCCTCAGATCATATAACTTCGAATTTATCATCCCTTAATAATGTTCAATCCCTGCATCAACCATGTCCCATTAAACTTCCAAATGGTGATGTTGTTTCTATAACTCATACTGGCACATTACATATTTCACCCGATATCTCCCTTTCCAATGTTTTATATGTACCTTCTTTTAAATTTAATTTACTGTTTATTAGCAAACTCACCACAACTCTCAATTGTGTTGCCATATTTTTTTCTACCTTTTGTGTTTTTCAGGACCTATCAACGAGGAAGCTGATTGGAGCGGGTGGAAATCTGCGATGGACTTTATCACTACAAGCCTTTCTCTACCTCTGCCCTCCATTCTCAAAACATCCCTGATTCCATCATTTGGCATCAGCGACTTGGCCATCCATCTACTTCATGTATTCCAAAAACTTTATGTGTTTCTAATCAACATTTGGCTTGTGATATATGTGCTAGAGCAAAACACACTCGTTTACTTTTTTCTTTGAATACAAATAAAAGCACATTTTGTTTCAATCGAATTTATTGTGATATATGGGGTGGTTATCCTCTCTGCATCACATTCGGGAGCCCATTATTTTTTTAACCATCGTGGATGATTTCTCACGCATAACATGGGTCTATCTCATGCACATGAAATCTGATACTTTTACTTGCCTTACAAATTTTTTTGCCATGGTTAAAACTCAATTTAATTGCATTATTAAGCCATGTGCACGCGATAATGGTCAAGAATTTCTCGTCTAATAAACTCTAAACTTTTTTTCATGATCATGGCATTCTTCATGAACGCCTCGAGTGTGGATACACCTCAACAAAATGGTGTTGCCGAACGGAAACATCGCTATCTACTTAATGTGGCCCGGTGTTTACGTTTTCAAGCTAATCTTCCCATCTCATTCTAGGGAGAATGTATTCTCACGACCACTTATTTAATTAACCGAACCCCTTCCCCAGCACGAAACATAAGTCCCCCATGAGCTCCTCTTCCCAAAACCACCATCATATACACATTTACGAGTGTTTAGTTGTTTATGCTATGCCCAAACCCCTCGCAACATTGAGATAAATTCTCTCCTAGAGCTTCACGTTGTGTTTTCTTAGGGTTATCTCGCCAACCATAAAGCTTATCATGTCTATGATTTAGAAAATCACAAGCTCTTCATCTCCCGTGATGTTACTTTTTGAAGAGCATAATTTTCCTTATCACCTCGTACCTTCACCTCCTACAACTGCTCGGTCCTTCCGTTTCCAATTCCCGATATTCCCTCCTCATCCGGTTTACCAACATCATCACCTTCCCCTTCCATAATTCCTCCCTCACCACTCACATCACCATCTCCTCCTTACCACCTTAAGATCTCATTTCATGACCAAAACGAGTTGCTACGCCGCCCACCTTACCTCAACGATTACATCCGCTCTTCCCTTCCAAAGTCCCTCACGGCTTCTCTGTTCCACGATCTTCCTCAAATCTTGCTCATTGTCTCTCTTCCTTTTTTATCTTATCATCGTTTATCTAACCACTATCTAGCTTTTCTTTCTTCATTATCTCAACATCCCGATCCCACATCATATTCTCAAGACAGCGTGCATCCTCGTTAGTGCAATGCCATGGTAGCTGAAATTCAAGCCTTAGAAGCAAACCATACTTGGATTCTTCAACCTCTTCCACACGGCAAAAAAACCCATTGGTCGTAAATGGGTGTTCAAAATCAAATTTCGGGTTGATGGATCCATAGAACGACACAAAGCTTCGCTTAGTGGCCAAGGGATATACTTCGGATAGAAGGTTTG
>CM027570.2:5842549-6196910 GCA_015852605.2 Populus deltoides
AAGGATATCAGTAGCATTCACTTTCAAAACCTCGCATCACGTTCATGTAAGGTGACAGTTTTTACCGAAGACAATCATCAATGCCATAGCACAGCTAGGTTAAGTAAAAGATTTGTTTGGGGAGAGATCTTGCGTCCGAGACCAAATCGTTTTGCAACCTCCTTCCTAACAATGAAGAACATTCATGTGCTCTGAGCGCGACTTTCAAGCTTTGGCATCCTAACAAAACTTTCACAGATCATAGGTATCAGATCTATACCTGGAAAAAGGTTAACAAAATATCATCTTGGATAGCAAATTTTGGGATTAGTGTTTGATTATGGTGAAAAGTACTGGTCCCCTCATATAAGGTTGGTACGTATAGTAGATGTATATAGAAAAACTTCATAAAATTTTGATTATACAACAATTATTAAGAAACAATGGGATAGGCATCTTCATTGTAACCTTTCATGTTACAGGTTATTTTTTAACCTTGCTTTCTTGCATGGAGGGATTTTTGTGAAAAACTTTGAGGGTTACAAAAAAAAAAGTAATGAAAGAATTTTATCGAGAGACTCTTGGAAAGTTTTGCTCGACCAACTTAACTCTTACTTGAGGAGAGCTAAGGATCCTAAGATAATGTGGAGGCATTCGACAGAGGGAAAGTGAAAGAAAGAGCAAAGGCCAGAAAGACAGGAAGAACCATTCTTCCCGTTTCCCCAAGACCCATGCCTGCAGATTCCTTCCACATAATCCTGCGTAAGTTCCATGTTCTTAGCCACTTTATCCCAAAATCCTTTGAGAGAGACAAGACTTTTAACAATCTAAAAAGAGCCAAATAAATATTAATGGTAAATTCTTAGAAACAAAGCCGGAAGAATTTTATGCACTACAACCAACCTGTTCGATTAAAAAAACAAAAGAAAACATGGAAAAAGAATATAAGGAAAACTCGAAAAGGAGTAAGAAAAGGGGCTTGTTGGTGGGCATTTGGGCACCAAAAGTGGGAAACAACACCTTACTCATCTGAAGCAAAACTCAAAGCTACCTCTTATAGAATATTGATATTGAATTCTTCAAGAGACTCTCATCTGGCCAATCCCTACCCAGTCGAAGAAGCTCCTCCCTACAGCAGCACTCGCAAATTCTCTCCTCAAGCTTTCTGGCCTCCTCGACGAGCACGATTAGTGAGAAACTAGTTTCATTAGCCCGCACGAGAAAAAGTCCCATCATTAAAAAATATATTAAAAAGGGTGTAAAAGTGTATTTTAAAAAAAGTAAGAAAAATTCTGATTCAAGTATTACATCTAGCTTAGTCAAATAAAAGCCCCAACTTAATAAAGGTAACAAAAAAAAATAATAACATTATATGCATCGTTTATTAAAAGGAAAAAAAGGGAACTAAGATAAAAGAAGTGATCATGAAAAATAAAAGTCCACCTATTAAAAAAGAAAAAATCAATCAAGTACAAGAAGATGAAAAATTTAAAAATAAAAAAGAAAAAATAACTTAAAATTAACCCAATACACCTGTCAAATCCACAACATGTTTAGGAAGACCATAATAAATTCTTAGAAAATAAAAAAAAACAATGTAAAGTATTAAAAGATAAAATTAAAAATAAACAATATAAAAAAGAGAAAGAGAAAAAGGTTGTTGTCAATCAAGGTTAGCCTTTCAAACTTGTGGATCTCAATCATAAGATCGATGTAACCCAACAGAAAAAAAAAATCCCGACGTCAATTTCAATCAACTTAAGATTAAAGGATAAAGTTGAAAACAAATTTAAATTGACAAAAGACCCTATAACAAACAACAAAATGGCATCCTAAAAAATTGAGGATCAAATGCTGATGACTAAACAAAATAGGAGGAAAAAATTTAACATTGTTTGATTTAATGGATGCAATTGAAGAAATCATGCAATTTTATAAAAAAAATCAAAATAAAAATTAGAAATCACAAGGAAGAATGAAAATAAAATCTAAAACAAAAACAAAATAAAAGGAAAAATAGCATTCCAATGAAGAGCATGAAAATCAAATAATTAAAGAAAAAGAGAAGACTAAATCGAAACCCTAAACAAAATAGAGAAGGACAACATTGATTTTTTTGATTGAACAAATTATGCTAAGAAAAAAATAAAGAAAGAATAAAAAAAGTGATGAAGGTTGAACCACCCATACAAAACACACATTGCCTTCACCACCTCATAAAAACAGAAACATCAGCGAGGAATCTAAGAACCTGTTTGTTTACATGGTAGTGTCCACGTTCGATCGCAGCGTTTCTAATTCGTAGGGAAGTTTGTTTGAGTTAAAAGTACGATCCATGATGTAGCTTTTACTCCTCGGGTTCCACACAAATATGTGTTCCAAACGAGGAGTAGCAAAAGCAACTTCTGCCTTGTTTTTCATGGCTGCAAAACAATAATGTTCATTACCAAGAATAATTAATCAGCCCAATCTGTCCCTTCCTCCACTAGTGTCTCCTCCCATCCCTTGTGGCTTCCATCGCTCTTCTCCTCCACGATTCGGCCCCCCCAAACAAAAGCTGCCATCGTCTCTCCTCCTTCCAAACCTTCCCTAAGTCTCATAGTTGTCCCTCCCCTCCCCGACTTCCCGCGTCTCACCTACGCCCACCCAGACCTCAAACCCGTTTCCCTTCACGCCGCTTTTCCTCCTCTCACGAATCTTCACGTGCTCTCTCTACTTTGCTTCCCTCAGGTCATGCCAAGCTCACAACTAACCTCACACTCACCTGTGGCCGATTCCACTTCTTCCATGATGTTTGGGGAAAAAGAAGAGAAAATGATGATGTTCAGTATTTAAATCCAACAAAGAAAATCGTACTTGTTTGCCATTGATAATAAGAGTATCCCGAATGACTTTGATCAATAGCAGATGGATCCGAATAGGTCACGAAAAGCCAAATCCACGAGGTCGCCTGTTTTCCATTCCTTCATTATCACAGAATCTGTAATTTCACCATATTCTTTTTTTTTTGCCGGTTTAATTTGGACTACATATTTTGTTTCCTCTTAACACAAATAATTATTTCATTTGTCCTTTTTAGTAATTTTATATAGAATATCAACTGCAATTCTGAGTTTTAACCAAACATGTTTTTACAAAGAATAAAATCAAATCACTTTTTTTAACCAAACACATAAAATATATGTACAAAACCACAGAAAAAATGTTTTTATTAAAATCCATTTTTTCCAACCATAACCACAACAGATATTACAATACCAAACACACTCTAAATCGCCAATACACCTTTAGAAGCATGAGGCTACTTGACATGCTCGCAAATACAACACATATACCTACCACTTTTTTTAATATCTTTAATCTTATTTAAATACTAAAGTGCCCCTAAGTTATCATTTTATTACCAAAAATACCATAATAAAAGACAAAGCAACCCTTGGTTCCAAGTTAAAACTTACGAGTCCAATGGAAATTAAATTAATTCGCTGTGCATTCAAAAACAAATGGACGAATTAACCGCTTAAAATCAATTAGATTTATTTTGATTTGTAGTACATTCCAGTCATTAAATTGTACTAAAAACTATAAAAATCACATTCATCTTGATCAATATAATAACCAATCAATCCTTGTGAAATTACAGCATTACCACTCTAATATGTAGTCCATCACATCGAGGTGCGAGGGTCGTTTATATTTATTTTTTTTAATTTTATAACGGCGATTTTTTACATCTGCAAGAGACGAAAAAGATAGAAATTTGAAAAAGAATTGTTATGATTTTATGAGCTGCCGGTGTGGAATAAGCTGATGAGGAAACATATTAGGTAATGAGACAAAGCTACAACCTGTTAAAATATAGCAAAGTTAGCGTTTGAGCACCACATCATCGAATAACACGACACGAACCTCAAAGAGCATGGAAAACAACACAACATCCCGTAAATAAATAAAAAAGTAAACCATAATTTAAGTAATTAAAGAGCCACGAGTGCGAAAAATCCATTAGGCAAATAGTGCAAACTTTGAGGCACCATTACATTACAAAACCACGATCATATCAGAATGCAGTGATGCCCCCTCCCCATATGGTTCCCACAACACTGCTAACACTAGAACAAATGTCAAAATACCAAACTCCAAACACCAAGCACATCCCTGCAACTAGTGAACTGCAACCTAGGATTGCTCTGCTACCGATTAACATCAGTCCTCTCACATCGATACCGCAGTGCAAGCAGATCACTGCACATACCAGAACGTAAAGACATTATTACTAATAAAACAAAAGGATCAAATGACACCACTACTGAATAAAGATCAAAATCATTCAAGTCACCAGAATTAATACACCCAGCAATAGAAAATGCACCAAGCATCTCTTGCATCGGATTATATTACCAACAATCAGGAACTAAAATGAAAACAGGATGAGATTTGAGCATTGTTATTCTATAAGTTCAGTTGCTTACTCTCTGCTAGACAAGCCTTGGTTGAATAGAGCTCTTATTTATTCAGTGAACTAAAAATTTCTAAACTACGGTTACTCTACCTGCTGTTGCTGTTGGTAAGCTCGGGTTGCTGTTGGTATGTCGCTGTTGGGCCGTTGCTGTTGGTAAGCTCCCCGGTTGCTGGTAGTTTCCATATCCAGGATATCCTCCATAATACATGCTAGGGTCTTGGGGGCCGGCGGCGGCGCAGCGGACATATCCATATGCATCATATCCTTGTGGATATCCATAATATCCACCACCGTTCCACTGGCTTTGGTCTGGCTGAGCCTGGTTGAAACCAATAGATGCACCTTTAAATAAACACTGGTACAATCGCAAGTGTGAAAATAGGGAAGATTTAAGGGGCATCAGCCAAACCTGTTTGTTAGAAGGACTACGGCCCCATGAGAGTCGAATATTTTGACCAGCTATCTGAGTTCCATTCAGCATCGATAGTGCTTGCTCCGCACAAGTGCTAAATGCAACAAAACACAGACAACCAAATCAGGACAAGGCAAACATTACAATCCAAAATAACAGAAATCAGGGTATTCATATACCGATTAGCAAACTGAACGAATCCACAACGCTTGCCTGCAGGTATTTTCACATGCACTAGCTCACCATATTTACTAAACACTGCTCTCAAAGTGTCATCAGTCACACTTGGATCCAAGGCACCAACAAATATCTGCAGACAAGAGAAACAAGTCAAATCACTTCAGCAAGTAATAATCCATATCAACAATAAAGCAAACTACGACTGTTGTGTTATTTGGATCACTCTCCCCTGATTTCCTTGAGGACTCTGGTAAGCAGCTGCAAATGACAAATGCTTGTGAAATAACATATGAATAAACACAAACAAAATGCAGCAGGCACCAAACCCAGAGCTTCTCTGAAGGATAATTGGTGTTGTATGAAAATCCAAGGAGATGTAAGCATGGAGAAAGCACGAGGAAAACCCAAACAATATTATCATGCTGGAATGAGTTTAAACATTAAAAAACACTTCTTCTGAGGAGCATGCAGGAAAAGAAGATCAATTTATTTTTCTGTTCTTAAAAAATCTAAGAGATGATTTTTCTTTAGGGTAAAAACTTACATGCAAGGTACAGTGATTTACAGAGGTTCACATAGATAACAGAAAATCAATTGCTCAATCAAATATAGCGAACAAAGAATAATTAAGTTTAGCATTATATTAGTAGAGCTGACTCCATCAAAATCAGCTAACTGACCAGTGCCAGCTTTGCCAGCTTGCTGCTAGTATTTTCAGGAAATTTGGCAGAAAGGAAATTCAGTTTATAACAATATCACTGCTTACATATGCCCACCATTTTGATTGTGAAGTTAATAAATGTTGCCTAGAGTATGGGAGAAAAAATGCAACTAATCTACTTGCCTTGCAACAGTTTTAAATCATTATACTGTTGTCAGTTGTCAAAAAGCTGAGCATCAGTGAAGTAATTTTCAGTTGTTTTTCAAGATGAATATTGCTAGCATAAAACCCCAGCACAGACAGCCAAAAAATCATGAGAAAGGTAATCAAGGTAGAAAGTATTGAAGGCCCAAATACTTCAAATATCCAAACTTCAAAGCATGAACAATTGGAAAGTTCCAAACTAGATTCATATTTGCAGAGAATGGGAAACGTGATTCAGATTTTAGGTTAGCACCTTTTGATGTTATTATCAATATTAAACCCATTGGTTTCTGGGGAAAAAATTGTTATTCTAGGTTCCATATTTCCTGATTTCCTTAGTGCAGCGACAAACAGGAAAACAGAAGCAAAAGTTCAGTTTACAGCCTATCTAAGTTTTAAGCAAGACAAGTCTAAGACAAATGATGGAAAAGAAGGAAGAATAAGAAAGTGACATACAAGACAGGATGAAGTCAAAAGATGATGATCATAGAAGAAAGAAGAGATCCTTCAAAATCAAATAACCCGATATCTTATTACACTAAATGCGAATAGATCTCTACCAGAAGATACATGGACTTGATCCTCAAGTAGGTACTTAAGGAATGGAATGACAGAAGCACGTGATCAAGCACTTCCTCCAAAAACATGGATGCTCTCAGTCGCACAAGCAATAAAAAATAATAAGAGAGAAAGTATGTTATAAAAAAAGAGCAGCTTGAAGAGCACTAAAACTCTGAGTTTGGCGGTCAGAATAATGACCCCCATGACAGAGAACATCTCTGAATCCATCATCATAGGTTGGCTTCATAAGGTTTCTAATGCTTGGAATCCACATCAGAGTAAATAGTTTCGCTAAATACCAAACAAGAACTCAAAAACAGCTGCTGACTGTAAGTGAACAAAGCAAAGGGCTGAACCATGAAGAAATAAACCAACGATTCTTGTCTGATTAATATAAATAAAGGAACTCTTGAATGAAATTACACCATCTTTAGGAAAAAGAACATATTTAGCTTGACATCATAACTCTTTGAAAATAACAAACTGGAAAGTAATTCGTGAATGTAGCAAAACGCCACAAGAAATTAAGCTTATGACGTAAACAAAATAACTGACCTAAAATGAGGCCACGCATTTAAGTGGAATCATTTCAGCTGAAGTCAGTTCCAGGCTCCCCAAAATGAGAGCCTCTTGGTGTCCTGCTTTAAGACAACATGAGTTTTATATAAGTTTTTGCATGTTTTAACTAAATTAAATGTGCCCAAGTTTACAAAGGTAAGTGCTGGAAGGAAATGACTCTTTAAATTCCACCTATCTTCAAGTGCATAACTGGAAGCACAAAAAACTAAGAGCATGTTTAGGCAACATCACCTCAAAAAAAAAAATACATACATGGTACACAAAACATTCAGCTTACCAATCTGATGTGCATTTTCAACATTAGAGATAAGAGTACAAATGTAAGCAGAAAAAAATAAAATCAAACAGAAGTATCCATGCTACACAGCAACCAAAGTTGCAAAATACATACCTTTCTGATATTGCTGGGTCAAAGGTTTCTTTGTGGCCGCTGGTCCAATCCGCATAGGCCTAGTAGAGCAGTACTGTCCGTTCATCTCAACCATGGCACGCATTTGTTCATTTTCATCAGCAAACCTAACAAATCCATATCCCTTTGAACGTCCAGTAACTCTATCAGTAACAACTTTTGCACCTTTCACGGATGAGTAAACATTTCTAAATGTTTCTTGTAGGAGGTAATCATTGACATCAGCAGCCAAATCTCCAATGAAAACTGTATAATCAGGCCCATCATCTTGGCGCCTCGCCGCACCGAGGGTAGCCCAGTTCAGCCGGAAAGTCTGCTCACTGTTTGGCATTGGTGTCCCATTGTATGTTTGCAAAATCCTCTCTGCTGCAGCATGACTAACAAATTCAATAAAACCATAACCCTCTGGGTAACCTGTTTGCTTATTACGAATAACCTTAGCTTGGACAACCTGTTACAACAAAAGCATACCATTCATCAAAATTCTTTTTTACTACGCAACATTAATATTTCCCATCAACAAAATATCCCGTTCATACAGATTGGCACAGCCCATCAATTTTATTTTATTTTCATAAATTATTGTTTCCAAATAAAAAAATCATTAATCCACAAAACAAACCGAGTCTCTTCACCTTAGATCTGTTTTCAAATCACAATTAAATACACAATCAATAGAATAAATTGAACAAACAAAATTTATACTTCCTATTCTCCTAAAAGTTCCACCAAAAATTTCCATCTCAGTCCACTTCTCAAGGAACAGGCACAATATTACGAATTACAGATTAAAACATAAGGCTTCTTATTTATACGAAAATAAAAACCAAAAAAAAAATTGGAATCAAAAGATTACCTCTCCAGTGGAAGAAAAGATGCTGAGAATATAATTCTCATCCATCCACTGCTGCAAATCCCCGATCCACAACGACTTGATCTCGTCTCCAACAGCAGCACTTCCGGCGGCTGAACCATACTGGGACGGAGGAGGAACAGGCGGCGGAGTCCATCCAGCAGGAGGAGGTACGGGTTGCGATTGTTGCTGTTGCTGCATCATCCATTGCTGTTGGTATTGTTGTTGTTGATCTGGTTGCGGGACACCCGCTCCGGCGATTCCTGGTTGTTGCATCATGTTTAGAGTTAGGGATTGTGTTATTCTGATGGAGGATAAGGTGGTGGTTGGGGAGAGATCTAAGGATTTATTTTTTCAAGAGAAGCAAACCCTAGATGGAGAGGGATGGGATGATTTATTATGCTTCGCGTGTGTGGTGGGGATGGGTTTGTGGGCTTTGGATTAGCCCGGCTCAAGTGATAATAGATATTTGAAAGATTTTTAAAAATAAAAGTTGTTAAAATAAATTTGTTTTTTAATTATTTAAATTTTTTTAGATTGAAAATATATTAAAATAATAATTTTTTATTTTTAAAATTTATTTTTAATATTAATAAATCAAAACAATTCAAAATAAAAAATAATAATTTAAAAATAAAAAAAACATTGTCTTACTTCACAATCAAAAATTAGTAATTTAAAAACTGTAATTTATTTTGTTGTGTTTGTATTGATTAATGATAAAGTAAGGAAATCAACGGTGTAGCTATAGTTTTAAAACCTTGACAGGTTTGTCAGGTTTAGATTTAGAATCAGTCCAAGTCTAAATAAAAATTCATTCAAAAATTAACTTGATAAAACCTGATCAACTCAGTAGGTTAATCTAAAATCCAGAGTACTCGGATAAACCTGGCTGAAACCCAGCCTTATATATATATATATGTGTGTGTGTGTGTGTGTGTGTGTGTAAAAGTTTACAGGTGTTTACATCTGCATTTAAGTCGCTTGGCTGGCGGGAACGAGTGCAAGTAAAAGCTTACCATTCCACCGTCAAGTCAGTTATTCAGCTAGGCAGGGTATCAACGGCACCACAAAGCAAGCCAGCCTCGTACACAGAACAAACAAACTCAAGCTCAGCTAAGGCCCTACTCTTTTCCAAAAAGAGAACAACTTCATCCCGCCTTATACAAAATGTCGGATTGGAATCCGCCTCTTCTCTGTTGATTGAGAAATACTCTTCTCTGGTAGGGGAACTGTTTGCAAATGAAGAGTCAGCAAGAGCAGCCTAGAGATGAAAGGAAGAGGCGTCCATGAAAAAGAAATGCAGGCACTGTGGTTGGGCACAAGAAACTAGGGGAGACAACCGTGCAGTTTGAATTTTGTGGTCCATGAGCTAGTTTGTTTTCTTTCTTTTTTAGTGGTCCACTACTCCACTCCATTGTGATCAACTGGTTTGAATTTTATGTGTGCCCGTGGATAAAATGTCAAAGGTCTAACTTGGACCGGCTTTTACCTGATTTTTTTGGGTTAACCTGTAACCCGATCATTATACCGGGTCAACTATCAGATCGAGTTTAAAAATTATGGGTGTAGCTCAACTAGTTAGATTTTAGGTTTGCTTTCTAGAAATTACTAGTTTAAATTCTATAAACTTTAGAGTCACTTAAAATTTATATGGTCGTTAACTTTAGGGTTCCTGGAATTATTCAAGGTATGCGTAAATTATCCCGGACACTCGCGTTAATAAAAAAAAAAGATAAGGTAAGTATATCATTTGAATTGGCAAAATGAGTGTTAGGAAAAATTGTAAAATCCAAATCATTATATTATTATATTATACTTATAAACTAAAAATTTGGGAAAAGAAACAGTGCAATCCACTCTTTATCAATATCACTGTTTATTTTAAATGATTTCTTTTATTTTGATAGATCAATTTCATTGTTTGTAATTTTATCTTTCTAAGTTGTGCCAGCATGGTTCAATGTGTCCATTCTTCTTCTTCTTCTTTACTTTGCATGATCTCAAATATGCAAACTATTGGGAAATATTCTAGCAATCATAGACTGTAATTGAAAATTCTACAATAATAAAGACAAAATAGATTCCAATGTTGAAAATGCACAAAAAAGTTCAATTTGAACCCCATAATTTCAGTTCATCCATTGTCTAGTCCCTATAGTTTTTTTATTTTATATTTTAATCTCAAACTTTATTTTTTAATATTTTAGTCCCTAGATGCTAGGAAATAAATGAGAACACAGTTAACAAATATTAAGGATAGAGAATGTGCCCAAATGTATCAAAAAAAACATTTCCCGTGTCAATGAACATTTTGATAAAGATGGTGTTGTATTTTAACCATTATAAAAAAAAATAGATGAGGTTTATGATTTATTTTTATTCATTTAATTTATTTTTAAAATGGTTAGATAATATTTTGAAATGACATGTCATCCATTTTAAAAAAAGTTCAGCATAATAATAAACTAGGTTTGTCGGGCAAGCTCCACGGCACCCAATTTTTTTTATATTTTCACTAATATTTAAATTGCAATTATTACCCTAACTGGGTTTTAAAATTTATATAGTCTAACTTTTTAATAAAAAAATATTAATCAAACATTTTAATTAAAAAAAAAAGGTTTTAGAGGTCTACATGATAGTTTTTTTCCGCCAACCACACACACACGTGTGTGCACATCTTTTTACATGATCCTAGTTTTTTATATTTTATAATATAATTTATTTTAAATAAAATTATCCAGACAATATCTAAATAATTATGAGATTGTGGCATAACTTGCAGATAACAAAGCCACCCTTCTTTTTAATAACATTAGCAACTACTTTTTTAATAAAAATATACAAACCTAATATGCTTATTTTTTAAAATCAACTTGTGAACATTTATTGCAAATAAATATCTATTTATTTTTTATTATAGATCATCTTATATAGTTTTCTTAGATTTTATATTGTTATATTTCCCTTTGAAATTATCAAAAAGAAATTCAAAATTTATTTCAAATTTATGATCATTTTTATTTTAATAACAGTTCTTAAAAAATATGTTTTGTAAGGAAAATTAAAATATACAAATAAAAAAAATGAAGTTTTGATTAGAGAAATATATTTTTTAAATATTTTTATTTAAAATCAATAGAATGTTTTCTAATTTATATTTTAATTTTCTCTATTTTGTACTCAATAAACCATAATTTTTGATGTGCATAGACGTACATATATACATACATATGTGTGTTTAAAACAATTATCAAGAATTATTTTGATTAAAAATATTTTTTTCTAAAATTTAAATCATATTTCTCACGAATATATATTTTTATTTCCACATGAAAAAATAAAAAATTAAAAAGTTACCATGTTACAGGGTCAAATATTTACATGCATATTTATACTTTGTTTCTTCAATATAAAAATTAACTTTTCGCTTTAATATTTAGCTAACACTAACAAATTCTTTGCGATATGTCATTTCATGTAATTTACAATTTATTCTATAAAAAGCAAATATCATAATTTCAAAACTTTTAATTCAAATTTACTAAAAAAACATGTCCATAATACTAGAACATTACACTAACAAAAAAAAAAAAAACCTAAAAAGGATGTGTTTTCAACACCTTATAAATACTATTCATTATAATAATATTTTTTTATTTAATTATTTAATATTTAGTTTATTAGAAATTAAGTTTTTAATAATTTGTTGTAGTTTATTTTTTTCAGTCTCTTAATTTATTTGGTGGATTAACCCGATTAACTCAATTTTTTTTTTGAAATTAACATTGTTTTTTCAATTTAATCATTTGACATTATATTAACTAATAATCAGTTTTCATGATTTGTTTTAGTTTATTTTCTGTTAGATTATCCAAGTCTTATTACCTAAGATTATAAGTTTTGCGCTTTAATGTGGGTCAACACAGATTGTTTTATTGTGTTATTTTTTCATCATTTTTTTTAATTTCATTTTTTGACAATATAGGTGGGATGATAATTGTTTTTCATGATTTATTTTAATTTACCTTATCTGAGATTTCATATCTCATAACTAAAATTACAAGTTTAACTAATTAACCTAAGTTCATTTGAGTAATTTTTTTGTCCGCTTTCTCTGAGGTTATTCCGATCTTATAACTCGGACTATGAGTTTGACAAGTTAACTTGAGCTAACTATGATTGTTTTTATGTTATTTTTTATTTTTATTTTTTAAAATTTTATCATTTCATGTTTGATTGATTAGAAATTATGTTTAATGATTTCTTTTTATTTACTTGTTATAGGGTTATTTTGGTATGATGACTCGGATTATGAATTTAACACGTTAACTTGAATCAATTTAAGTTGTTTTTAATTATTTTTTATTTAATATTGAATTGACTGAAAATTAAATTACATAAATTATTTTAATGTATTTTTTTATAAAATTATTATTAGTTATGAATTTAATAATTAAATTTAAATTGAATCGAGCCATTCAATATTTTTTTATTTTAATATTTAGTTTGAATCAATTTATATTATTTTTACTGATAATTCAAACAATCCTCAAATTTATAAAATTAGCATCTATATAATTTATTTATTTTTACTTAAAAAAATAAGAGCAACAAGATATTTTCATATTAAAAAGATTTGATTTAACCCCAGTATAGTGCCGACCAATGATCTAGTCGTAGGAAAGCGCAAGTACTCCAAGACAGTGAAGTGAACATGAAACTGATTCGACAGACGGCATGTCAAAACAATTATCATAGTTAAAGAAAATCACAAGGCCAGCTACCCCCATCCTTCCTCCCACTCACTTCACACCGGATCCCAAAACTTTCTCAATTCCACTTAAATATAATATCCAATACACTCCGTAACAGCAACAAAATCAACACCACCGTCGATTCGATATGGCTCCGATTGCTGTCGGTGATGTCTTGCCTGATGGAAAGCTCGCTTATTTCGACGAACAAGATCAGCTCCAGGACGTGTCTGTACACTCTCTTGCTGCCGGTAAAAAGGTCATCCTCTTTGGTGTTCCTGGTGCCTTCACCCCCACTTGCAGGTTTATTATTTGTAATTCACTATTTAAGCATATATGATCTGGGGTTTGAGGTCTGGTTTTGATTTCGTTTTTTGGTGATGTGTAGCTTGAAGCATGTGCCAGGGTTTGTTGAGAAAGCAGAGGAGCTTAAATCCAAGGGGGTTGCTGAAATTTTGTGCATCAGCGGTATGTCTTCGTTTTCCTTGTTTATTTTTTAATCCATGTCTCCACCCCCACTCTCAACATTTAGTCTTATTGTTATTATTATTTTTTTATTATTATTATTCATTTCCAGTGAACGACCCCTTTGTGATGAAAGCATGGGCAAAAACTTACCCTGAGAATAAGCATGTCAAGTTCCTAGCTGATGGATCTGCAACATACACCCATGCTCTTGGCCTTGAGCTTGACCTGCAAGAGAAGGGACTTGGCACCCGTTCTAGGAGGTTTGCTCTCTTGGTCGATGACCTCAAGGTGAAAGCTGCAAATATTGAAGGTGGTGGAGAATTCACTGTGTCCAGTGCTGATGATATCCTCAAGGATCTTTAAACTTCCACACCAGCACTATTCTAATGTTTTTGCATCACTGAGGTTTAGTTCCTCTTGCTTTCTTTCTGTGTTTCTACTGGTCATGCTCGATGTTTTCATGGAGAAAAGGAATGTAATGAATTTGGCACGGAGTTAAGGTTCTCGTCTGTAATGGTATGGGATGGTTTTGCAAATAAAGTGATTATATGCTAATATAATGCTCCTGTTTAGAATGGTTAGTTTGAAGCTGTGTGGTGAGCACTGGATAGCCATTTGCAGGAGCTTTATCTGTACTCGAGGTTGAAGATAATGTGAAATCTTTAAATGAGAACTTCTTAGATTGCTAATTCAGACATGTTCTTTAAGATAACTAGTTTAACTCATTAAAGAACTAGAGCAACATAATTCTTTTGCAGATCCTACAATTCTAGAGTTCATATATAAAATCACCAGGATCCTTTTGGTTTCATATATATATATATATCATTCACGTTTGGATTGGTATATTAAAAAAAATCTCACATTTCTTCTTCTTAGTTCAAAGCTGGGATAGTATAACTTGATTGAACTCACTTGTCATTCAAGTCAAATCTTCAAGGATAGATGAACTTGGATATACGGATTAAATTACTTAGTGCAGGAGACACTTGTGCTATTAAAATCAAACCAAACTGAATTAAGAAAATAAAATGGTGTTCTATCATGCCCCCACATTGTTCATGCGTTCCCCGGATCATTGCACTGTTCAGGAGGAGTGTTTTTTATTTTACACTTTAGGCTGTGCAGTTTTTATTTTTTTTATGAAAATTTATTTTCTTTACATTTCAGTCCATTAAAATTAGGATACGAGAGAGAAAACTAATCCTCAGTTATATTTTATACACAAAAGTATTGATTTTAATATTATCGAGTTTATCTTAAAAAATTATATTACGGCGTGTTTTGGGGTTGAAAATTAGATTATGAAAGTTTATAAAATGTTTTATAAAATGTTTTTGATGAAAACAAGTTGAGGATAGGGTTTGAAGAGTAAAGAAAAACTCAAACTTTAATTTCTTAATTATCTAAGGTGGCCAAAATATGCTGTAGAGATGTTGTGTCTTATGCCTAGATGATGTGTTATTAGGTTAATATTTTTTAGAAAAGCTAGATATATTTGACATGCTCTATAAAATCCAAGTATATTTGCGCTTGATTCTCTTATTTTTTATTTATTTATTTATTTTATTGAGTTATTTTATTTTTATAATTTTAAAATAGTTTTTTTGTAAATAAAATAATTATAATGATACTTTAAAATGTTTTTGGTGACATTATGTTTTTCAAATAAAATTATAAATTTTTATATATGAATCTAACATGCAGTTGTTTTTTTTAATGCTCATGGGCATTTTATTATATTAAAATATTTATTTTGTATTTTTTACTGTAAAGTTTTTCTATATTGTTTTCAAATTAATTAATTCTTCATTTTCAGATACAACCACCTAGACATGTTTTTGTTTTTTTGAAATTGGCTTTCCATGATAAGTTTCTATTAAAAAATCATGCTATTAATAAAACATTATTAATTATGAATAAAAAAGGGAGTCTTAACCAAAAATATTTTTTTTCATTAGAATCTAAATCATTAAAATTCTTATGAGTATTTATTTTAATTTCTTTAAAATTAAATAAATACAAATTTTTTTAAAAAAGCATATCTAGTAAGACTTTCAAATATTACTTTAATCAATTACTATAAATTGATTATTTTTTTAAGACAGGTGATAAATATAAGAGAGGAAAAAATACATTGGTTGAATAAATAAAGATAAAAATATAAAATAAATATACTCTTAAAATTATCTTAATAAATTTATATAATCTCAAAATATGTATATATAAAAAAACATATATCCTTTATTTTCATTGAACATTTAAAAACATGGAGCATGAATGGCCCGATTTAGTTGGGCTCCGTTGGATTCTGAATGCTTTATGGGCCGATCTAATTGGGTGGTCCAAGATAGGATGGCTTGTCCTTACTTTTTCTTTGTTTTGGGCTTCAAGCCCCTTTCTGTAACAAAAAAAGAAACCCTCTCCTTTCTTTGGGCCCCAAATAAATTCTTGGCAAATAATTTAAATAAAAAATCATGACGATGCGCTTTGCCCGCCCCCTCTTCCTTGTCAGCAGCTCAACTGCTTAAACCCTAAAAGCAAAAACCCTAATCTTCCAAAACCTCAAAACAACCACGTACTCTTTCGCCTCACTCTCTTCAATGGACGACCCAAGCTCCGCCTCTGAAGAAAACGGTATGCAGTAACTTAAACTTCACTCTTTTAGTCCAAACCTTTCTATTTATCGTTATGTTTCATGTATTTTTTTTTATATATTTTGGTACCATTTTCGCAGTTGTAATGGGAGATGAAAACGATAGCGAAGTCGAGGTAGAGGAAAGCGCAGTGCCAAAGTTTGAAATCAAAGCAAACTTCCAAGCGAAACTTAGTGAATTACTACACAGAATAAATTCAAATGAGATTAAGTTATGTAAAGACGGAACAAAAGAGTTCATCAAGTTACTAAAAAGTGAGTCTGGGGGAGAATTGCTTCGTGTTTATGTACAAATTTCATCGAGTTTTACGGAACTTTTAAGTGCTTGGAAGCTTAGGGCAGGGAAAAATGGAATTTCATATGTAATGTCATTGATTTCGGTGATTTTTAGTCATTCTGAGGGGAAATATAGCGCTAATGATAGAGAGAGGATATTTGTTAGTAGGGCTCTTGATAAGTTTGCTAGGTTGATTGTCCAAGAAAAAATGGATGGTCTTTATAAGGAGTTGAATAGTAAAGACGGGAAGCGTGAAAAGGCAGTGCTTTTGTTAATGGCGTCTATTGTTAGGAGAGGGTCGGGTTTGGCTTCGGAGGTCGCGAAGACTTTTGATTTTAAGCTTCAGGGGTTTTTGAAACTGGCGGAGTATAAGAAGAGGCAACAAAATGATAAGAGAAAGAAGAAGTCCACTAGAAAGGCATTTGTTGGGTTTGCGATGTCATTTTTGGAGGTGGGGAAGCCGGGGTTGTTGAGATGGGTGCTGCAGCAAAAAGGAGATGTATTCAGGCGTTCTACGTGGACTTGGGAGTGATGACGATGAGACTTTAATTTATGTTTTGTCCACATTGAGGGATAGAGTGCTTATCGAGCAGTCATTGGTGCCTCCTGGTCTTAGGAGTGTTCTCTTTGGGAATGTTACTTTGGAACAGTTAGTCGGGATTTCTGGTAAGGAGAATGGTGGAGATGCTGCTGAGTTGGCACACAATGTGTTGGTTATGGTTTGTACTGATCCTAGCAATGGATTGATGCCGGATTTGAATAGACATCCAAGTCCATTAAAGGGTAATCCGAAGAGACTCTTGGGGCTCATGAAGAAGCTAAAGGCAGTTAATATTGACTATCACAGAGACTTGCTCTTAGCTATTGTTAAGGGAAGGCCGTCGTTTGGCTCAGCATACTTGGAGGAGTTCCCTTACAACCTTGAAGATTATGCATCGCCTTCTTGGTCAGATTTCTGCATAGTTTTGCACACACCATATCTTTATTCATTTGTTTTTTTTATCATTTCTTTTCTTTTCCATTTGCTTCTACACATATACATTGCAACTGAAGCTGCAGCAGGTTTTCTACTGTTTCTCTGGCAGCAAAATTAGTTTCGTCAGTGAGAGTCGGCCTTCATTTTGGTTTTCTTGATTCTCAATCCAATGATCCACCTTCCTTCGATAGCATGGATGTGAAGAGTATCATTAATTGCATATCTCCTCCTCCATTCAGCAGATCAGTGATCAATAAGGGGTTACTTCACTCAGATTTTCTAGTAAAGAATGGAACTTTAAGACTTCTTATGGAGGGACTAAAACTGTTGAATTCCTTCTTCAGATCTATAAACCTTTCCTGTTCCAGGAAACAAAAAAATTTGCATTGCTGGGCATCTCTCAAGCAGGAAATCCAGAATGAAATTCGAACTTTGCTTCCTGATCCCCAAGTTTTATTGACCTTGCTTTCTTCTTTTGGTAGCCATGCTAGAACTGATGAGAAATGTTTGAAAAGAAAAGCAGATGAAGAAAATTTTGCTGAACAAGGAGGCAAAAGAATAAAGAAACTGAAAACAGATGCTGTAGATGAGGAGATGGACATTATTGTAGCTGGAATAAGTTCAGTTCCCGATATCCCTTTGCCTGGGGAGGGTGAATCTGTTGCTGAGGCAGAGGCACCAGAGGAGCCAGACAGCGGAAAGGATTTTATAAATGTTATATTACAGCTGTGGGGTTCTGACCTGTGCTCTGAGCCTGTTATTACACTGAAGGATGCAGAGATATTCTTCCACTCTAAGCTGCTTGATGCTCTGAAAATTTATCTTGTAAGTTTCAATTCGTGCTGTAACTTGGACATTGTATGGAAACATGAATTTCTTTCTGTTTTCCGTGCATGTAATTTTCATATACAAAAAATGGATAGTTTTATTCTAGAATAATTTGTTTATAAGCTATTTGATTTGATATGCCTTTGTTGGTCTGGCCTTTCCAAGTTCAGGACACTTGTTCTTGGTGCATTTTGTTTTTTACCATCCAGTGGCCAGTCATTTTTTATGATGGTTCTTGGCCCACCAAATGCTTGTTTGCTGTATGATGGGAAATTAGTGACTAAACTGTTCTTGATTTGTCCATTTGAGTAATTTATTTGGCAATCTCTCCTTTTCTGGATATCATGATTTTGTGCTTTCCATCTTTAATTTGCTAAAGAGTTGCAATGTGTTGTAATTTTGTTTCTCCAAGTATGGACTTGTATTATGTTTTCCTGTTACTTGGTCCATCTTTATATTTATGGCTTATTGACTTTAAATCACTATTATACTCCAGCATCTAGCTGATGACTCCTATCATGTCTGTCAATCTTATGGGGAAATGAATGTTGAATGATGGATTAACTTTATGATTTTGAAAGACTGTTCCAAGTGTTATTAGTTCTGAACATTTTATGTGGCAACAATTAATGCTGAGTGGAAGATGTAACTTTATAACCTTAAAGCCTGTTTCAAGTGATCATTCTTACCTTAGCTTTGAACTTCATCTTCTGCAGCTGACAATGCCCACTGCTTTGGAGGGATCATTTGAATTTTTTATGAATCTTCTCAGCAATCCTTTAGCATTACCCAATAATCTGCAGGGCTCTTTATTGTCTCTTCTAGTTGAGTACATTAAACGGTCTCCAACGAGTGGAATTGCTATTAGAACACCATCCTTGATGTACAAGCAACTGCAGACCTTTATTAACTTACTGATCTTTTCACCCATTGATGACATAAAGGTTCAAGCATATAACCTGGCACGGGCAGCTATGTCAAGTACTGGTGCATTTGACAGAAACTTAAAAGCAATTGATGCATGGTTTTTCTTCTTACCTGGTTACACTGCAGTCAGATCATCTTTTGAGGTCCAAGGAATCGAAGTGCTGCAGAGTTTATCATCAGCTGTCATTTCATTCTTATGTGATGCCATCTCTACCATTGGGAATAACTTATTCAAATACTGGGATGCTCTCAGGAATTATAATCACTCCTTGAAAGAGTTCAAAGGTAACTACTAATTCACACATTTCAATTGAATGGTATCTGCGAGTCTTGTTTTGTTGATTGAAATTATATAGTTATACCTTTGCATATGACAATTTGTTTTTATTGATATTTACATCAATAATATATAGAAAATATTGTTAAGCTTTTCTTCATAATTTGGTCATTTAGCTATTTTTGAAGCATTTGCTGTTTAAAGAAACTATTTGCAGGCCCTTTTAACTGCTTGTAGAATTTGTTAGTAGGAGGCGTATACATTGGTTATGCTGGATGTCTGCTAAAAGGAAAAAAAGGTTACATTTATTTTAATGTTCTAGCTTTGTTAGGATTCAGTTAGCTGTTTGCATAATACACTGGCTATATAATATGATAATGGACTTGTCATTTCATCCTTCGGTACTTCTGTCAGCTTAAGATGCATTGACACTGATGTTAATCCAATTAAGACGTGGACCATATTTGGTTGGTAATCTCCCTTTTTTTTGTTGTTTGATCTTTTAATTTTAACATGATCCTTTCTTGTATAGAATGGCTGGCCCCTTGCATACATGTCTTATCATGGCCTATGGTCCTGCTTTCTTGCATTTAGTTTTGGTCAAACTGGACATGTCGATGCATGTGCATATCAACATGGATCTCTCGGCTGTGCAAGAATAGTATATTTGGGCCACAGGAAGTTACTTCAATTGCAGGCTTTCCAAGGATTTTTGCTTGATTGTGCTGTTTGAGTGATCAGAATAACTTTTGTGTTCATTCATTGAGAACAAAATTATATCATATTTTATTGGATTGATACACCCGAATGATTCTCTGACACTGTAGTGAAATTTCAAATAAAATTTGTTGAGGCCAGGATAATATTCTCCTCTTTTTAGCTCTGTCTCTCTCTCTCTCTGATAATTCAGGTAGCCAATTTTAATCACGAGCACCTCTCTAACACCTCCCCGCTAACTACATATTTTTGTTTGGTAGCTTTATTTCTTATACTTTTTTTTTTGGTGAATAGATACCTAACATCCCCTGAACCTTAGGAACATCACTTCAGCTTTGTATTGATAGTTTGACAGTCCTATAAATTGGCTTTTGTCTTTCTGTTTAATAGATTGCATAAAAGGGATGTCTAATTCTTTCTGCTCACCCAAAAGACCGATGACAGATGATGGCATGTATTTTGGTTACAGTTTTATTGTTTTTTTACTGCAGATGCATCCCTGGATTTTAGCCCTTTCATCATATGTATCTTGCAGAAGTGTGTAAGGTTACTTGGTTCTGAATCAGGAACCTTTTCATTGCCTGAGAAATCAATAATTTCAGTATATGTGTGCAGCACATTGAAGTATCTTTTGCAAACTCAGGTAAGCATTTTGTACTTTGGCTTACAATTAGAGGTGTTTGTGTTTCATGTAATCAGAAAGATGAAAATTTACAGGTAGATGCGGGCTTATTATCTGCTTTGATTAGGTCAGTTTTGTCCGAGGGGCTTACGGATCACTGTCCTTCAATTGATGATTCTGAGACTTTGTTCTGTGAGTGGAGACCATTGAGGAACTTGTTGCTCTTTGCGGAGAGTGTATTGAATAAACAAGCTTGCTGCCAATTTTTCAATGACCAAGAAGCTATGCCCACTGTTGGTTCTTTTACAAACACACTTGATGAAGTAAGGAATATTGTAGAGAGTGGGCATGGTGGTGAAATAGCTGGAATATCAAAAGCTCTTTCTTCTTCAATTATATGTACAACATCCAATGAGCTATTAAAGAACTTTCCGTCAGTTTTGATAACTTTTCAACGCCTTCGAGTTCCCGAGTCATTTTTATCATCAATAATCTTTCTTGAGCACAGTTTTCTTGCTGGTGTTCTGAAGCTGTGGCCTGAAATGTTCTTTTCTGGTTTAGAAATGGTAATCTCTATGATTAATTCTCAAGGCACAATTGGTGATGCCTCTGCTAAAGAAACAGCACAGCATGTGGATTTTGATGCCAGTGAATCTGCAGCAGCTGTTTCATTCAGCCTCTTTCTTAGGCAGGTGCCTTTTCATCTGCTATTTCCCGCAATCATGAGCATCAATGCTCCTTCTTTAGTGGAATCCTTGAATATAAAAGACTTGCTTTTGGCAAGACTATCTGAGTCATCAACTGATTCTGTTATTTCTCATTTGCGCCTTATTCTATTTTGGTTTCATCAAATATGGTCATCTTATAGAATTAAACCATTGACTGAGCTTGAACGACTTGCTGAAATTTGCTATGTTCTTGTTAAGCACATCCTTGCTCAACCACTGGCTTCAAAGCTCAATTCTCCCATGAATGCAGGGGTTCCTTTATCAGCAGATAATATTGGAGAAGTGGCTGAAACCATTTTCTGTCATCCTGCAGTGGTAGCATCTTTGGTTCATCCTTTGCATTGTCATGGTGATTTCACCGAGGGAAAGTTAGGGGAAAGTTTGGAGGAAATCCTTTGTTTCTCTGGACAGACGGTTCACAAAATAGATCATCATGTCTTGGATATGTTGACAGCAACTTTTGATGATTTGTTTCTTCTGTCTGGTGGGCAACATCGTTCTACACTTGAATTTGATGATTGTGCTAGTAAACTAATTGTGAAGGCTTTCAACACCCTGTTACAGAGGCTATATCTGGAAGTTAGGGACAAGTTTGATCAGTGCACTAGTACAGAAGATCCACTGCCCCTTCTCCCATTATTTTATGCTTTGCATGCTTTGAATCGGTTTATATCCCCATTTGAGCTTCTCAAATTGGTCCATTGGATGTTTGGTAGGGTTGATGCGAGTGGTTTAAATGTTCAGAAACATTTTGGGTTATCAGCTCTTTCTGTGGGTCTTTGCATCGCTGCTGATGCCTTTGACATTTTGTCTGCTTATTTGCAGCAGCCAATGACAAGGAATGTGCCATTTTATATGCTTTGGAAATCAGAAGAGAAATTTTTTGATGTTAACCTGATTGAGGAGATCTATGTTCAAGTATGCAAGTTTGCCACTGATTTTAACCAGGATTTTGCGATGTTTGTTTGCTGAAAGCTGTGAATGCTGTCTACAGCCAAAAATACATGCAACATGGCATCCTTCATCCATTAAGCTTGGTATTGCCTAGGATTATAAGGAGCACTCCTCTAGAAATACTTTCTCAATGCATTTACCGAACAAACATGACAAAAGCTAAATTATTGTCTCTTCTTGTTGAGATGAGCCCCTTGCATTTGTCAGTCTTCGGACACTTATTTTTTGGGATTTTGGATGAAGATTTTAATCTGAAGATAAAGACAGTGGAAAAGACTCGTGATTCAGCTCTTTCAAATACAGATTTTGTTATGCTTCTACCCGCTGCTTTGTCATACTTGAATTCAATTCTCATGAAATTTGAAAAGCAGCAATACAAGCAGTTTACAAATATACCTTCGTTCTACTCAAAATTGCTATTAAAGGGTTTCCTTCATTGGAAGAGTTTTGTATCTGGATATGTATTTCAGGAAAGTTATAATGATTTCTTGCCATCATCCATTGAAGAACTTCTCAATCTCGTGGATAGTAGTCTTCTTGGAAAGGCAATCTGTATGTTACGACAGTACTTCTCCATAAGTGTAGATATGAAATTGAAGGAGCGATTGAAACTTTTTAATTCCATTCTATCCTGTTCCGATACACATGTTGAACTGCTAGATTGTGAAGTTGGTGAAATGGAATTTTGTTCTCATAACCAGTCATTAAACCTTGTTAATAGAGTTGTTGCAAAAATATCATTTTGTCGAATGTTGTTATTTCCAAAGGATAATCAGATTGTGTCTCTGCCAAAAGAAGCAGTTGAGAACTTGCAGGAGGTTTCTTTAGAAAAGGTGTCTAACAAGGAGGGCCAATCAAGGATGAGGTTGTTAAAGATTTTGGTAGATACTTGGCAATTCATGGTTAAGAAATTCCCTTCAGTTTCAAATGGTTCAACGAAAGAAAAGATCTCCAATTGTTTGCAGTTATACAGATACCTGGAGCTGTTCATTTTCAGAACCATTTTTGAATTAGCCATGGAGATGCGTGAGGATCTTATCCTTTTGGAGTCTGTTCCCTTCCTTGAACAGTTGACGAGGTCTTCTCTTCTCTATCGTTTTGAGGATCCAACAACAATGAAAATTCTTCGTGGTATTTTAGTTTTGCTGTCAGAAGGAAAATTTTCATGTGCTCTATATCTTCAACTGCTTGTTTCTCACTCTCAATTTTCTTCTACTATTCAATCTATCACTGAATCATTTGGATGTCAGACCGGTGCTTTTGTCAAGCCCATGTCTAGCATTCTGAGATCACCTGTTATCCTTCGTACAAAAAGCAGTGATGATTTGCAAACAACTGAGCTGCACATGAAGCAGCTGGAAATTGTTAAGTTACTCAGAACACTCCTTCAACTAAAGCCTCGTCAGAGCAGTTTTGATTCTGGAAACGATATTGGCATAAATCTTAAAGAATTGCATTTGTTGCTTCTATCTTCTTATGGTGCAACCCTAAGTGAAACTGACTTGGAGATATACAATTTGATGCTTGAGATTGAGTCAATTGATAATTCTGTCGTTGATGTTGTTGCTGATATGGATTATCTGTGGGGAACTGCTGTTTTAAAGATAAGCAAAGAACGGGTGCTAGATCAGGAAACATATGATGTCGTGACTAATACAGAAGCAGTAAAAGAACATCGAAGAAGTCAATTTAGGGAAAATCTTCCTGTTGATCCCAAGATGTGTGTGACAACGGCGCTACATTTTCCCTACGACAGAACTGTAACTGATGGATCTTTTTCCTTGGATAGGCTTCAACTAGATAATCTAAAGGATATATATGAGGTATGATCAATGTTACTTTAGCAGATTAATCTGAATTTGTGCTTTTGAAGAATTTGCCTTTTTGTTCTGGCCATGACAACTCAGAACTATTTGATTCTATTGTATTGTGTGCAGAGACATGTTCCTGGTGTTGAAAACATACAGCTATATGATCCTGTTTTCATATTGCGCTTTTCAATTCATGCTCTGTCAATGGGTTACATTGAAGCCGTGGAGTTTGCTGGTTTGGGGTTGCTTGCTGTTGCATTTGTTAGCATGTCTTCACCTGATGTTGGGATGAGAAAACTGGGTTATGAATTAATTGGGAAATATAAGAATGTGCTAGAGGTAATACTCTCTTCCATGCTGTTACTGGCTCATGCTGAGCTTGCATATGATCATGCATGCAAGTGAGAGACAGTTAATGTCTATGGGTCCCCATGCATGTGCATGCATATTATCCCTGTGGTTTGATTCAATAATTGAATTTTCATTTGTTATTTTTCCTTAAAAGAAATTCCTATGGCATGCTACTCAGAATGGTGGATTGCTCATTTAATCTACAGTATTTTTCTGTGAGACATGCAATGCATTTTATTCTTCGTGGTTTACAACATAGTATTTAATGTATTACAGATGGGTGATGTATATTTTCAAACGATAACATTCATGTTTATGCAAAAAGTCACTTAAGTTTAGAAACTTTTTTGAGTGAGCAAAATAACAAATATGGTTGATAAGTACTGACATATTTGGAAAGGGAAAAGGACTAATATTAAAGGAAATGGTTAGACCTGTTTTCTCTTATAAACCCTTAAAGGGGTTGTTGTGATAATTCCAGGTTTTTGCACATGGGTAAAAAGAGGTTCATGTGGGCGTTAAATGCATCTTAGAAAGTCGACGTGTTTCATTGGTAAGATGCATCTTAAAAGGGTTGTGATAATTCCAGAAGTTTTTGAACATGGGTAAAGAGGTTCATGTGGGCGTTAAATGCATCTTAGAAAGTTGACGTGTCTCATTGGTAAACAGTAATTCAAGAAGTATCATGTCTCAACTTTAACCAATCAAATATACCTGTCTCACTTGTTTATCTAAATTATTCACGGGTCATTGGATAAAATAGACCCTAGAGAGGTTTAAATAGAAAGAAGAAAAACAAATCAAATGGGAATACATTTGCAGTAGGAAAAGAAGCACTCAAAATTTTTCTATGGTAATTTGTAACTATTCAAATGCTCTCTCTTATGCTATACTCTAATGACCAGATATTGTAATAATTCAATATAAGGCTATTTTGTAAATACAGCAATTAGGATATTTTTTTGTCTTCACAAAAATTTTAAAAACAGTGGAACTTTTATATATAGTAATTGTAAATTCATTGTGATGCAAGAACATAAAAAAGGTAGAGTTGGTAGAGTTGCTGGACCCTTTATGTAATGGAATATAGAATATGGGATAGAGTTATGTGACACATTCTTCTTGTTTACATGAGTGCATGATTTTTTTCTTCCCGCATCCAAGTTCCCTTCCATTTTTTATTTGAAGTTCAATTTTTTTTTTTGCACAGAACTGTCAAAAGACAAAAGATGTAATGCGACTCCGACTCCTGTTGACATACTTGCAAAATGGAATATCTGAACCATGGCAGAGAATTCCTTCTGTTCTAGCACTTTTTGCTGCAGAGTCATCTTTGATATTGTTGGATCCTTCACATGATCATTACACAACCTTAAGCAAGCATTTGATGCATTCCTCCAAGGTGAACATGAAGGTATTGTCTTATGAGCAAAGCAATCTGACTTGCTATGAATGTATCTCTTCCACTGTTTTGCAGCAGCTTTTTTATACTCATCTTTTTGTTCGTTGTATAATCTTTTGCTCTTACAATGACTAACTCCATCCTTCTCACTTTGTTTAATATTGCAGAGCATACCATTATTTCATGTCTTTTTCCTGAGTAATGCAGTCAATTTCAGAATGGAGAGGCTCTGGATGCTTCGCCTAGCATGTGGAGGGCTGAATTTAGATGACGATACTCAAATATTTATTAGGAATTCCACTATTGAGACCCTATTGAGTTTTTATTCTTCTCCTCTTTCAGATAATGAGTCAAAAGAAATAATTCTTGAGGTAAAGTTTGGATTTTTTGGTCTAGCATGCTTTGCAGTTGACGCATTTCTTTTAAGTTTTCTTCTTGCAGATGACAGTTTTTTTCTTATTTGTTTTGCAGATAGTGAAGAAGGCGGCTAAATTGCCCAGGATGGTTCGTTACCTAGTGGAACACTGTGGTCTGTTTCCGTGGTTATCATCTGTTCTCTCAGTCTACAAAGGGATGCTGCATGAAAATGAAAGAATTTTTTTCTCACAGCTGTTGGTTGTGGTCATAGAGGTAGTTGCTAGTTTTTATTTGCTGTCTTTTTTGAAACATTTGTCCTGTGATATTTTTATTCTATAGTTCACTTGATAGTATTTTCTTCATTCATACCGGTAAAATAAATTTGTCATTATTGTTTCAGTCCTTAACTGGGATCTTGTCATTGCTCCAATTTTGTCATGACTGTTCTCTGAAATATTTGCAATGTTAAAAGTGCTTAATAGGAGACTATTATGGACACAACCTACTTCAATAATGCTGGCAAGAATAAAATTGGATATGCTTACGAGTGACCTGTACATATTTGAAGGTTATATAGGCTCAAGAATAAAATTGGATATGCTTACGAGTGACCTGTACATATTTGAAGGTTATATAGGCTCAAGAATAAAATTGGATATGCTTATGAGTGGCCTGTACATATTTTAAAGTTATATAGGCTTGTATGCACTCTAGGTTTTTTTTGGTCAAATTATGCTGGTTTTTGTTTGAATGTCTTTTCTTTTTATCTAGGTTCTTTTGACAAAATTATTGTGTTGATGCTTTGTTTTAGTGACATTTTTTTTTTTTTTTGGATTTAGGTCGTCAATGATGTTGTTTCATCCAGAAACATTGTTGAGTGGTTGCAAAACTATGCTCTTGAGCAGCTAATGGAACTTGCAACTTATCTTTACAAGCTCCTAGTTGCTGGCTCAAAGTTGATAAAGGAGAATGTCACATTGGTTAATTCGGTTCTGCATATAATGCTGACAACATTGAAAATATCCCAAAAAAGGAAAATATACCAGCCACATTTTACCCTAACATTCGAGGGCTTATTCCAAATTTATCAGGCTTTGGATGTATTCAATACTTCAAGACCTAGTGCAAGTTCAGAGCTTGGGCTTAAAACAATACTTATGGGTTTTCCTCGGGTTGACATATTGCACATGGTCTCTCTCTCTCTCTCTCTCTCTGTGTAGCTCTCTCTCCCCCCTCTCTTACCTTCTCTCTTGCATTAATGCATGCTCAACGTTCTAAGTTACAATAATGAAAACAGGGATACAAAAGGGGAAATAGAAAAGAAAGGAGGTTTTACTGTCAGACACGCTAACAGAAAAGGAAAATGGAGGGGGGGGGGGGCAAAAAATGAAGTGATATGAAATGAAATTCGATAAATAATGAGTATATCTGGTTGCTTGAATTGTTTAGTGAATAACTTATTTTTTCACACTTTTATTCAGTGTTGCCAATACTGCCACAACTGACATTGGTCTTTTAAATCTTTGTTTGATATCATTTACAGAATCAAGAGAAGCTTTCAAGTTTCCTTCTGTGGGCAGTCTCTACTGCGATGAAGTCTGATTCCAGCCAAATCATCAATGTTAAAGATACTCATGCGAATCTCACAATCAACTCGGAGGAAACACCATCTGAGGAGTCTTTGATATCAAAACTTTTGCGTTGGCTTGTTGCTTCTGTAATTCTGGGAAAGCTTTCAAGGAAACTTGATGTAAATGCTGAACTTTCTGAAAAATCAAGTTTTAAAACATTGCAAAGCTTATTAGAAAATGTTGAAAAAGGGTGTGGAGAAAGCAACAGATTGGGATTTGATTGTGAAGAGGTATTAGCTTTGTCAATATTTTACCTCCAGCAGCTTCTTGGCATGAATTTCACAGTGCTTCCTTCAGTTGTGTCTTCACTATCTCTTCTACTTCTTTGCAAGAAATCGAAGTTTTCAGGTATGGTACTTCAGTTGTTTTTTGACTTGTCTGTCTGGCATCTTGGTTTTATGCTTTTGCTTTCTTTCCCAAGTAAATGTCTGCAAGATTTGTGTTTTTGTTTTGGGTTGTCCTTGGGCAATGATAGTTTCATTAATTTTGATGATATGTGTTGCACCCGGAGCAGATTTCGCACTTTGTTACAGGACTTCTACACTGTCACTATGGTCGAAAATTCGTTGTCCAACTGAAGCTAATCCTGCTTGGAGATGGTAATATATTCCGTGTCAGTGTTTCTACTTTTATCTTATGATGTGTGACTGAAAGGAATTTGATCATTGCTGCAAAATAAATATTTTCCAGGCTATCAATTTAAACTAAATTGCTCTGCAACATTCTTTGTGCAGGTCATTCTACCAACCGTGGAAGGATCCTTCATGTGAACTGAGTGAATCACAGAGAATGTATGAACAGCACGCCTGTCAATCTCTTCTAGTGATCATCACAAATGTTCTTGGAAAGAAATCATCAGATGATACACGGGTTTTATCACTTGAAGATGTAGAAAATTCTGGTCTTTTCAAATGGGAAAGGACTATAGCAGAAATTGAATTATAACTTGTGCAAATGTACTTTCATTTTAAATGTAAAATCAGTTCAGTTTTGTCTATTAATCTCGTGACCAACATTATATTTTTATGTTTGGATTGCTTATACACCTGGAGAAACATGAAAATATATATTAAATAAATAGGATTGGAAGATATCCTAAACTCAGCCATCTTCGCACTCTGTTCCAAGTCTTCGGCTTTCCAGGCTTCCTTATATATATTAAATAAATAAATCCCGAGGATAGGGCATGCTTTTCTTGTACGCGAATCTTGAACTACATATCTTACATCAGTACGTGTTGTTGAGAGTAGGTTGTATTTCTTACTTAGAGTCTATTAAAATATTTTATTTTTTATTTTTTAAAATTTATTTTGATATTAGCATAAACATAAAAAAAAATAATAAAAATTTAAAACAATAAAAATTTTCAGAAACGCTTTAAACATGTTTTTTAAATCTCCACTCCTCGCATAATTTGAATATGAAGGAGATTTTTGGGAACATAATTTGATACAGGTTTGGGTGGGATTATGGTGATCTGTTTAGAAGTATGGTTGTGATTATTTTTTAAAGTATTTTTCAAGTTGAAATGTGTTAAAATGATTTTTTTTAAAAAAAATTATTTTTGAGATCAGCGTATCAAAATGATTGAAAATATAAAAAAAAATTATATATTTTAAAAAAATTTAAATTTTTTAAAAACATAGATACAAATACGTTTCCAAACATTAACTATATCTTGCTTGTACTAGAAATAGAAGTCTACAATTAGGTAGACCGAATATTGTATAATTCATTTTCAATAATTTCAATGAGCATGTCTAGTGGTTAAGGGTAGTCTAATGTTCTTTGATTTTATGAGTGTAAATCTTAAGACAAACTTTTAATAACATTTTTGTGTGTAAGTTTTTAAAATTATTTTAAAAAATATTTAATCTCAATTATAGTGTAAAATAGTTTTAAAATATCCATATAGTTTGAATAGAAAGAAATAATGATTCAGGAAATAGTTGTTTTTAAAATATTCATAAATAATTATATTTAAATTACTATTAAAACGGCAGCCATTAAATAGGATGTTTATATTATAATAGCAATTATTTTTGTATAAAAATGTATTAAAATAATATATTTTTATACAAAAATATTTTTAACATTATTACATAGATTAAAAAAACACAAAAAAATTTAATTTAAAATAAAAAAATTAATTTTTTTCAAAAATATTTTTAATAAACAAAAATAAATAATTAACGAATAAACTAAGAATGTGTTAGGGAACACGGTGCAAACCACATTCTCAAAAAATTTATTTTTTTTTGTTAAAATTTAATATAGTTTGTATGTTTTGGATTGTTTTGATGTATTAATATAAAAAATAATTTTTTAAAAATAAAAAAATATTATTAATATATATTTTGATATAAAAAATTATTTAAAAAATAACGAATAGTGCCAATCACTATTTAAGATATTCTCACCCTTCATTTATTATGATTGCTCAATGAGAGAAACGTACGAAAATTATGGAAAGGCATCCAAACGTTAAATCACTGTCGAGTTCACGTGTTGTGGTATGACAACAATTTCTGTTAGCCATCTGACCTCTTGGGTGTGTCTGTTCTTGCGGCTAACGCGTAGCTAGCTGTAATAAACAAACAAAGTTTTTTTTTTTTTTTTTGCTAGAGCAGATCTAACATCGATTATTGAGGGAGTCGGCATGATGATTGTTGAAGGGATAGGGTTAGGGTTCAAATATATTAATTTGAATAATAAATCTCTTAATTTTAGTATGGATTTGATGTTTGAGGTGACCCTATTGAGATAGATTTCCCCTCCGGAAATGAGAAATTAAGAGCAAATCTGTCATTTAGATGGGACCTGGGAGACCCAAAAAGTCAGCTAGAAATGACGAAATACATGTTACTTTCTAAAAGATAAATCCATTCACATTAAACCCCCCAAAACAAAACTAAAGATGAGAGTCTTAGTGTGCCTTTCTCGTGAAATTTTTTTTTAAAAAAATTTAATTTTTATTATTAAATTTATTAAGTATTATAATTTATATTTTTTAACTTAATTTTTATAAAGTATTAGTAATGTAAACTACAAGGTTAATGGATTAACTTAACCGATTTGAGTTTTTCTTATTTGATTTTTTTAAAAGTCAACCTTTAAAATTAAATTTATTTAGAATTATAGGTTGTGATTTTTTTTTAATTTATTTTCTGTAAGATTATTTTAATATCATGATTTAGTTTGTGAGTTGTATGTTAACTTGAGTTGAATCGAGTTATTTTTTGTTTTTTTAATTGATTTATTAATTTCAATTGCATCTTTCAATATTAGATTTATTGGAGATTAATCTTTATAATTTTCAATCTATTTTTTATAAAGGTATCCCAGTATTATGACCTAGACTACATGTTTGATGAGTTAACTCGATTGACTCGAGTTTTTCTCTCATTTTTCTAATTGACTTTTTATCTCAGTTTTATTCTTTAAAATTAAGTTGATTGTAAATTAAGCTTCTTAACATCTTTCAGTTTGCTTTCTATGAAGCTGGTTATCCTCTTTTCATGGCTCGGGTCACGGATTAATTTGATGAATTGACTTGAGTTGTTTTTTGTGTCATTTTTAATTAATTTTTTTCTTCTCAATTTCATCTTCCAACACTAAGTTGATTGAGAACTATGCTTCATAATATATTTTAATTTGCTTTTTATTAGGTTTTCTTAGTTTCATGATTTGGATTATGAGTTTGTCAAGTTAACCCGGGTTAACTTGGGTTATCTTTTTTTAATTGATTTTTTTTTATCAATTTCATCATTCAACATTGTTTTTATTGGAAATTAGGCTTTATAATTTGTTTTGATTTGTTGAGGTTATCATATTCTCATACTCACGAATATATAGGTTGATTCAAATTGACCCAATATATTACCATCTGAATATTTATATAAAATACCATATTGAATATTTATTTTTAGTAAAATTATATTTTTAATTATTGTTCGAGTTACTTTTTAACCTACCAAATTCATCAGTTTATACATTAACAATGCCTCATAGCATAACGTGTGAAAGTAATCTATTCTGCTTGAAAATTTAAACAATTTTGGAGGTCACTTCAAACTGTTTTGCATGCTTGTCACATACCAGCTGAGAATCTTGCTTGAAAAAACATATGATCGGCTTATTAAATTATTTATCAATACGTGATTGATTAGTTGAATTCAATATGTGTTATTCTTTTAATTTTTTCTTTTAAATTTCTTGTATTAATTTGTTTAGGTTAAGATCTTGTTTAACAAATCAACTAACTCATAAATTAACTTACCAGCTCATATAAATTTAGCCAAATCAATATCAAAACCAGCTTAATTTAAAACCTAACTAGGATTATTAATTTGAACTGACTTTATTTACCAAACACCCATCCAATTTTTGTGCATAAATGAAGAGTAGTTGTGTTGATCCACTCTTTCTAATTTAGAATAATTAATTGATCCTAATGTAATTATTATCATCATTGATTAATTTTGCGAATATTCCATATATATGATATAATTATTATTATATTATAATAATTGCTAAATTAAATGAACCATGTTCAAGGAACCATGGTGGTTAACAAATATTTTATATACATTGCTTTCTATTTATTTTAATAAATTTATAATTTAAATACTTTATCGCCCAAAAAAAATATAATCTCTTACAGCAAATTATCAAGAAAACAAATGTGTGGGTAATTCAATTTAATATTTAATTTTTAAATCTTTTAGTACGGTTAACTCGACTCAAGCTTGAATTATTAAATTAATTTTATTTTTTTAATTAAAATAATATTTTTATTAAAAAAATAAATAGTTAATACATTACAACTATCATGAATTATTTTTTCAAAACATAATTTATGAAAATTGTCTTTTCATGAAATAAAAATTAACGTGAAACCATGCGGAAGTGGAACATGAATACATACATGATCATTATCTCCCACTCCCATGAAAAAGTAAAAACATACTTCCAAGAAAGTAATCATGGGTCATTGACAAGAAAATATGCCTGACATTAACCCTTTTTCTGTCATGTACCTGCCCCTTGTATTAAGGGCAGACCCGTCATCAAAACAGGACAAACCTGGCTAGATAGTACCAGTTCAAGCAAAACAAACAATATAAATTGTCTGATCTCTCTTTCATACAATAATAGTAACTAACTGAAAATCAAACAATGGAGCCAAAACTGGTTTTATTTGTGTTTCTGCTAATCTCTGCAGCGGCTACCTGTGAATACATTAGACCTCCACCTCGAAAGACCCTTCATTTTCCTTGGAATTCAAAGTTGTCTTCTCATCCCCAACAGGTTATCTTATCATCCCTCTTCCTGTTCTGTTGATCAGATTGTGTTTTGCATTGGTTTTAGTGTTAAAGATTGTTTCTTTTCCAATTATCTGATCCGGTTTTTTTTTTCTGTTTTCTTCATCCGGGTTCTTTTGATGAAAAAATAGTTCATTGAATAGGATAAAGTCAAGAAAGAGTGTTACTTTTGAATGTGTTGAATTGTTGCTGTTTAGTTGCATTGGAACTCTTGATTTTATTGATGTTGATTGTTGTTTTATTGTTTTATTGGACTTGATTTGGTGGGTGTCTGTTTGGTTTAATTACATGCTGAAGTTACCCCAAAGAGTTGTTTCTGAGATGCTTTTCTTGTCTGTGACTCTGTGAAATGCTTTGGAACAATGGTTTTTCTGGGTTTCGACGTAATTTATGATGCTGATTTGGTTTTGAAGTGCTTTGGCTCAATGAATCCCCTATTGTAGGTGCACATCTCTTTGGCTGGAGACAAGCACATGCGAGTCTCATGGGTCTCCAATGATAAATCTACCCTACCCATGGTTGAATATGGAACTTCTCCTGGAAGATACAGCAATAAGTCTCAAGGAGAGAGCACTTCATATAGTTATCTATTTTATAGCTCTGGAAAGATACACCACACAGTCATTGGGCCGCTGGAAGATAACACGGTTTATTACTATCGATGTGGTGGAGGAGGTCCTGAGTACAAGCTCAAGACTCCTCCAGCTCAGTTCCCTGTTATGTTTGCTGTGGCAGGAGATTTAGGCCAAACTGGATGGACTAAATCGACACTAGATCATATTGACCTATGCAAATATGATGTGCATCTGCTTCCTGGAGACCTTTCATATGCTGATTACATACAGCACCGCTGGGACACATTTGGCGAGCTGGTTGAGCCACTTGCCAGTGCAAGACCATGGATGGTAACACAGGGGAATCATGAAAAGGAAAGCATTATGTTCTTTAAGGATGGTTTTCAATCCTACAATTCTAGATGGAAGATGCCATATGAGGAGAGTGGATCAAGTTCAAATCTTTATTATTCTTTTGAAGTTGCAGGGGCTCACATTATTATGCTTGGCTCATATACAGATTACGATGAGCACTCGGATCAATATAACTGGCTCAAGGTTAGTTAAATCTTTATCCTCTTACAATGTGATCTTCTTTCCTTCTCTGTTTTAAGTGCAAATAGTAGTTTATTAACAAAAGGCTCAATGAACTGATAAGAAAATGTGAATTTGTCAAGAGACTCGCTGGCAGGAAATTTGGAAATAATTATTTGATGTATACACGTGGTTCTTTCGCACTTGTCAACAGCATGTTGTGATTCCATGCTCCTGGCTATGTGTGTCCTTTGTTTGTGTGTCATCTAAGGCATTATGAAACAATGCAAGACTTACTATTGTCCTTCCCTGAATTATCTTAACATTTATTGGGACTAGTTGTAGAACTTGGAAAGCAGCACGTGAAACTGTATCAAATACTATCAATCTCATTCTGTCAACATAGCTCCGTACCGTATTGAAATTTAGATTATTAAGGTGCAGCATATTAGTGATCACACCATGAACCAGGCCTTTCAAAAGTTAATGCAAGATGCTTCAGTGCGGGTGAAAGCCTCCAAAAAAACAAAAGGCTTAGCCATTTCAAAAGTTAATGCAAAATGCTTCAAGTTCCATCTTTTCATGAGCATACATGATAGGTGTCTTGTTTGTTCTCTTGTCCTTCTTTCTTCTTTGTTCAAAGCTCCATGAGGAATAGAGAATATTTTAGTTGCTTCTAATATTGGGGTTTCACTATCATAATTGATCTACAGGCTGATGTTGCAAAGGTGGATCGAAAGAAGACACCTTGGCTGATCGTACTATTCCATGTCCCATGGTATAATAGCAACGAGGCTCATCAAGATGAAGGGGACAGAATGCTGGCAGCTATGGAGCCATTACTTCACGCTGCTAGTGTGGATATTGTGCTAGCTGGCCATGTGCATGCTTATGAACGCACGGTATGGTATAGATTTTCCTTTGAGGCAGAGATCCAGGGATACTCCCTAAAGTATCTTTGTCTTGACTTAGTTTCATTCACTATAAAGTATAAAGTTTTCGATTTGCATTCCTTTATAGTTTTGTCGTTCAAATTCTCTTGACGAGAGTCTTACCCTAAATGATGAACAAGGAAATTGTTTAGGAGTCTATGTCTGCATTTGCATTTGCCCTTACCTTTCTGTCATCCTCGATTTCATGAAACATTGATTATATTATCTGGCATTCTCTTTGATAGGAACGTGTGAACAAAGGAAAATTGGATCCATGTGGTGCTGTCCATATTACGATCGGAGATGGAGGAAACAGAGAAGGTTTAGCGAGCAAGTATGTCCTCACTCCAACAACTTTCTGTTGCGAGCAAACTTTTATAGGACCAAAAGATTTTGAAAACAATGTTTTCGAAACGAGTAGTTCTTTGTCTTCCTTACAATCTAATTTTCTTCATATCATTAACAGATACAAAAACCCACAACCAGCTTGGTCAGTCTTCCGTGAAGCAAGTTTTGGCCATGGCGAGCTCAAATTAGCGAATTCAACTCATGCCTACTGGAGTTGGCACAGGAACGATGACGATGAGTCTGTTAGATCAGATCAGGTCTGGATAACTTCATTGGAGAATTCTGGATGCATCGCTGAAAAGAAACATGAACTGATGAAGATTCTCTCGGGACCTTAATGCTCAAACTTTTGGTTCCTGTCACCCTAAAATGGGATGAAACTTTACTCGAGCGAGGTCAAAGTAAATAGTCGTGATACACAGTCTACCATGCCTATCTCAGTCAAGTAGATAAAATGAAGCCATCACCTCTTGTCTGGGGTATAGAATATAGTAACTTCACTAGCTGCTGTTGTATTTCACTTGTTTCTTATGAAGGATAATTTCAAGTCGTTCACCTAAGGATGCTGTTCTTCCTGTGTTGGTTGGCTAGTAGATGGCCTTTTAGATATCTCTACTTGGTATAAACACTAGTGGGCCAAGAGAAAAACAATGATGGTTACAACACATAATTTCAAAGAGTTTGGTACCCAGAGGGATTGGTGGATTCAGGTGAAAGAGCTATGAAACAGTATTCTTGATCCTCAAATAATGATCAAATATCTGAACGAAGAACTATTGATCTGCCTGGCAGGTGCTACTGTCTAAAAATGGGATTAACAGCAACATTTTATTTTTCCATTAAAAAGCATTACTGATTAGATAATTTAATTCAAGGGGTTGAGCTTGCAAGTCAAAGTTAGAAATCCTGAGTTCATATTCCGCTGGGATCGGAATAAGAGGTAAGCTTGTGAAATTCCATAAGCGAAAACGGCCACTTTATGGAACAGAAAGAACTCCTCCTTGATGTAATCCACGATCTAGCATGCCTACCAATCCTACCAAAAAGAAATGAAAAAGCGAGCTTATGGTTATGGATTAGAAAAGAACCCTTTCGGTGGATCCTTTCCTATCGTACAAAACAAGTAAGAGGGTAGCTAGACTAGAGCGATAGAGCCAATTTCTTGTACGTCTTAACATGCACCTAATTTTATGTGCCGTTGGAATCAACAACATAGTATCAAAACTTGAATAGGATAACAAGACCTTTAAGAACCTGAAACTTCGGAGTTCTGTCTCAACTTTCTTTACACCTAAGATGGCATAATGACCCGGATATTGTAACTACAAAGGATATTGCGGTTGACCAAGAGTGAGTTTTAGATACAATCTCAAACAAGAAAATACACGAGTTATTGCAATGTGATAAGATTGTACAAATCAGGCCTCAATTTTAGTCCACCAGACTGCCAATTTTAAGCAAATGGGCAAGGCTATAATCCTTTATGCAAAGGAGGTAATGGATGGACCTTTCAGCATTCTAACTGTCACACCAAACAAGTGACGAAGGATGATATGTTGTTGGTTTGATCAGGTAAACCAAGCCAATCCATGTTGTCTCAGCCAGCCGAGTGTGTTTAGAGAACAAGTAAACTCCAATCAGCAATCCTGGCTTGCCAAAAACACAGCCTAGTCAAGTATCTCAAGTTTGCGCTCAGGTAGTTGATGATTCCAGTTCCTGATTTCTCTTGCCCCTCCAAAGAATAATCTGCTCGTCCTTGAATAAAATAGGAACACAAGGTACCAAATCCTACAGTTTGGGAATAAAAGGTCATGCGAGACATTCATGCATGATCTTATAAATAACAAAATCTAATGCTTGAGTCATACTCGTACCTTTAGTTTCACACCAATCTTTTTGCAGTCACTCATACCCACATGTTTGCAGTCCAGTCTCACAACCTCCTCAGTTTCAAAAGCATCCCTCACTCTGTCAACCACATTCACATACACACCATTCCTGGCTGAACACAGATTCACAGCATTCAAAGTTAACACACCACTCACACACCATCCTCTTTCAATCACCTTGAAATTTATTTAAAGCAACAATCTATCCAACCCTAGATAATACATTTCACTTACTGAGTTTCATCAGGGGCAGGGAATTCAATCCTCTGTTTCTCATTTCTTTCGTCTCTTCAAACGTCAAACCATCAGCCACATTCTTAACAAGCTTCGGATATATAGGCGCATAAGGCTTCCACAGCATGAGGGGAATAACAGGGCGGTTCTCAGGATCATAATTTCGACCCCGATACAAAAGAAGGATATTAATGTTCCTATAGACAACCTTCCCACCAGATTTATCCTACAAAAAAACACTATCATCTACATCAGCTAACAAACACCAAAAACTATGTATGATTGGTTGATACAATGAATTCCAACTTTATGAAATAAAATTCTACGAGACTTTGTATTCAGCTCAACACCTCAAGATGGAAACAAACATTGTCCATATCAAGAGTTGGTACTCCCAAACACTTGATCCTCACAGCTTCAGCTCTCTTCCAATGGTTGTGAATATCATCCAACATATTGTGAGTAACCCCTCCCTTGCCTACCACAAAGATAAAGCAAACAAATTGATCAAAACAACAAGTCGTTCATTGGGCATATAATAGACGATATGTCATTTTAATGTAACTAAATTACCCAAATTGATTTGCCTGGAGCAATCACTATGGCGATACCGCTCCACAAGCTCCGCCATCTCCTCCTCCGTAAGTGGGTCCCCAAGAACCCGATTCCTCTCCTCCATTAACTTCTCCATGTCCGTCTCCAAATGGATCGGAGCAGCAGTGCCAGTCCATTTCCTATCAAGGCGACCGGGTCCGAATGGAGAAAAGCGTTTCGGTTCACGATACCCAATTGGCTCAATTGCAGGGTTTGACTCAGAATATGAGTATCTGAAGTCAAAAGGAAGGTCCGATTTTACAGGGAGTTTCGGGTCGTTATTCGGGTCCGGCGTTTCTTTCGGCTCGGTGGTGTTTTTGGGTTTGGGTTTTTTGGTGAGAGAAAATGGCGGGTCATATTGGTCTTGAGAGAGAGTGTGGTTTAGGAAGTAAGAAACGTAGAGGGATTTTGATTTAGGGTTTTGGGTTAGGGTTTTGTGAAGGAAAGGAAGGAACTTTACTGCCATTTGGTGCAGCAGAAGGTTAAATTACACTGCTGTGTCAAAAAAACAAACAAGAAGCTCTTGAGAGTTTATATTTAAATTATCAAAGGAGGTACAATCAGTGAGGCTTCTAAGTGTAAATCACACCTCCTTGGATGTAGTGAATGAAGTCATTATGCCTTGTTCCATATAGTAAAGAAGCAATCTTCATTGCTACTAGCATTAAAGATTTCTTCTTCTTCTTCGTTTTTTTTTTTGCAAGCAGTGAGGAGTCCATTGACTAGAACAGACACGACAGATACTGAAATGGCAGAAGAAATTGCTTTTACTGCAATTAAGTGAAGAACGACACAATTTATTCATATTGGCAGGTTATCAAGCTAGACTGCAAGAGCGTGCCAACTAATCCAAAAGGTGTCACAAGCAGTAATCTCTGATGTCCCTGTTCTATCTATAATCTTGATCATCCAGTAGTGCGGAGAGACTAAGCTTTAGAGAATAAAAAGCATATTCATGTTAGTTTAAGAAAACCAAGCTATGTATATGAAAACAGACCAGTTAACTAAAAAAGGGTTGGAAATTAGTTACCAATTAAATCATAAAAGCCTAAAAGGGAACATAGAATCTCTCAAATTTCTAAGAAACCATGACAGGTTATGTTTCAAATCTTACTCCTTAAAAAGAAGACTCTCCCGTCTCTTGAACCATCAACCAGCCAACAATAATTAATATTGAAGTCTATTTAAACTTACTAGTCCTCCCATAACGAAAGAGAGAGAGAGAGAGAGACCCTGACCTAGTGATCTTTGTCTCTCTCTCACCAAATGAAAGATGGCAGTGACAGAATGTCATCTGTAAGGCTGAGACCTTAACTTCATTGCAATGTTGCACGGCACCGGTTCGCTCGTTCTTGATTTTCTTGCCCATATAGTGAAAGAAACCTGCCCTGATTGTATTTTCTTGATTTTTTAACACTTGAGTCAAAGAGAATACAAGGAACAAACCAGAGAAACTAAATCCTACTGACAAAATCAGTTTTGAAGCTTAATATAGCTTTCTGGTGGAGGTTTTGATAGCATGATATTGAGTGTTTGGTGAATTAATAAATACACCAAGAAGAGAACATAAGGAAATATCAGTGTAAAGCACAAGGGCTGAATGTTTATGGCAGGATCATGACAGCTACTAAATTTATAGCTACAGAGTAACTGTCTTACTAATTTTCTCGCATTTGTATGCCTTGACTAGCAACTTCTAGAGTTCTAGTAAAGTGTTGCAATCTTCTACGATCCTTTGACCAGTTCATTTATCCTGCATGATTGCCCTTCTAAATGTTTAATTTGAAAAAGGTTAGATTCTTGGATCGATCGATCCCATGTTGTAGCTAAGCTGCTAATCATAAAGTGCGTATCTTTTACCATGTCAAATCAATGCATGCTTTTTGAGGAGGATTACATGAACTTCATCTTACTTCAAAATCTTGATAAAGGAGAATGAGAATTCATTAACGAAGAGAATGAAGTTCAAGTACCTTGCAACTAAGAGCACACAATAAAATTACTTGAAACAATATCTGCAACCGAAATTACAATGTTCTACAGATACAACTCAATTCTGCAGTGCAGGCAAACATATTCCTTCGCTTACACATCTTGCTATTCTGGCACCATCTCAAAGATGATTAAATGCAGCAGTTTATCTTGCCATCAGCCTTGATCGAGTGCAAATCTGCCCTTTGCATTTTCTTGTCAAGACAGTAAAGTAAAACCATCAGTTACAGCAAACTGCCATTATTTTTGGCATTTTTCACTCCAATGCTAATGTTCTCTGCATCCGTAATGACAAGGGACAATTAATTTCAGCTACAGAATTCTTAAAAGCTGAGCTTAGTTGTATCGTGTATATCTTTTCTCAGAGTAATATCAGGACAATCAAAGGTCCATACACAAACTATTAAATTTCACTAAGCCACATCAACTTTCTACAGTCCACAACAGCAAATCAGGAAGGCATGAATGCATGAGTCAACAACATAATTCAAGATAGATAATAGATAAGATGAACATCTCAAGTCCCAACTGGATGCAAGCACTGTGTTTTGAGGTTCGCAAGTCAATGAAGTCACCTCCATATTAAAATGGTATTGCATAAATAAGATAAAAATTACAATAGCAAGCAGAATGATTATGCAGAAGAGAGCTTGCTCAGTCTCTCATTTCTAAATCTTCTTTGATCACCAACCATCGACTCAAAAACACCCAATAGATTATCCAAGCCTTCAGGATAATCCCCTATTTCCTCCAACGCATAAACAATGCTCTCAATAGTAGACAAATAGCCAGCTTTTGGTTGTTGCCTAACCTCACTATACAAACTCAACCTATCCAAGTCCAACTTCAAATGCGGCAAGAACCTCAACCACGGATTCTCACAATACATTCTCCTTGCCTTTGACCATGTCCCATCTAAAACAATCAAATTCTTCGCTTCAAAATCCATTGCTTTAAGACCATCAACATCCAATGCGTTCTTGCTAGGAAATAAAAGCACTGACCCTGGAGGCACCGCAACTTCAAACTCTTCTACCTCTTCCAATTCTTCACTCCCATCAACCCTTCTCCTTTGCAACTTTTTAACAACAAACCCTTTTGCCAAATCATCAACAGCCACCTTTGAGGCCAAAATCTTATCAAAACTTAGCCTTCTTTTCCACTGAACATGAGGCATCCATACATTACCAATACTAATATTAGTAACAATTCCATATTTACCTACACTACAGGTAATCACTGGCTCTTTACTACCTTTAGTTACATGACTGGCATCGAATTCATCAGCTTTATCATCCATAACTTGATAAAAATCTGAACTTTTTTCTCCATCTTGACCCGAACCCGAATCATGACCCGGGTCAAACAAATGGATCATGAACTTGGCATCAAATTTAACATCAGAAACAGTGCTCAAAGTGACATTTTGAAGCCCTACTCTTGCGATTCTTGCAGAATTAAGAGCGTGTTTTCTCTCTAGACTGTGTTGGAGAATGGTGATGTTTACCTTGTTTTGAAGACCCGGGTTCTGGATTCGAATGCAGATACAGAGACTTGCGGGTTTGGAGCAAGATGGACAAGTGGGTCGCTTGGATTTCAATTGGGTTCCTGGCGCTGCCATTAGGGTTTTTGAAGCGTTTGGGGTTTCGGAGGGGAGAGATTTGAGGATTGAATATAACGAGTTGGTTCGGGTTGGGGTTTGAATCCGGCCACCAAAACAAACAAGCATTAGAGTACTCTGAAAAGTTGCGACGTTCTCTTACATGCAAACCTTAGAAATATAACTCCTTTTCAAAAAAATAAAAATAATTTTTTTTTAAATTAATATTATTTTAATATTTTTATATCGTGATGTATTAATAAAAAATACATTTTTTTAAAAATACTTTTTATTATAATATATTTTTAAATAAAAAATATTTTAGAAAGTAATAGTTAATATACTACCAAACATCTTTTTATATATATATATATATATATATATATATATATATATATATATATATAATGTTAGCATCGACTTTTAAGCTTTCAAAAACTCTTAATTATAATTTTAAAATTTGATTTGGCATGAGGTTTGGTTTACGGGGCATGAGGATTAATATAATTTTTTTAAATTAAAAAAATATTATTTTAATATATATTTTTAAAAATCATTAAGTTTTAACCGGATTTTATCTAAGTTAATTAAATCATAAGACAATCTAGTTTTTTTATTAGGTTAAATTGGATCAATTCATTCTTTTATTTTTTTTTAACTTGGACGGGTATAGATCCTAAATTTATCTATCAAATCAGTTTTGATTTACTTACCAGATCATTCTTGATTTTATAATTATATTTTTAATTAATGAATCTCATCTATTTTTAAAATATTCTATCCATTTTTATTCAAGTTATGCTATTTCTTTGATTTAAATTAAATTATTTTGTAGAAAATTTAACTTTCTTTACTAGCGTTCTAACAGAAATTTTTAAAACGTGCTTGCATTTTCTTTTTCTTTTTTCAGCTATTTATTTTCTGTTCACTACTGGAAGTTCATGGTTGCTACAAGCTTTGCTTTTGTTTTCTTTTCTGCCCCAAACCCATTAGACTTTGATCATTTGGACCTGTTTGTGTCTCAATATTCTGCTACTTTTTTTTTTTTTTTAACCTGAGGTGTCCGAACTAGCTTACACGCATCATAACTAATTCTCGGATCCACTAAACACCCTGCAAGCCCAATAAAAAAATAAAACACCGTAAAAATAACAGGCATGCACGCTAAGGCTCGAACCCAGGTGACAGAGACAACGAAACCTTGTCTCTGCCGCTGGGCTAGAAGTCTCGGTGCTCAAAATTCTGCTACTTTGTTACATTTTTATTCTCTTTGGCTGGATGCACTCAATTTATTTCTCAGGAAGTTTTTTTTGACTGAATTTTTAATCATCCGGTAGACTTAACTAAATCCAATCTAGTCAGCACAAAAAATAAAAAAATAAAAAAATAAAATATATATAATAGATTGGAATGATTCATGGGTTGATTTAATAATTTAGATTTGTTTTCAATTTTGTTTTTAAACTAGAGAAACTCAACAAGCAAAATGTTTTTATAGAATGTTCAATTTGTCAATACTATGAAAATACAAGGACCATAAAGCAACAAATAACCAAACTTGATCACGAATAACTCACTCCTTCCCACCGTGCTTGCCACACTCCGATAATGATAAATGGGGCCCCCACCACTGTCCATTTACAATTAGAACTAACAAAACGACCACGTTTTGTATAACTCCCTTGACAGTCCCCAGGGCAAATCAGGAAACAAAAATAATAAAATCATTTCATTTCTAGTCGACCAAAAACAGTTGACTGACAGAAAAAATACTCATTCTTTGCTTGATCTGTGAAGAAAAAGTTTCGATCTTGGAAATCAAGAAAACCAAGAAAGATGCATGATTTCTGCTTCACAATCCCTTATGGTTTGGTTCTTGTGATTGGAGGGGTTATTGGGTATTTGAAGAAAGGGAGTATGGCATCATTGGGAGGTGGTGCTGGCACTGGATTGGTTCTTATCTTTGCTGGGTACTTGAGTCTTAAAGCTTTTGAGAAGAGGAAGAATTCATTTCCTGGCTTGGCTATCGAAACTGGTAAGACCCTTTTGTTTCTTTTCTTTGTTTCTTCCATTTGGTTGTAGCTTTTTGGTTTGGTGCTGTTCACGTTCTTGATTGTGCCTGTAATTTAACTTGTTATATGTTTGAAATGGTGTTGATCTTGATAATCTATGAGTAGGAATGAGTGAAAGATGGAAAATTGAATGGATACGGACAGTATGTGTGAGGATTTCCTTATTAAAAGAAAGGAGCATGGTGTTTAAGGCTTGAAGTATTTATGGAGTAAATAAGGTTCCTTTTTTGATTTAGATGAGATGGTATTTATTATTGTAATGGGTTCCTCTTGGTTTGTGATTATATATGCTATGTCTAGAAAATAGCATTAGTTTGTGAATGGGATGAAGGGGTAGTGGAAGTAGTCATTTGGGCTTAAGTTGATTGAAGGGTTTTTGTTTTCAACTTGAATCATTCTGTGTATTTTTGGTGATTGGAGCATTCTCTATTACGAAGAGAAGTTGGTTTGTCGATCGGGGTGAATGAAATGACCCTTATTTTCCATTAGAGGGACTAAGCTACTCTCAAGTTTAATCTATGCATTAAAATCGATTGTGCGGAAAAACAGAAAAAAATGACCTTTAGTACAAGTGTATGTTTGTTGATGGTCATATGAATCCAAGAAGGGAAAATATCCATTTAACAGTTTATTTTGACTGAAATGTTAATTGGATTTTCTTCCCTATTCTGAATGTCAAGACTATGGTGCTTTTGTTGATCTTCGAAGAGGAGGATAGAAATGCTTTATATTCATCTGCGAAGCTTCAGATCCTGATCTTTTTTTGTTGACTAGGACTGTTAAAAATGAAGAAAACATCGCGTCCTTCTCTTTACTACTCAAACTGTATTCATATTACTTCGTCGTTTTCCAATAGTCTGGAAATTTGTAATTATATTCATTCATTCATTCATGTGCCTTTGGAACAGTTTGTGCAGCCATACTGACATTTGTGATGGGGCAACGCTATATGCAAACCTCTAAGATAATGCCTGCTGGTATTGTTGCTGGTATCAGGTAAGATAAATCATGCTCTTTCGTCTTCCTGCTACTTTCTTTTCTGATTATATGTGCAATACCCCTATCATAAAATTGATTAGTAGATGTAAAAATTCATGCATTTGCCTTATATTTTGTATACATCTTATCTCACCTTTCATCCTCTTATATTCAATGGTTATCTATTGTACTCTTTGCTGAATATTTTTCTAGTTTTTTCTGTGAAATATAAATCAAACGAGAGCTATTCAATCTGATTTTTGGTCTGGAAATCTATATTCCAACCTCGTTCTGGCATGGTATTGGCATAGAACTTTTCAGCTCTCTCTTGTTTAGTATCTTTTCTAGCATGTGCTAGTGCCTAAAATATATTGGTTCTGCTGTTGTATTGTGTGTAATTGCATCATGCCACTATGCCTTACCATTAACCTTGTGAAACCTTTGATCTAATATTCTAAAAGCCATGTTGCCAAAGTTTCTTTTTTGTTTACACTCAAAATTTCAGTTCTTCCATTCTTTTGTATTGTGCACGATTGCACCATGCCACTATGCGTTAACTTTTACTTTATGAAACCCTCCATCTAATAATCATCATATTAACGGGGATTTCCTTTATTGATTGAATCATTTATTTTGATTTCATGAGCTATGCACTTACCGTTGTGTTTTCTTGCAGTGCTCTTATGACTCTGTTTTACCTGTACAAAATCGCGACTGGTGGCAACCACATTCCAGCTAAGGCTGAGTGAAGGCTTTTGAGGGTTTTTATATAACTGATTTCAATAGATGCACTGAGATTGTAGAAACTCATATATTTGTGTCGAGGAATTTTAAAATTTTTAACTGATTTGTACCAGTGTGTGCTGAAGCTATTAAATGTATGAGGCAAAATGTTGTTCAAGAGTAAAGTACAACCCCATTTCTGGCTCGGTTGGGGCGTTCTCTTCATCATGCTGAGTACCTTTTCAATATTTTCCCTCTTTCCCCCTTTCCCCTTTCTCCTCGAACTGACTGGTAAATGAAAACCTGATGAGGAAAAAGTGATAAGAATTAGAGGTAAATTTTTAAACCTCTTATCCTCTTGCATGTGGGAGAGTTTTCACTTCCTTGGAAATCTCTTCAGTCTTCTCTTTCTTCATGTGAAGCATTGCAAAAAGCAATAGAGGAAGAAAATCGAAAGAGTGAAATTTTACCCAGTAGACTTCAGGCTTCGGATCTGCCCAGAAAGTTATTATTTTAGGTTTGGTTATTACATAGACAGTCTTCATTTGATGGAGGACAAGGAGGAAATTGAAGAGACTGGAAAAACCCTAGAAATTCACTAGGTTAAACCAACACAAAAGAACTAGGAACAAATCCAACTAGACATATTTTCACAGTACTATATACCTGCTCTAACTTTCACAATTTACGAATCAAATTTGATGGCCGATCTTAAACCACATGATGACAAAGGCAGCAAAGCATCTGTCTTCGTGCATTGATTGGTGCTAAGCATTGGAATCAAATGCACAAAATAACAAATAATACAACACTGTTAATATAATATTCATAGCCGTGAGCAAGATCAATATCATCGTTTCTGATAGAAGGTCAAACAAGCCAAAAACGTGTCCCACGTCAATTTTCTTATAATGCTGACAGTAAATTATGATCCAAATTTAGATTGCAACCTAACCTCGTACCTGTCCTAGGACAGTTGACACCTCTAAATTTCCACATCATCCGCAGAGATCAATCAATTTTTATGGTCCAAAAATGTGTCCCACCAATTTTTTATAGGTTAATCGCCAATTATGGCCAAATTACAACCCTAAAGACCAAAAGCAATTTAATTGTCCTCATAATTCTCATATATAAGTCACATGCCCACTTAACTTCAACTCCATATCTGCAGAAATGAATACATTTTCACCATTTTTACCTTCCCTGGACCCATCTTCCTTCTGCTTACCAGGTGCAGAAGGTCATCAAAGAAGGTTCCTTCAGGTTCACTGGGAATTCCCTTAACAGGCCATATAGCCTACAACTTCAGCGTGCCATGAGAGCCAATACTGCAGAAAAATGGTTTCAACGAAGAGGGCAAAAATACGGTCCAATATCAAAGCTAAGATGCCGTTTGGTAACGTGGTTGCGGGTGAGGTTCACCGCAACCACGTTAATAAGGGTAACCAAAATAAAAATACTTTTAGCTGGTAGGACCCACATGGCACCGCTGGTTTAGGAGAACTGCTTCTCGTTTGGGAAAAACAGCAACAGTGGAGCATGGCTCCACTGTAGCTGTTCACTAAAGTGAACAGTTTTTTTTTTTTTTAATTTCAAAAAACCAGTGCGAGTGAATTAATTCACTCGCACTGTTCACATGAAAAGTTTCACTGTTTTTTTTTTTGAAAAACCAGTACAGTTAAGTGATTTCACTCATATTATTCACGTAAACGTGAACAATATTTTTGAATTTGTTTTTTTTTTAAAATTAGTTTAAGGTGAATTAAATTTACTTGTACTGTAATCTCAATTTTTATAAATGATAATATTTTACCTAATTTTATTGCACGCTCAAAAATTTTTAGAAAACTGTAGTTCTTGTCGAATGAATTTTATACGTAATGAAATTGTAATTTTTTTTTTTAAAAATTGAGTTTTACTCGAAAAACTAGTATTTAATATTATTTAATGACACTACATAAATTAGAAGGATATCGCATGATGACGTAACATTTGTGGAATTTGATCGCAATTCCAATTATGTTCTTGTCGGGTCCGACCCAGTTAAAAAAATCAGTTTTTATTTTTATTTTAATTGTGCTTTATTTAAAAAATTAGAAGAAGATCGCTTGATGACATAACAAAAACTTCAGTTTTTGTTGTTGCGCGCTTAAGAAACCATGGAAAATATAGTCCTTATTTGATAGATTTATTTCGTATGTGATGACATTGCGCATAGTTTAATGGAATAATAAAAAATATTTGATATCAATATTATTTATTTCATGATATAATAACAGTAGTTAAATCTACAATATTTAAATTAAAATCATTCATATATATATATATATTAATTATTTTATAACCTCAATTTGAAAAACATTTTTTAACCAAACACATTAAAACTACCTTTTCTTCAACCTCAATTTCAACCACAGTTTTAACCAAACATCTATTTTTTCAAACCAACCTCAACTAAAAGTACTTTTTATAAAATAACTTTTTCAAACCACAACCACAGCTACCGCAATACCAAACACACTCTTAGAGTGTTTGGCAAACCAACTGTTTTCATATATGGCCAGGCTGAAAATAAGTTCATATTCACCAGCGATTGCATCACACTTGCCAAAGCCAAACACAAACTTTGACGAGGATTTTTGGGGATAAATGTTTGGCAGAACTCAATGGACAAGATCACAAGCGTGTCGGGGATGCTCTTGTATCATTTTTGAAGCCTGAATCACTGAAACATTATGTGGGGAAAATGGATGAGAAAGTCTGGATGCATATGGAGACGCGTTGGCAAGGAAAACAAGTCACGGTTTATTGATGAAGTTTACCATGAATGAATTGCCCTATGTTTAAGAAAGACGACCAAAACAAGTTTTTTATGTTCGCTTAAAGGTCTTGCCCTTAATCAAGGAGCTAAAATTCAATATCATTTGCTCTCTTCTATTCAGAATCGAACGAGGAGGGTCTCGGAGAGATAAACTTGTCAATTTGTCCCAGTATATATATAGAGGGAGTATGGTCAGTCGCCATTAACATGTTTTTCACGCGATACAACTGCAGCCTCAAGGCAAGTGCAAAGGTTTGGAACATGTTGAAGGTGTTAAAATAATTAAGATCAAACACAAAAGGAGATTAAAATTCTTAATAATTTGTTTATTATGAGTGCTTAGTGTTAACCTAAATACAAAGAAATTAGAATTTTCAATAATATGTTTATTATAAGTGCTTAGTGTTAACCTAAATACAAAGAAATTATATATAGGTTAAACTGAAAATACTATTCTACTCTTAATAAATAAGACTAAATAAATATTATTTAACATCTCCCCTCAAACTCACGATGCGGCAGCTACAAGCATCGAGAGTTTGCCAACTAGAAAACGAAAACGAGAAATGAAATACGTCTTGGTAAAGAAATCTGCAATTTGCAAGGAAGAAGAAACAAAAGGCAAAGTAATGGTGCCATGCTTGAGATGATGACAAGTAAGATGACAATCGATCTCAATGTGCTTAGTTCGCTCATGAAAAATCGAGTTGTGAGCAATCTGAATAGAACTCTAGTTGTCACAATACATAGGAGTAGGATGAGAAAATAAAACTCTCATATCAACAAGTAACCAACGTAACCAAACAATCTCTTTGATAGTAGATGCCATGACATGATATTTTGCTTCGATGGATGATTGAGAAACAATAAATTGTTTTTTGCTCTTCCAAGAAATAAGAGAATTACCTAAAAAGATACAAAACCCGGTAACAGACTTGCGATCTGTAGGATCACTACCATGATCAACATCAAAGTCTGCACGCAGTTCCAAGAAAGAGGTGGATGAAAGTAAAAGACTCAGAAAAATTATACCCCAAAGATATCGCAAAATACGAAGAATAACTGCCCAGTGAACAGTAGTAGGAGAAACAACAAACTGACTAACAACATGAACAACATATGCAATATCTGGATGAGTAATGGTGAGATATATCAAGCTCCTAATAATAGTACGATATAAAGTAGGATCTATCAAAGATAAACCATCAGAAGAAGAGTACCTTGCGTTAACCTCAATAGGAGTATCTATAGTCTTGTTAGCAGTAAGTCTAGTCCGCTTAAGAATATCTGCAACATATTTCGACTGAGAAAGAAGGTAACCTCTAGGTGAGCATGCTACCTTAATACCCATGAATTATCGAAAATAACCTAAATCCTTCATTTCAAATTATCTAGCCAACTTTGTCTTCAAAACTGAAATACTATCAATGTTATCACCAATAATAATCATGTCATTAACATATAAAGACAGAATGATATGACCTGCATCAGTGCATTTAATAAAAAGAGCAGAATCATGACTACTAGAAACAAAGCCAAGAGACGAGATCACAATAGAGAATTTCTCAAACCAAGCATGATGTGCTTGTTTGAGACCATATAATGCTTTCTTAAGCTTACAAATATATTCAGAGTCATGTGAAATACCAGGAGGGGGTGCCATATAAACTTCTTCTTGAAGATCTCCATTCAAGAAGGTATTTTTAACATCAAGCTGAGAGATATGCCACTGATGAATCGAAGTTACGACAATAAGAGTACGAATAGTAGTCATTTTTGCAACAGGGGCAAATGTCTCCTCATAGTCCATACCATACTGTTGAGAGTATCCTTTTGTAACCAGTTTAGCTTTGTATTGCTCAATAGACCCATCAGAATTTTTCTTGATCTTATACACCCAACGACAACCAACAACACTCTTACAAGGAGGTAGAGGAATCAGATCCCAAGTATCTATCTTATACAAAGTAGAAAATTCCTCATCCATAGCTTGCTGCCAAAACAGATCAAGAATTGCCTCTTCGTAGGAAGAGGGCTCAAAGAGACAATGAATAGAAGCTTAGAAGGAAGTAAATGATGAAGAATAAAGAATAAGAAAAATCTTGTAGTTTTATGGACTTACGAATGTGGATGGACTGACGTAGAGGTAGATCCACAATCTTAGATGAAGCTTGAGAGGCTGTAGATGAGAATAAAGCTTTAGGTGTGCCAGAGAGTAAAGTATCAGTACCTGCAGAGTTATGAGTATAAATTGGTCAAACATGGGGAGAGGTATGACTACCAGAATCCTTAGAAAAGGGATCTATATGAATAAGATCATGTTTAGTCAAGCTATGAGTAGTGGATGGAATAGAAAATAAAGGTATATGCTCAAGAAAGACAACATGACGAGACACATAAAGTTTCTGAGCTATTGGATCAAAACAACGATAACCTAGAAAGACACAAATAACGGATCGGGAGGATAGCTTACTGCGTTCTACACGAGGACGAAGAACGAAACAAGTACAACAAAAAACTTTAAATGAGGAATAATTAGGGACATACCCATATAACTTTTGAAAAAGAGATAGACCCGAACTATGAGAAGATAGAATTGTATTAATCAAACTTACAACAGTAAGGACAACTTCTCCCTAAAACTCACCAGGAACAAAAACAGACAACAAGAGAGAACGAGCAGTTTCGACAATGTGCCTATTTTTTGATCATAGTAGAATGTTGATTTTTGACAAGAGCTCGAAAAGCTGCATATATATCAAAGAATTCAGAACGATATTTCATTAAATAAACCCAACAATAACGAGTATGATCATCAATAAAGGAGACATAATATTGAGACCCTCATTTTATGGCAACAAGAGAAGGTCCCCATACATCAGAATGAATCAAGTAAAATGGTGAAGAAGAAACAAAAATACTTTGATTAAAAGATAAAACAAAAATTTTTGCTAGTTTACATCCACTACAATCAGAAATGTCACAAGTTTTCAAATTTTCTAAAGCTCTTGTGGATGCCAAAAATCTCCAACGAAAAGACGAAACATGTCCTAGACGAAAATGCCATAAATAAAAACTAGAAGATGAAGGGCTCAAACGAAAAGAAGACAAATCAACAGTAGTAGCAACAGCGGAAACTGATACTTTTAACTCATCCAAAATGTATAGTCCATTCTCCATATGGCCTGTCTCAATCAGCTTTTGAGATCGCAGATCCTGTACACAACAAAAAAAAGAGGAAAAATGACTAAATAATCACCAGAATCACATAATTAACCAACAAAAGCAAGATTCAATTTGAGGTTTGGAATAAGATAAATATTAGGAAGAGACAAGTGAGGTGTGACAACAGAACCAACACCTGCTAAGGGCATAAGAGTACCATCAGCAGTCATAACAGGAATGGATGACGAAAGGGAAACATAAGTAAAAGATGAAGAATTTGGAGACATATGATGTAAAGCACCAGAATCCAAAACCCATTTAGAATGTGACATACCTAAGGAACTATGAGGTAATTGACCTATGAAAGAAGAAGCGGACATTGCTTATGGCTGCAAGGAGAGAAACTTCTGAAATTGCTCAGCCAAAGTACTAAGATCAGTAATAGAGCCTAAAAAGCTATTGCTGCGGTATTGTGATGTGGTGGTTTATAACTCTGAGGTGGTTTATAAGCATTAGATTATGACTGGCTGCTAGGCTTGATTCTGCTGTCTCAACTTAGGACACCGAGCCTTCCAATGACCTTTCTGCTTATAGAAACTGCACTCGTCGAAGCCAACCCCTGTGTAAGGCTTATGGTGGTGATTGGAGAATTTCTTAGAGGGTACTGCTAGTATAGAAGGATTCAAAGTAGAAAGAATATCCTTTTCAGAATACAAATGAAGATATATTTCTTCAGCCAATAACTCACTGATAACCGAGTCAACAGAAGGTAGTGGAGAGCGATGCAGTATTGAACCTGTAAGTCCTTTGAAATCACTACAAAGTGTTGTTAAAAACTGTACCAATCATTGCTGCTCTCTACGCTCAATATAAGCACCACATGCCTTTAATTCTGCCGACTTTGTAAGAGCCAATTGATCCCAAAGATTTATCATGACAGAATAGAACTCCTGAATACTCATATTCTTCTGATGAAGAGCTCGTATGTCATTCTCTAACTGATATTGCTTTGCAAAATTTGATTGCGTGAATAACCTTTGCAGATGATCACAAACCTCCTTTGCTGTCTCATATTTCGCCAACTGCGTACCTATGGAAAGCTCAACAGAATTGTTAATTCAAGTAATGATCTTTGTATCGTTTGCTTCCCATGTATCTATCAAAGTAGCATCCCCTTCTTCAGTATTCTTAGGTACCACATAGGTTCCACTGACATATCTCCACATCTTTTTACCCTTAGAAAAATTTCTCAGTACATAACTCCAATACGAATAGTTCTTTCTATCCAACCTTACACTCACATACTAAAGTGAATCATCACTTTCAGTAGCCATAATCAACAATCACAGAGAACCAGAGTGCAAAAGCAACGGAAAACAAAATACCAAATTGCAAAAACTGAATAGAGATTGCAAAAACTAAACAAATATCTTCTTGAAGTTATACGATTATACCAAAACACAAAATAATTTACATAAATTGAACGCAAATACCAAATAGCAGAAACTGAAGGGAAGACGAAATACCAGATTTCATAGAAGTGGAAGACAAAATATCACTAAAAAAATATCACTCAATTAGTTGGATCCGCGAAAGCTGTGTTTGAGATTAAGCCTCGTTTCATAAAACCAACTCTGATACCATGTTAAAATAATTAAGATCAAACATAAAAGGAGGCTAGAATTCTTAATAATCTGTTTATTATGAATGTTTAGTGTTAATCTAAATACAAAAAAATTATATATAGGTTAAATTAAAAATACTATTCAATCTTTAATAAATAAAACTAAATAAATATTATTTAACAGTAGGATCTCGTAGCCAAAAAGAAAGTTGAATTGCATAGGGGCACCAATCCTCACCAAAATATCACCTCTTGCCTGCTTAGCAAGCGTAATCAAAACAATGAAGTAGTGACTGAGGAGAATGTGGATAATGTTATTCTTATCTTATTTCGATTGCAGGACATGACACTTCATCTATTCTGATATGATGCGGCTTCTTGCTAATTAACCTTCAATTTATGCTGGTGTTCTGAAAGGTATAGATGACATTCTCTTTCTCAGTGTAATATCTATAATTCAGTTTCATTGATAAGACTTATCAATAAAGCACAAGCACTATTCTTTTATCGGGGATATGGAACTTTCCCTCTTAAAATGGTCCAAGATTAGTAAATTCATTGCAAACAGCAGTGCAATGCTTGTATTGATGTTCGTGTAGCAAATTGTCAACATTTGCAATTGTCAACATTTTTCTCAACCACTCTCAACTACCCTCTCCACCATCAACCACCCTCTCCTTTACAACCACTATATTTATGCTTTCCTTTCCCCTGTAAACGTGAGTGAAAAGCTGAAGACAGAAGATAGAAGAGAGACGAAAGAAGGCATAGAGAGTGCACTGGTGAGTGCAAGTGAATGCAACTGTGAGAGTGAGTGCAAGTGTAGATTTGAGAGAGAAGAGTGTTAAAGTGAAACACTAGGTTCAGTGGGTTGTATTGGGTTGAGTTGAGTGTTTGTATCATTCCTCCAATAATATACAATCTGCTGCCTTCGTGGATGTACCCGGTTTTGGGGAACCACATAAATCTGCTTGTTTGTGTTTTATTTGTGTTTGCTTTCGGTCCAGTATGCACAACAAATTGGTATCAGAGCATTAAGGAAGCTTAAACACAGAAAAACACGTTTTTCAACTCTCTGTTCAAAGTTGCAGAATTTTCAAAGTTCTCAGATCTTGCTTTTGACCAGCTGCGGAGATTCCTCTCGTCGATACGAGTCCGGCGATATAAAGATCATTGAAATCGGAGTTGAAACGAGCCCTGTAGAGCTCGCCGAAGTTTCGCCGAAATCACGGAAAAACCGCAGAAAGGCGCGAATTCTCGCTGAGAAGACAGCCACGACATCCACCACGTAGGCGTTGAATCATCATCCACATCATCCACAGAGGGTCCACATCACCCTGTCATCAGACACGTCATCTAACAGTAACAGAATATTCTCTTGACAGAATAAGAATATTCCGTTACCAGTAAGAGAATATTCCCGTGACAGAATATTCTTTATCAGAGACAGAATATTCCTTCCCTAAGTCAACTCTATCAGATTGGTTTTTTTTTGGCCAACTCAGTGATTTTTGACCTGTTTTTGGCCGAGTCAAGCTTGTTCCTAGCATTTTCAACCATTCCGGACGCAACCGTGGTGTCCGTTTTGTGAAACAGCACACTGAAGTTACTGTTTTGGGTCTTTTGAGCACAAAAGTGTGTGTTTTAACAAGTTCGGGATTCCATTTGTAATCCAAAGACGTCCTAATGGCTGATATTCCAGAAGAAAGATCAGCGGGGAATGCTAGTATACCTCCACAATACATCCCGGTATCGAGTACCAAATTTGAGGTGGAGAAGTTTGATGGGAAAGGTAATTTTAGCATGTGGAAATGTGAAGTCATGGATATGCTTGTCCAAATGAATTTGGATTTCACTCTAGAAGATAAACCGGAGGATTTGGATGATAAAAGCTGGGAAAGGATAAATCGGTTGGCTTGCAGTTCTATCCGACTTTGTCTTGTAAAGGATCAGAAGTACGCTTTTTCAGAACAAAACTCTGCAAAGGAATTATGGCAAGCACTGGAGGACAAGTTTATGAAAAAGAGTATAGAGAATCGTCTCTACTTGAAGAAAAGGATCTTCCGGGTTCAAGACAAGAAAGGTACTTCTATGAATGAGCATCTGAATGATTTCAATAAAATGATAGCTGATTTGAAGAATTTAGATGTGGAAATTGATGATGAAGATAAAGCTCTACTATTATTAAATTCACTGCCTGACACATATGAACATCTTGTCACCACTTTACTGTATGGTAAAGAAAAGATTAAATTCATTGATGTGTCAAATGCTTTGGTGAACAATGAGTACCAGAAGAAGGACCAGATTGTTCATAAGGAGTCAATGTTAGAAGCATTGACAGTTAGAGGCAGAACAAACCCCAGAAGATTTCGGGGCGCAGGGAGATCTCGCTCAAAATCCAGGAGGAGAATCATCAAACGCAGCGATATCTTGCAAAAGATGAGTGGGCTTTTTGTCACAAAAAGGGCACTGGAAGAAAGATTGTCCAATCAAGGGCAACAAGGAAAAAGATGAACCAACAGTGAACATTGCACGAGATGAGGATGAACAAGACTCTGCATTCATGGTCTCATCACCAGAAAACCATTCTGGTGAATGGATTCTTGATTCTGCATGTTCCTATCACATGTGCCCTAACAAGCACTTATTCTCGAGACTCGAGGAGTTCGATGGAGGAGTTGTGTTGATGGGTAATGATGATGTTTGTGAGATCAAAGGGATTGGGACTATCCATCTGAAGATGCATAATGGGGTAGTCAAGACACTAACAGATGTATAGTATGTACCTGACTTGAAGAAAAGTCTCTTCTCACTTGGAGTCCTATAATCCAGTGGTTATAAGATTATCATGCATGGTGGAGTCCTGAGAGCAATCCGTGGTGCATTAGTTGTCTTAAGAGGCACGAGGAAAGGAAACTTATATTTCCTGGATGGATCTACAGTTACTGGTACAGCAGCTGTCTCCAAGAGCATAGAAGATGATGAAGCAAATAATTCCAGACTTTGGCACATGCGTTTAGGGCATGCTGGTGAAAAGGCTTTGCAAGGATTAGTCAAGCAAGGTCTATTAAAAGGCGCCAAGACTGGGAAGCATGGGTTCGTGGAGCATTGTGTTCTTGGAAAATGCATAAGGGTCAAGTTTGGCAATCATACACACAACACAAAAGGGATCCTAGATTATGTTCACACAAACATATGGGGACCTTCAAAGAATGAATCTCTTGGAGGTAATCGTTGGTTTGTTACTTTTATTGATGATTTCTCAAGACGAGTATGAGTGTACATGATGAAACACAAGGATGAGGTCCTTGATATCTTTCTGAAATGGAAGAAAATGGTGGAGACTCAAACTGGAAGGAGGGTTAAGACTCTTCGGTCAGATAATGGTGGTGAGTACACTTCAGATCCTTTCTTTGAAGTTTGTCAGGATGAAGGGATCAAGCGACATTTTACTGTTCGCAAAACACCACAACAGAATGGAGTAGCAGAACGCATGAACCGCACATTGGTGGAGAAAGTCCGATGTATGCTATCACATTCGGGACTAAGCAAAGTGTTCTGGGGCGAGGCATTAAGCTATGCTCGTCATATTGTTAACCGGTTACCTTCAACAGCATTAAATGGAAGAACTCCCTTAGAGGTATGGTCAGACTCTCCTGCAAATGATTATGACTCTATGCGTATATTTGGTTGCTCAGCATATTATCATGTTACTGAGTCCAAGTTAGATCCTAGAGCCAAGAAAGCTATATTTTTGGGCTTTAGTGGAGGAGTAAAAGGCTACAGACTCTGGTGTTCTGAATCAAAGAAAGTGATTTTGAGTAGAGATGTCACTTTTGATGAGTCTGGCATGTTACAGCAAGAGAAATCACAGGAGAAGGAAAAACATTCTGGTGATGCACAACAGGTGGAGTTAGAGACTTCAGTCATCCCTATAAAGACTGTTCAGACAATCCCTACTAAAGGAGATTCAGATGAAAGTTCAGATGAAGAGGATGCAACAACTCCAGCAACCACACAACAAGAATCCATTGCAACGAGTAAACCAAAAAGGGTTATCAAAAACCTGCTCGGTATTGTAATATGGTGGCTTATGCACTTCCGGTGATTGATGATGGAATCCCCTACACCTACAAAGAAGCAGTACAGAGTGTAGAAAGTGCAAAATGGAAAGAGGCAATGGATGAAGAGATGAAATCTCTCCACAAGAATCAGACTTGGGATTTGGTACAACTCCCTAAAGGAAAGAAGACAATTGGTTGCAAGTGGGTATATGCTAAGAAGGAAGGTAATCCTGGAAAAGACAACATCCGATTCAAAGCAAGATTGGTAGCAAAAGGCTATGCTCAGAAGGAGGGGATAGATTATAATGAGGTATTCTCTCCAGTTGTTAAGCATTCATCAATCCGTATTCTGTTAGCCTTGGTTGCACAGTTTGATTTGGAGTTAGCCCAACTTGATGTGAAAACTGCCTTCCTACATGGAGATTTGGAAGAGGAAATTTACATGTCTCAGCCAGATGGTTTCAAAGTTACTGGGAAAGAGAATTGGGCTTGTAAACTGAAGAAGTCATTGTATGGATTGAAACAATCTCCTCGCTAGTGGTATAAGCGATTTGATAAGTTCATGGCAGAACATGGATACACACGAGTCGGTTTGATCACTTGTGTATATTTTCGCAAACTTCTTGATGGTTCTTTCATCTATTTGCTCTTATATGTGGATGATATGTTGATCGCATCGAAGAGCAAGGTGGAGATTGATAGACTGAAAGCTCAACTGAGAACTGAGTTTGAAATGAAGGACCTTGGAGAAGCTAAGAAGATTCTTGGCATGGAGATTCAGAGAGACAGAAGAAAAGGCACAGTCTGTTTGACACAGACCCAATACTTGAAGAAAATTCTACAGAGATTTGGGGGTAGATGGTAAGACTAAGCCTGTAAGCACACCTTTAGCTCCTCATTTTAAGCTAAGTGCTTCAATGTCTCCACGCACAGAGGAAGAGCGCAAGCATATGACTCAAATTCCGTATGCAAATACAGTTGGTGCATTAATGTATGCAATGGTTTGTACGAGACCAGATATTTCACATGCTGTCAGTATGGTGAGCAGGTATATGCATGATCCGGGAAAGGGTCACTGGCAGGCAGTTAAGTGGATTCTACGGTACATTCATGGCACAACTGATATTGGTTTGAAGTTTGAGAGGGATGATAGACTCGGACAAAATTTAGTTGGTTATGTGGACTCGGACTATGCTGGTGACTTAGACAAGCGTCGTTCCACAACAGGCTACGTGTTTACACTTGTTAAAGGGCCTGTAAGTTGGAGGTCAACTTTACAATCAACAGTAGCTTTGTCAACAACTGAGGCAGAGTACATGGCAGTAACGGAAGCTTTCAAGGAAGCTATTTGGTTACATGGGTTGATTGAAGATTTGGGAATTGTTCAAGAGCACGTGGATGTCCATTGTGATAGTCAAAGTGCTATTTGTCTTGCAAAGAATCAGGTTCATCATTCCCGCACCAAGCACATCGATGTTCGATTTCATTTTGTTCGAGAAATTATGGATGAAGGGGATATTCTGCTATAGAAGATTGGTACCGCAGATAATCCAGCTGACATGCTCACAAAATGTGTCTCAGGGATCAAGTTCCAACATTGTTTGGACTTGGTCAACATCTCTCGGTGTTGAGCACCTTCAGGGTGCAGCGCCATATGGCGCATCAAAGGCAACATTGATTGATCACGAGGATTGCATGGAAAAATCTTGCCAAGGTGGAGATTTGTAGCAAATTGTCAACATTTGCAATTGTCAACATTTTTCTCAACCACTCTCAACCACCCTCTCTACCATCAACCACCCTCTCCTTTACAACCACTATATTTATGCTTTCCTTTCCCCTGTAAACGTGAGTGAAAAACTGAAGACAGAAGATAGAAGAGAGACGAGAGAAGGCATAGAGAGTGCACTGGTGAGTGCAAGTGAATGCAACTGTGAGAGTGAGTGCAAGTGTAGATTTGAGAGAGAAGAGTGTTAAAGTGAAACACTGAGTTCAGTGGGTTGTATTGGGTTGAGTTGAGTGTTTGTATCATTCCTCCAATAATATACAATCTGCTGCCTCCGTGGATGTACCCGGTTTTGGGGAACCACGTAAATCTGCTTGTTTGTGTTTTATTTGTGTTTGCTTTCGGTCCAGTTTGCACAACAGTTCGTTGCAGAACAAGAATAGGTAGCTAAGAGAAAACCCATGGGAGAATTGTTAACCTGGGAGAACCTTTCAAATATGAATTACACATGGGAAGTAGCATTGAAAACCTTAAGAATGTTCCCTCTCCTCTTTGGTGGTTTCAGGAAAGCTGTTAAAGATACAGAGTGTGGCGGATACACTATTCCTGAAAGGTGGCATGTGAATTCCTCAGTTTTCACTTTCTATCTCTTTCTCTTTGCAATAATAATGAATTGATACTTTTCTTTCTATGGTGTTTTTTTATATTCTGGGTTACAAACATGACACACATGAATGATAGCATTTTCCCAGAGCAGGGTCTAGGGTTGGTCTAGGATTGACTTTGCAAAAGTTGAAACCCTTGTTACCATCCATTATCTAGCAGATAATGGTATCAACAGGGATCCAACACTCTCTCCAGGTAAAGGATTACCAGTCCTAATCATGCCAAAGACATAAATGTAACTGATGCAGGAGCTGAAAAATCATTAATGGGAGTCATCAAAGTTAAGCAAATTAAAAGCCAAATGACTTAAGCACCTTAAAGAATTAAATGAGCCAACCTATGATATCTCCAGCCATTCTAATGTATCCATTCTTCTCCTTATTTTATTGAAGTAGTACTTTCGTAGTTGCAATTTGTCAGTTGAACTTGATGCGGGTTACATGTTGCTTTCTCTTTCTTTGCATGATCTTGTATATAAAATGTAACCCGTGGTTCAAGTGAAGAGAGGATAGAATTGGTGAGATTGATTAAGATAAAGTTAAGCTTGTTTAGCTTATGTCTAGCCGTGGATCTCTTTGGTGGATTTCTTTCAGTGGTGAGCTATAACCTCTAATTTCTAAAGCGGTGATCTTTCTGTATCTGTTAGAATGTTGATAATTTTGCTATTGTGTATGTTTACCGTATTTTACTGTAGAAATATACAGATATTCTGCAGAATTATTGCTGAAGCAAATCTGCAGAAATGTCAGTAGAGGTCTCTAAAGTTAAGGGATATGTTACAAGCTTTGAATGTATCAGATGAAGACTTTCTAATACTCTTTGTGCCTGTAGATATAATGTGATACCAGTTCTGAAGCAATGTGAAAAAAGAAATCAGTTTACCAAGAACAAAAACTTTCTTATCTCTTTACTTCTCTGCTGTAAAAGTTCTAGTTAATCACAAAACCAACAGCATCCATGGATATTTTTGTGAGTTTAATATTTGTTCATTCTCCTAAGAGTGGTGGCGATTTCCTAGTATCTATAAAGGGTTGAACATTATCTAATCTCCATTTTCTTTCTTCCCGGCCATTTGTCCTTTCCATCCATCCACATATCCAGAATCTCCATTGAAATTACAGCCCCCTTGTGCTGTATCAGCAAAATCATGGTCTTCTCATCAACAGAACTGGTGTCTAATTCAGTTTGTGCATATTGTTGGGATTTTCCATCCTCGTAATCTTGTTTTAATACGAAAAATTTACCTATGGGACAAGAAAAAAAAATGCACTTGAAGTGACCATGCCAGTCCCTGAGAACATTTCCACACCAGCTATGCCTGGCTTGGTCAATGAACTACTAAAATTTCACTTGTGCAAAATATGGAAGTGAAATTTAACTTGGCAATGTGACTTCAGATCTGCCAAAAAGATAATATTAAGGTTTGGTAGTTTTTTCATTTAAACTTCAAGGGAGAGGCTCAAACCCGAGATTTCTTGGTGAGAGGCAGACATCGGTGCCAGTTGAGAGTCTGCATCTTTCCATTATCCCACATAGCTTGCCGTATTAACGTTCCTGCCCAAAATGAGAAGGCAATTGACAGAGCAATGAAGTGGTTGAATGACAGACCTGACCTGGATCTCAATTTACCTAATAAAACCAAGATCTATTTCAAATAGACATTTTCTTTTTAAAGCAACATCAACATGAATTAAGTGAGACATGCTTCTGATGAAACCAGAAATATCAGTGAAGTAGCATAGGTTGTCAGAACAATTTTCTTGTATGTTCTGTGTTACACATTTCTGCGCCTGATAATCTATCCCCAACCACAGGACAACAGTTGAGAACTAGGAACAGCTACAGTTTTTTCTCTCACAGCATCATCTATCAGCTGTGAACTTTTTTTTCCTGCTGTAATATTCACAAATCACATTGGATGGAAACCATATGCACAGGACATTAAAGCATCTTTCTTCATGCAATCATATGGTAAAACAGATTCACAGAATAAATGAATGACCCAACAATGTTGATTGGTGTGATAATTCTTTGTAAGTGAACAAAACCACAACAAATCTACAAATCTGTAATTAAGTAATAATTATACTATTGAGGATTGAAATTTACCAAAAGAATTACTATTTAGAAATAAAACTGGATTTTATAGAATTAACCATCTAAATTAAATTAAAATAATTGACAAAAATAAATTAAAATAACAAAGAATAAAACTTAAGATTATAGAACTAATAATAATAAAAAATAAATCTAGAGCTTTTGATTTTACCTTATTAATCCCATGCAATTTATTATTTCTAGTTATATAATTCTAAATTTTTATATTAATGATTAAACAATCTCTTCGTCATAAACTAGTTTTTACCCTCTTTTTCATAAATTTTTCAAGAAAATACAAAATTATCAAAAAATATGTTTTTGATGGGATTAGGCCAATTTTTCAACCATTTGACTTATTGTTTTCATATTGATAATTTTTTCTAAAAAAATAAATAAAAAAAATCTATCAAGGAAAAAAACATTTAGTGAAAAAATAATAAGTAACAGTTTAGAAATTTTTTCACTAAATTAGTCATTATTATTTTTTCGTTAAAAATCTTCTTTCACTTCCATTTCTTTCACCTCTTCTAATTATTTTAGAGTCAAGGAGCACTGTCCACCAGTCATCAGAGTTCATATACCCAACGATAGCCACCTCTTCTTCTTCCATACGAGGGAACAACAATCGTTTCTTCTCTCTCTTTTATCTCAACCGATGAGATCTCCATTGCAGTACCTGTTCCTTCTGCACAACAACAACAAAATTAATTCCTTATGACAGCAACAGCCTCTTGCAGTAGCTTGAGGAGTCTCGATCTCTCCTTGGTCGACTTATAAACTCAGATAATTGTTTTTAGAAAAAATTATTAAAATATTGTGAAATTTAAAGCAAAATACTCCTTGTTGTGTATAATTTTTAGACTATTTAGACATTGTTGATTTGGATTGACGTGCATTTGTGATGATTTGATAATTTATATTTGATTGTTAATTTATTTTTAGGGTTGTGATTTTATTTGAATATTAAATATTATTCACAAATTATGCTTGAATTTATATTGATTTGAAAATTAAATATTGATTTATTGGTTATGCTAGTGTTCGTGTTGATTTAATTGATTTAATATGCGATTTCAATGAAGTTCATGAAACTAACAACATTTAAGTTGGTTTTTTTTGGAATTGTTGGATTATTGAACTGGTGGATGATGAATAAATAATTTGTGCAATTTTATTGTCTAAAAATTAAAGCATATAGAGTGACCGACTTTTTAAGAGGTTATAAGACTTTTAAATAGGTGACAAAACCTTAAATTTCTTAGAAAACAATTAGGAATTTTAATTTATAAAGAAAATAAACAAAAAATCCGAATTAAAACATAGAATTCAAAAAAACACAAGAAAAATACTAAAAACTATCATATCAAAAGTATCAATGCTCAAATCATGATTCTAAAAGATTCAACGACCCATTCAGTGACATGGTGGCTATCCTAGGAAAAATTGCCTACTAGTTTTGGCTATTTTAAATATTTTCTTGAACCTAGACCTATCCAATTGATATATAAAAGTATCAGTTAGGTCATCCACAAAGTATGATTGAGCCAAATTTTCATTTAGTAATGTTAGATCATCACTCGGCAACTTAGAACTACCCGTGTCTACTAGCCCAACTACATCATTGGTTCATTAATTTCATTGCGGCTAGAAATTCCTATTACTTCATTACTACAAAGTTGGCTCCAAATTAACTCTTTAAGAAAATGAAAGAAGAAATTTTAGGATTTGTACTATCCTCAAGCTTAATGACATCTTAAGCTTTTTTCTTTATAAATTTTAGTGGTTGGTTTCAATTCATAAAAGAACTTGAATAATAATCAAGAATTTAAATTTTAACACCATAATCATCTTAATTAAAAAATTATCTCCTCTACTTATGCCTCTAAAATAGATCCTTAAAATTTATTATAAATTTATGATTACTCTCTTCACAATCCTATAGTTTTTTCTTCTTCATCTCCACCTAATTGATTGGATATATAATTCTTTATCTTACCCCTGCAACTTTATCATTTTCAATTGACGAGTTAATTATGTAATTAGTTTCTTCATGCCTTTTATTACCGATATCTCTTTCTTGAGGAATAACCTTTTCATCCCCTCTTAAAGGAACATGTTCTATTCCGTGACTATCTTTTTTAGCCACTTAATAGCATTCAACAATTAACCATCGGAAATCATTGAATATGAGAAATCTTTATGGATTGCTTTGTTCAAAACACAACTTCGTCATAATGGGAAATTTCCTATCCACAATTCATTCTATCCATAAAAACCTTTATGTTTCTGTCTAGCCAAATGATTCACTAATGGAAAAGAATATCATAAACCATAGACTTCCTTTTCATCTGTCTGTACATTGAAAACTCCTACCATTGAAGGAACTCTGGCGCAGATCTGGGACCAGCTGGTAGGCCACTGAGATATCCCATCCACCAGGATGGTCCTATTCTCTGGTTAAATCAAATAAAACACCATCCAAATTGGAGTGGCTTGGATGGGTACGTACGTTCCCGGTAGGTTGGGTTGGGCGTGTGTTGCGAAGCCTAACAGCAAAGTGCAACTATAGAGCCACAAAGTGATCCGACAATGAAATGTCTCAAGTTCTTTCAGCTAGGACATTTTGCATATTTATTGTCTCCCTTACAAACAACGTGAAAAATTGTCTTTTTACTGATTCAAACCATATGCATCATTGGTGAAGCTGTACTACTGACATTTGTTATGGGCCACGGCTCTTTCTCCTGAATGGATAACGCCGTCTCTCCTGGGATAAGATAAGATCAATCATGTTCTCTTACTGTTCCTGCAACTTGCTTGTTGGATTCTATATATGATGTTGTAAGAGAGGAAGAGAGACAGAAAGAGAGAGTTGGAGTAATTTTGTTGGATAAATGAAGGGACTAATATGAATAGTAAATAGGTATTTGATGGAAATCTAGATCATATTTTGTTTCTAAGACATGCTGTAGAGGAATTGCAAGGAGATGACAGATTCATTTCAGACTTGTGCTGCAACTAATGCTGCTTTCAGTATCTTTTCTCTCGTGTACTAGCTATTGCATCATTCTGCTGTGTGTTACCACTTACGTAGTCAATCCTTTAATAAAAAATTTCCTAAGCCCTACAGCTAGATTTTCCTTTTTGTTATGCAGTGCTCGCACAACTGAGGTTCTGTAGAAAATCGCAACCTTACTAGAAGAAAATATGAAGGGTGGAATTTAATTAACTTGGTAACGTGGCTTCATGAGAGCTCTGCCAAAGAAGTAATATTAAGGCTTGGTTGTTTCGCCTTTTAAATACAAGGGATAGGCTTAAACCCGATATTTCCTTGGGAGAGGCATGCAGACATCGGTGCCGGTTGAGACTCTCTATACATTGCTTGTCTCACTGTCAAAAATGAGAAGACAAGTGATCTTTATTTTTACAGAGGAGATCTTTATGTTATAAATTCTGAATAATATAAATATTCTATTCTGAAATAATTTATAAGATTGTTTAAATAGGAAAAAAAAACAACAAAAAAAAATATGGAAAGAACTTGAGGGAAGATGCTCACACTCTTAGTCCCAACTAGACACATTAATTTCAAGTGCTCTCAGACAGTTCTCATCTCAACTTCATTGCAATCGATTTGATTGGTCTTATTAGTCTTACATAAACTTGATAGCGCATGATTTCAGGAGCATGATTCTACTGATGAAAATCATATCTGATATGATCAAATCAGATGATGATTTTCAACATATCATAATTCCATCAGCATTTCAAAGCAATATCACAACACCATCAACATATATATCAAAGCAGATAAGATCATACCTGCCAATTGCAGCAGCATAAGCATATCACAGCAGATATGATCATCATTAAAGCTTGATTATTATCTAATGATGTTTCAAAATTCAAGATGCTTAAGACTATAGTTTAATTTTTGGTGGCTGAGTAATGGTTTCATCGAGTGTTCTTGCTATTTAATCTATTCTTTATAGCAAGGGAAGATAATAGCTTAATGTATGAATCCTAAGACATGCAAAACAATATCTTTTTGGTGGATTTAAGAACCTTTAGATGCTTAAGTTAGTATATTTATAGAGATAATAAACTAAATATGCAAAAAAGCATTAAATTTTATAAATAAAGTTGTTTTCTTGTTTTGATATAAAATAAATATTTTGTAAGAAAATTATGTTATGTGTATATATTGAGAACTGAGAAATTATAAATTATTTATTACCTGAATGGTTTAAGGAGTATTTATAGTTCCCGAACCTTATTTTTTTACTTGAGTGAAGAGATTGAAAAGTCATTGTACATTGACCATATTAATAAGGGATAAATATATCTTACACTTGTATTAATAATGAATATATATTCTCAACACAAATATTAATGATGAACAAATATATTTTACACTTATATTAATAAGATAGAAATATGATAAGCCATAAGAGACTTTTCTATATTTTACACTTCTATATCTAGGACCTAGGGGTGTAGATGAAGTGAGATTCAGGCTAAAAAGCCTAGGTCAGTAAAAAATTTCAGAGACTGGGTGTTGGGTCCAAGAAGCCTGGACTCAAATAATTAGGCTCAAGCCGTGTGGTATGGTTCAAGAGGTGACTAGAGCTTGAACCTAAATATATTTTCAAACTCTTTAGGGCTTGGATCATTGTTAAAACAGGCTTGGTCTAATAAAAAATTATTAAAAAAATATTGATGAATCTTGATTCATCATATGATTGTATATTTTGTTTTAAGATTTCCTATTATTATAGTTGTTTAATATCTTAGCCTTATCAAGCTCCTATAGTGTAGAGATTTTTTTTGCCTTGTAACTTTATCTATTTACTTTTTTTGTTGTTTATGGTATCATAGCCTTATACCAAGTAGTAGTTAATAAAATTAAGTGAACTTGTATGAGTTTTAAACTCAAATAATACAGGCGTGTTAAAAAGTAGTACAAAAATTATTGCTGGGCCTCATTTATAGATTGAGTTGATTTTTCTGACAACACTAACTCAGGCTCTGCAACAATATTATTTTTCAGACTGGAATCTTTCTTGATTGATAATAACATTGTTACAAATGAAGAAAACATCAGTTTGTTTTTCCTTTACTGTTGATAATATTTGTCCCCTTCAATCAACATGTCTTCCAAAGAGTTTGCTAGCAGCACTGATAATACAGCATCCATCCCCTGCAATAATGCTGCATTGATACCATAAACTGTGAAGAGTCGAATTTCACCATGCATGCAAATGTGACTTCATCTCTCCGCCAAAAAAAAAAATAAAAAATTATCAAGTGTTAATTTGGAGTGCACATGGAACAGGAAGTCATATTTTTTCCTCTCCCATGCCCGAGAATATTCTGATCCTCATCTACAGGAAAAAACAGACAAGAGAATTAAGAACAGCTACAAATTTTGCTCTCACATCACCATCTATCTGCTGCAACTTTTTTCTTTTTCCCGCTGCAGCTTTGACAAATCATATTTGGTGATAGCTCATAATGCAATCAATAATGTGTTCATGCATCTTTTATTATCATTATAATCAAGATAAATAATTGTTGATTGTCGGTAAGATCAGCCAAAAAACTGTCCACGTCAATCTTTTGTAGGTCTAAAGAGCCCTATCAGGGTCAAAATCTCAGAGATTACAATCTGAATCCTCATACATAATTTGTCCCCTGAGCACTCCTATTTTAGTTGACTTATCTGCACATATATCTTCACATTCCATATATAACTCATTGTCCAGTTATTAGCAACTTATGTTTAGGAATTATTTTTCCGTTAGCAATTGTTAGGCTTTATTCTTGGATCGTGATTTCATTTCTCTGTATTATATATACTAGTTGTAAAGCATGAATAAAAACACAGAACAGTATTTCAAACTTTACATAGTATCAGAGCATTCTGTCTCTATACAAGTTCTTCGGTCTCTATATATGTTCTTCACCCTAAGATCTTCTTCATTCTGCTGCATATCTTCTTCTTGTAGCTATGTGACAGTGTTTAGAAAAGAAAAATGAAACTTAGAAAGAATGAACAGTTTTGATGTTTACAGTAATAGTTTGTTACTATTGAGAATTGCCAGAAATCTATTTCTTGATCTGAACAATAGAAGTTTTTACTGTTTTATTATCTGAGAATTGAAGAATATGATTACACTTTATGTTGCAATCTTTACAGATATTTATACTGCAAAACAAAACAGAAATGCTACAATAAAGCATAAAAATCCTGCTACAATCTGTTAACATACTAACAGATCACTTAATTCCTAGAGACTAGGACACAGTTAATTATTTGCATGAAAACAGGAAATACAGAGCATAAATAAATCTTTGACTACTTCTTCTTTGACTAGTTCTTTGCCAGCTCATGAAGCAATCTTCCAACACTCCTCCTTGCTTTAAGAGCTGTAAACTCCAATCTTTTGTCTTAAAAATTCAAACATGTTTACTGGAAGTGGTTTAGTAAAAAAATTTGCTAATTGTTCTTCAGACTTGTAATATATCAACCTGACATCACCATTTTTCTGCACCTCACATAAAAAATAAAGCTTGATGTTAAAGTGCTTTGTTTTCCCATGAAACACAGGATTATGTGAGATTGCTATAGCTGCTTGATTGTCAACTGAAATTTCAGTTGCTTCCTCTCTTTCCATATGTAAATCACGTAGCAATTTCTGAAGCCAAAGAGCTTGGTTTACAGCTGCTGTGGCTGCAATGAATTCTACCTCTGTTGTAGATTGAGCCACCGTGTCTTGCTTCTTGGATGACCATGAAAATATAGCTGACCCTAGGTTGAAACAAAAACCAGAGGTGCTCTTCATGTCATCAATGGATCCTCCCCAATCACTGTCAGAAAATCCATGTAGTTTTAATTCCTGACACTTCTGAAATTTGACTCCATAGCTGCAAGTCCCTTTGATGTACCTTAGAATTCTTTTGGCAGCTCTCATGTGAATTTCACTCGGACAATGCATAAACCAAGATAGTAAACTTGTTGCATGAAGTATGTCGGGTGTAGTTGCTGTTAAATATAACAAACACCCAATCAAGCTTCTGAATTTCTCTTCATCCACCTTGGCAGTTCCATCTTCTTTGCTGAATTTGTCCTTTTGGTTCATTGGAGTAGTTGTTGGCTTGCAACTTTCCATATGGAATTTCTTTAAAATTTCCATTGAATACTTCTTTTGACAAATGAAGATTTCATCCTTGCCTTATAAGATTTCCATTCCCAGGAAGAAGCTCATTAGACCGAGATCAGTCATCTCAAAAACTTCCATCATATTCAGCTTGAAATGTTCAACTCGCTCTGTGTTGCTCCCTGTCACCAAGAGATCATCAACATAGAGTGAAATTATCATCACATCATTGTTGATGCTCTTCACATAAAGAGTTGCTTCAGACAAGCTCTTTTGAAAGCCAGCACCTGTCAAATAATCATCAATCCGACCATACCATGCCCTAGGTGCTTGCTTTAACCTATAGAGAGCTTTTTTCAGTAAATACACTTTGTCTTCCTTCCCTTGAATTTCAAAACCAGCAGGCTGCTCAACGTAAATTTCTTCTTGCAATATGCCATTGAGGAAGGCAGATTTGACATCTAACTGGAATACTTTCCAGTTCTTTTGAGCAGCAATAGCAAGTAAAAGTCTAATGGTGTCCATTCTCGCTACAGGTGCAAAAGTATCTGAATAATCAACACCATAGATTTGTGCATACCCCTTGACCACCAGCCTAGCTTTATGCTTGTTGATGGTGCTGTCAGCATTCAGTTTAGTCCTGAATATCCACTTCACGCCAATGATGTTTTTTCCAGGTGGTTTGTCAACAAGTTCCCATGTGCAATTCTTCTCAATCATTGATATCTCCTCCTGCATTGCTTTCTGCCATTCTGGACTTTGTTTAGCTTCTTCATAGCCTTCTGGTTCACAGAGGGCTACATTGCTCCTTTGATAGACATCCTCAAGTGATCGAGTGCCTCTTGTTGGTGGATTATCAAATGTTTCATCTAGCAATGGATCTGCAGGCTGCTGGTTTCTTTGTGAGTGTCCCCAATCCCATTGCTCTTCTTCATGAGGCTGATTATTCATTTGTGATTGTCCCCAGTCCCACTGATCTTCTTCTTGAAAGTGGACATCCCTGGTAACAACCATTTTTTGTGTTTGAGGATGGTAAACCTTGTAAGCTTTAGATGCACCACTATAGCCAACAAAGATTCCTGGTGCAGCCTTCTTGTCCAGCTTGTCCCTTTTGATCTGTGGAATGTGAACAAAACACAGACTGCCAAATACTTTAAGAAATCTTAATGAAGGTTTGTAATTATACCAAGCTTCAAAAGGTGTCTTCTCGTCAAGCAATTTTATGGCCAGTCTGTTTTGAAGAAAAACTGCAGTGCTGGCTGCTTCTGCCCAAAAATCCTTTGGTAAGTTCTTGTCATGCAACATGCATCTCACCATCTCCATGATGTATCGATTCCTTCTTTCACTAACACCGTTCTGCTCTGGTGTGTAAGGAGCAGTGAGTTGATGATCGATGCCAGCTTCCTCACAATAAAGATTGAACTCTGATGAGGTATACTCCTTGCCATTATCAGACCTAATGGCCTGAATTCTGTAATTGCTTATGTTTTCCACATTCTTCTTGAATTTGAAAAAAATCCCAGCAACTTCTGATTTGTATTTCATGAAGAAAACCCAGCACATCCTAGAAAAGTCATCAATAAAAAGAATATAGTATCGGCTACCTTTGATTGAAGGTGTGCTGAGTGGACCAGCAACATCAGTGTGAATCAATTGGAGTTTCTGTGTAGATCTCCAAGTTGATTTCTGGAATGACTTCCTGCTTTGTTTACCAAATTGACATGCACTGCAATTTGATGGAAAGTCAGTGAATTTAGGCACTCCTCTTCCAGAGTCATGTTTCTTCATGCTTATCATCCTCTATTGATGGCAGTGGCCTAGTCTTTTATGCCACACTTCCATATCAGTCAGCTTTGTTTGAAAAGCTGAATACTCCTCCTCAAATGGTAGGAATGAAAAACTCTTTCCTTGCATCTTAGCTTGCAAAATTAATTGTCCAGCAGCATCAAAGACATAGCAAAAATAATTTTCGAAGACAACCTTCATCCCTTTCTCAATTAATTGCCCCACACTTAATAGATTTTGATCTATTTCAGGTACATATAAAACTTCAGAAATGGTTTTTGTACCTGACTTTGTGGTGATGGCAATTGTCCCCTTTCCTTTTGCAGCATGCAAGCACCATTCCCAATTCTGACATTTGCAACTTCAGTAGATTACAAGGTTCGAAAGAGGTTTCTGTCAGGGGTCATGTGATTCGTACACCCACTGTCTATCAGCCAGTGATCTGAGGTGGTTTGGACTGAAAAACATGAAGCTACGAACATTTGATCTTCATCATCTTAACTGGCCACTTGTGCATCAACATCTTGTCTCTGAATTGTTGTCCTGCAGATGATTGCCTCATATCCCATTTGATTACATGTGCTACATTTTGCATCAGGCCTTTTCCAGCACTTGAAAGGTGCATGTCCTGTCTTGTTGCAGTGTTGACAGGGTGGAAAATTTCTTTTGAGAAATTTTCCTTTGTTCTGGAATTTACAAGCAGTAGTGTTACTACTGCTTGAAACCTGATTTTTCCTGAAATGACTCTTAGAATCAGGATACTTTGCTTGTAATGCTCCTTCTGTAACATGATCCAGCCTCATCAGTCTCTTTTGTTCTTGAGCCTGCAAAGTATTTATCAATTCTGCCAAATTGATCTTGGACACATCCTTGGTGTTCTCCAAGGTAGTTATAGATGCCTTATATCTTTCAGGCACCGTAACAAGGATTTTCTCCACAATTCTGCAATCAGTAAAGTCTGTGCCCAGCAATCTCACCTTGTTGACAATTCCAAGCAATTTTTCTGAGTACTCTTTGATGGTCTCAGACTCCTTCATCCTCTGCAGCTCAAACTCTCTTATGAGGTCGAGGCTTTGCATTCCACGTATCCTTTCATCTCCTGCATACTCCTCCTTCAGATAATCCCATACATCTTTGGCAGATTTTAGGGACATGATCCTTGTGAAAACTGTTGTTGAGACAGCAACAAATAGACATGCCTTTGCTTTGGATTTTTTGGTTTTTCTCTCCTTGTGACTCTTGATTTGAGTCATGGTAGGATTAGTTAGCAGTGGTGGAATTTCATAATCATCTTCGACAGCCTCCCAAAAATCAAGTGCTTCCAAGTAGGTTTCCATCTTTATTGCCCAAAGTTGATAATTTTCTCCATTGAAGATTGGAGAAGAAATGTGAGAAAAACTTGCTTCATTATCCATCACAGGTCCTTTAAGAAATCAGCTCTGATACCAATTGACAATGTTTAGAAAAGAAAAATGAAACTTAGAAAGAATGGATAGTTTTGATGTTTACAGTAACAGTTTGTTACTGTTGAGAATTGCCAGGAATCTTGATCTGAACAGTAGAAGTTTCTACTGTTTTATTATCTGAGAATGGAAGAATATGATTTTACTTTATGTTGCAATCTTTATAGATATTTATACTGCAAAACAAAACAGAAATGCTACAATAAAGCATAAAAATCCTGCTACAATCTGTTAACATACTAACAGATCACCTAATTCCTAGAGACTAGGATGCAGTTAATTATTTGCATGAAAACAGGAAATACAGAGCATAAATAAATCTTTGACTACTTCTTCTTTGACTGGTTATTTGCCAGCTCATGAAGCAATCTTCCAACACTATGTCTAATACCACACCTCAGGAAGTTTCCCCTTTAACATCTTCGTCAATTCCTGATGTATCATCTCCATATTTTCTTCACTCTGCTGATCACCTAGGTTCCATTCTGGTTTTCATTCTTCTTAATGGTGACAATTACCCTACCTAGAAGCGAGCCATGAAAATGGCATTAAACGCTAAAAACAAACTGAGTTTTGTTAATGGTTCTCTCTCCAAACCAACATCTTCCACAACAGAAATTCAATTGTGGGAGCGCTGCAGTGACATGGTTTTATCATGGATTCTCAACTCCATTGATAAATCCATTGTTAATAGTTTGATTTATCATGACTGTCCTCGTGATGTATGGCTTGATCTTGAAGATCGTTTCTCTCAAAGCAACAATCCCAGGATTTTTAAATTAAAGCGTGATGTTGCTACCCTCATCCAAGGTTCTATAACTATTCCTACATATTTCACTACACTTAAGGGGTACTGGGATGAGCTTGCAATGCTCACTCCTGCACCAAAATGCACTTGTGGTGTCCTAAAAGAATTGACTCATATGCAAGATATTGAGCGGGTTTTTCAGTTCTTGATGGGATTACATGATTCTTATGCTCTAATTCGTAGCCAGATTTTGGCTATGGATTCTTTACCTCCTTCACCAAAGTATATTCAATTCTGCATCAAGAAGAGAAACAACGTCTCCTGCATATCTCAAGTATTCCAACAAAATCTGCTGCCATGGTAGCTCCTCGCTTTCTTGCACATCATTCTGATAATAAGGGAAAAAGACGTGATCGTCCAAAATACGACTACTATGATCATGATGGTCACTGGAAATCCAATTGTTACAAGCTGCATGGTTACCCTAAGAACAAACCTCAATACCGTGAAGCAACTAATGGACATGCTGGCTCATCAATGGCAGTGAATAATGCCATCAGTTCTTCAACATCTTCTGAGATTAATGTTCCCGGCCTCACCAATGACCAATGCTCTCGCCTTTTGGATCTTCTATCACCAGTGAATAATTTGGTTTTGAACACCAATTCTGCCAACTTTGTTGGTAACCTTGTTTCTTGCAATTCTGCTTCTTTTTCTAATCATGAATGGATTATTGATTTAGATGCCTCAGATCATATAACTTCGAATTTATCATCCCTTAATAATGTTCAATCCCTGCATCAGCCATGTCCCATTAAACTTTCAAATGGTGATGTTTTTTCTATAACTCATACTGGCACATTACATATGTCACCCGATATCTCCCTTTCCAATGTTTTATATGTACCTTCTTTTAAATTTAATTTACTGTTTATTAGCAAACTCACCACAACTCTCAATTGTGTTGCCATATTTTTTTCTACCTTTTGTGTTTTTTAGGACCTATCAACGAGGAAGCTGATTGGAACGGGTGAAGTACGCGATGGACTTTATCACTACAAGCCTTTCTCTGCCTTTGCCCTCCATTCTCAAAACATCCCTGATTCCATCATTTGGCATCAGCGACTTGGCCATCCATCTACTTCATGTATTCCAAAAACTTTACGTGTTTCTAATCAACATTTGGCTTGTGATATATGTGCTAGAGCAAAACACACTCGTTTACCTTTTTCTTTGAATACAAATAAAAGCACATTTTGTTTCAATCGAATTTATTGTGATATATGGGGTGGTTATCCTATTGCATCACATTCAGGAGCCCATTATTTTTTAACCATCGTGGATGATTTCTCACGCACAACATGGGTCTATCTCATGCACATGAAATCTGATACTTTTACTTGCCTTATAAATTTTTTTGCCATGGTTAAAACTCAATTTAATTGCATTATTCGCCATGTGCGCACTGATAATGGTCAAGAATTTTTATCTAATAAACTCCAAACTTTTTTTCATGATCATGGCATTCTTCACGAACGCACGAGTGTGGATACACCTCAACAAAATGATGTTGCCGAACGAAAACATCGCCATCTACTTAATGTGGCCCGGTGTTTACGTTTTCAAGCTAATCTTCCCATCTCATTCTGGGGAGAATGTATTCTCACAGCCACTTATTTAATTAACCGAACCCCTTCCCCTAGCCTGAAACATAAGTCCCCCTATTAGCTCCTCTTCCAAAAACCACCATCATATACACACTTACGAGTGTTTGGTTGTTTATGTTATGCCCAAACCCCTCGTCAACATTGAGATAAATTCTCTCCTCGAGCTTCACGTTGTGTTTTCTTAGGTTATCCTGCCAACCATAAAGCTTATCATGTCTATGATTTAGAAAGTCACAAGCTCTTCATCTCCCGTGATGTTATTTTTGAAGAGCATAATTTTCCTTATCACCTCATACCTTTACCTCCTGCAACTGCTCCAGTCCTTCCGTTTCCAATTCCTGATATTCCCTCCTCATCCAGTTTATCAACATCATCACCTTCCCCTTCCATAATTCCTCCCTCACCACTCACATCACCATCTCTTCCCTTGCCACCTCAAGATCTCATTTCATGACCAAAACGAGTTGCTACACGTCCCACCTTACCTCAACGATTACATCTGCTCTTCCCTTTCAAAGTCCCTCACGGCTTCTCCTGTTCCACGATCTTCCTTAGGTACTGCTCATTGTCTCTCTTCCTTTTTATCTTATCATTGTTTTTCTAACCACCATCTAGCTTTTCTTTCTGCATTATCTCAACATCCTGATCCCACATCATATTCTCAAGTTGTGCGCCATCCTCATTGGCGCAATGCCATGACAGCTGAAATTCAAGCCTTAAAAGCAAACCATACTTGGATTCTTCAACCTCTTCCACCTGGCAAAAAACCCATTGGCTGTAAATGGGTGTTTAAAACCAAATTTCGGGCTGATGGATCCATAGAACGGCACAAAGCTCGCTTAGTGGCCAAGGGATATACTCAGATAGAAGGTTTGGATTATCATGACACTTTTGCTCCTGTTGCTAAACTTGTTACTGTTAGATGCATTCTTGCAGTTGCTGCAGCTCGACAATGGCACCTTTTCCAATTGGACGTTAACAATGCCTTCTTACATGGCAATCTTGATGAGGAAGTCTATATGTCTCCTCCACCAGGTTATTCCACACCAACAGCGACTCCTGTTTGTCGTCTTCAGAAATCCATCTATGGCCTCAAGCAAGCATCTCACAATTGGTTCTTTAAATTATGCTTCGTTCTTCTTGCTGCGGGTTTCATCCAATCTCAGGCTGATCACTCACTCTTCAAACTCTCTCAGGGTCAGTCTTCCACTTTCATATTGGTTTATGTTGATGACATTCTTATAGCAAGTAACGATCTTTCTACCATTACCAACTTCAAGACCGTGCTCGCTTATCACTTTCACATTAAGGATCTTGGCAAATTAAAATATTTTCTTGGACTTGAGGTTGCTCATTCTCCCACTGGTATATCCTTGAATCTACGCAAATATACTCTTGACATTCTTGCTGACAGTGGCCATCTTGGTACTCGCCCCACTGCTTTCCCTATGGAACAAAATCTGAAGCTTAACAATGCTGATGGTGATCCAAGCTCTTTTCAACGACTTGTTGGGCGTCTTATCTACCTCACCATCACCCGTCCTGACATCGTGTTTTCAGTCAATATTCTGAGCCAATTTATGCATCAGCCGCGACAGCCCCATTATGATGCTGCTGTCCGCGTTCTTCGTTATATTAAATTCACTCCAGGCCAGGGTTTATTCTTTCCTGCTTTCAGCAATCTTCAAGTCTCAGCTTACTCTGATTCAGATTGGGCTAGTTGTCCACTCACTCGCAGATCCACGACAGGTTTTTTTATTCAGCTTGGCACTAGTCCTATTTCCTGGCGTACTAAGAAGCAACAGACCATCTCTCGTTCTTTTGCTGAAGCTGAGTATCAGGCTCTTGCTTCCACTACTTGTGAACTCACATGGCTTAACACACTTCTTCATGATCTCGACGTTCACCATTCCAAACCCATGCTCTTATACTGTGACAACCAGGCGGCTCTTCACATTGCTCAGAATCCTGTTTTCCACGAGTGTACAAAACATATAGAAATTGATTGCCATGTTGTTTGTGAGAAGTTACAATCCGGCCTCATCACCACCAGACACATATCAACCTCCAATCAGCTTGCAAATATTTTCACCAAAGCTTTAGGACGAGACCACTTCCAAGCATTATCACGTAAGTTGGGCATTACAGATCTCCATGCTCTAACTCGAGAGGGAGTATCAACGTCATATCTGCACATCAACGCCATATCTGCACATATATCTTCACATTCCATATATAACTCATTGTTTAGGAATTATTTTTCCGTTAGCAATTGTTTAGGCTTTATTCTTCGATCGTGATTTCATTTCTCTGTATTATATATACTAGTTGTAAAGCATGAATAAAAACACAGAACAGTATTTCAAACTTTACAACTTACTCAGTCTCTAAACCTACTACATCAGAAGCTTGCAGAAGCCCTTTCCTAACACATACACCCACACAGCCCAAAGAAAAAATAAGAAGAAATGAATCCATCCTTCACCGTTTTCTTGTTCCTTGTCCTCATCTTCCTTCTTCTTGTCAAGGGAAGAAAATCATCCAACAAACTACCTCCAGTTTCACTGGGGATTCCCATAATAGGCCATAGCCTGCAGCTTCTCAAAGCAATGAGAACCAATACTGCAGAAAAATGGCTTCACGAAAGGATACAAAAATATGGCTCAGTATCAAAGCTGACCCTCTTTGGCAAACCAACTGTTTTCATATATGGAAATGAAGCAAATAAGTTTGTATTCACCAGCGATAGTAGCACGATCTCCTACAGTCAAACAACGTCTCTGAAGATGATTTTGGGAGATCAATGTATAGCAGAACTCTGCGGACAAGATCACAAGCGCATCAGGGATGCACTCCTATCATTTCTAAAACCTGAATCATTGAAAAACTATGTGGGGAAAATGGATGAGGAAGTAAGGATGCATATGGAGACGCATTGGAAAGGAAAACAAGAGATCACTGTATGTTATGAAGTTTCCTATGAATAAATTTCCCTTTGTTAATTAAATAAAGATTACTAATATAAGTCGTTTTGTGCTTGCTAATAGGTCTTACCCTTAATGAAGAAGCTATCGTTCGATGTCATTTGCTCCCTTCTATTTGGAATCGAGCAAGGAGGAAGTCGAAGAGATAAGCTTGTGACTTGGTTCCAACAAATGATAGGAGGAATATGGTCAGTCCCCATTAACTTGCCATTCACACGCTTCAATCGCGGCCTTCGTGCAAGTGCAAGGGTTCGAAACTTTTTGAAGGATCTCATAGCTGAAAAAAGGATGGAGCTGAAAAAGGGTGCTGATCCTCACCAGGACCTCATCACTTGCTTGCTTAGCACCCGTGATGAAAACAATGGAGAAGGGATGACCGAGAAGGAGATTGTGGATAATGTTATTCTTGTTTTGACTGCAGGACATGACAACTGATAACTTTCATGATCCGGCTTTTAGCTATTGAACCTTCAATCTACGCAGCTGTTCTTCGAGGTATGCATGAACCTTAACTCTTAGAAACCTTGCCGAAAAACACATCTTGATTACATACAATATTGCCGCGGCAGAACAAGAAGGGATAGCTAAAAGCAAGCCCTAGGGGAGAGTTGTTAACTTGGGAGGACCTTGCCAAGATGAAGTACTCATGGAAAGTAGCATTGGAAACTTTGAGAATGTTCCCTCCAATCTTTGGTGGCTTCAGGAAAGCTGTTAAGGATATAGAATACAACGGATACATCATTCCTGAAGGGTGGCAAGTAAGTTAAATCCTCAGTTTTCAGTTTCTATCTTCTTAAGCTGCTTCTGTGCTTAACAGTAAACTGAACCCTTCTATCTCTGATACTTAGATATTCTGGACAATGAATATGACTCACATGGATGACAGCATATTCACCAAACCATCGAAGTTTGATCCGACCAGATTCGACAACCAAGCTTCAATCGCACCTTACAGCTTTATTGCATTCGGAGGAGGGCCTCGGATGTGTCCAGGATATGAATTTGCAAAAATCGAAGCCCTTGTTACAATCCATTATCTGGTCACTCAATTTACATGGAAGTTATGTGCAGATACTAGTTTCAGTAGGAATCCAAGGCTCATGCCATCGGAAGGGTTACCAATCAAAATCATACCAAAGAAATAAAATGAAGGCTGTATTTTCTCCCCCTCACTGCACCCCTTCAGAAAAATAAATTGTAGTGTGAGCATATCTTGTAGCCCTTCCCGCGTATGTGCGTACGATTTTTTTTTGTTCATAATTATCATGTAATTGTTTGGTAACGTAATGTTATGTTTATCTAATTGTTATTTTAGAAAACTTTGGAATACATATTTTTATATATTTTAGGCATGCTTATAATTTTTTTTAATCAATCATTATTACTTGATATATAGATCCTTAATTATGCTTGAGTATTCCATATATACACTTTAATTTTCTTTTTAGTATTTTCTAAATTCATTGTCATAGGAAAAAAACTAATTTTCTTTTTAGTATTTTTTGTGGTTAGTGTGTTTTTGGAAAAACAAAAAGTCATATACATTCTAGGAATTTAACATATATTTTTGTCTAGAAATTCTTTATATAACAACCAATAGAAATGCACTTGGATTGTTTTATCATTTAAATCGTTGTTCTTTAATGAAGAAACGATGTTGAGAAAGTTGTCTTTGCTGATTTGAGGTCAGATCAGCTAAGACGAAATATTTTTGAACTTTCTTTGACCGCCCATTGAACTCAGGCCTCCACCAAGGATCATAAGCCACACCTTTGTGTGTGTGTGTTTTTTTTTGGCTAAGTGTCACTAGACCAACTGATCATTCGTCTCTGATCCGATGATAATCAATTAAAGACTGCCTGTAATTGTCTTTGTTGTAGGTATTGTCCTTGATGAAGACGCTAACATTCAACATCATCTGCTCATCTGTTTGGAATCGAACGAGGAGCTAGAAGAAATAAACTTGTTACTTGGTTTCAGCAGATGATGGAAGGGGTTTGGTCAATCCCCTTCACAAGCTATAACCGTAGCCTTCAGGCAAGTGCAAGGATTCGAGATATGGGGAAGGATCTCATAGGTGAAAAGAGGGTTGGAACTTGCACAGAAGAGTTCCGATCCACGCCAAGATCTCATCAGTTGCATGCTTAGCACCCGTGATGAAAACAAAAGAGAAGTAATAACTGAGAAGGGAATTGAGGACAATGGCATGCTTGTTATGACTGCAGGACATGACACTTCATCTATTCTGGTAACTTTCCTAATTCGGCTTTTAGCTAACGAGCCTTCAATTTATGCAGCTATTCTTAACGGTATACATGACGTATTCTTCTACTCTGCAACCGACAATCTGTACCGGAAATCTGAGCAGCATAAACAACAACAATATGCAAAAATGTTTTGAACATAAACACTTGAAATGCATTGCATGTCAATGATGACGATTATTATTGTATTTTGCAGAACATGAACAGATCACGATAAACAAGCAGAAGGGACAGTTGTTAACTAGGGAGGACCTTGCTAAGATGAGTTACACGTGGAGAATAGCACAGGACTTGAGAATCTTCCCTCCTGTCTTCGGTTGCTTAAGGCAAGCCGTGAAAGATAAAGAATACAACGGATGCCTTAAGGGTTTTGTTTTTTCTCTTTGTTGCTTTCGTGCACAACATTTATCGAAACACTTCCAGAATCGTCATAGTTTGATCCAACCAGATTCGAGAACCAAGCTTCAATTCCACCTTACTGCTTTATTCCACTACGAGGTGGCCCTCGGATATGTCCAGGATACGAGTTCGCAAGGATTGAAACCCTAGTTACAACCCATCACCTCGTCACTCGATTTACATGGAAGTTTTAGGCATATAATTTTTTCAAATGGGATCCAACGCCAGTTCCAACTAAAGGACTGCCAATCCAAATCATGCCAACATTATAGTTTACGTTCTAGTTTTCTAAATCTACACAACAGAACTGGTCTAAAAGAGTTTGCAGCAAAAAGATGTTCTGGTATTCCAGCTTCGAGTCTTGACTACTTAGCACTATCCCACTTGTTATAGAATGGTTGCTGTTATGCAGAGCAGATTCACTTGATCAAGCTAGATGATTTCTTACAAAACCAAGGATAATATGTCCGTATTAAACGAATGAAAAAGATGACAACTACCTAACTGAAACGAGCGACTTGTATGGCGTAGCACTGGCACTTAACAGAAATATACAAGAGTAGCATTCCCAAAAGGGAACATCTTGGAGAACGCAACAAGCAAAGCATCTTTCTCCACTCTTGCATGAAATTGAATGTGACAAATTATTTTGGAAGCATATCAGAAATTGGAACAAATTCTGTTAAAATAACTAGTAGAAGTGGCTACTATGGACCGATTCAGCTTAGACAACTGCGATGGAAAGGAATGACTGAAACAATCACATTCCATGCGTGTAAATAGTCTGCCATGTGGCTAATTTATACGTGTAAGAGAATTAACAGCTAATAGTTTCTGTAGTTTTACACTATCATAGTCATATTTACATTCACTAACAAACCCTTTTGTTCAGCAGCTTCCATGCATCAAATCAAAGAATAATGCAGCCACTGGCATCGACTATGATTTTACATCAACATCAAGAGATGGGAAGCCATTTAGCAATTCTGTGTTCTAAAGTATTTTGGGGGAAGCGATGGGCACCTTTCATTCATATGGGGGTAAGGATCCATGGTATTATATTCTGGTAGTTCCATTCGATACTGCCCTTTAATCTGACAAAACGGGAGCTTCACATCATCTCCATCATTACACCACTTTGGCAGGCGGCTTGAATTGTTTTCAAAAAACCTTAGTGTGTAAGCATCTTTGATCTGCTTTTTCATCAAGAAAATGAATACATTCAGGGGGAGCAGAATAATTTCAATCATTGAAGTTCTTCATTAAAACTTAAAAGTTTATAGTGATTCTGTTTTTTTTTCCTTTCTTTTTTTCTTTGGTTGCAGCAAGTAGAATATTGATGTTAAATATCAATGTCTTGATTCAAACAGAACAGATTTTAATAAGTGTACTTGGAAGACTAACCGTAAATTCAGTCACTTGTACAGAGCTAGTAATTGGATCAAATAGTCCTGCTTCCTTGTACATTTCCAGGACAAAAGCAATACATGAGGTCGACTTTCCATCAGTATACAACCAATCATCCTGTTCAGGAATTGTCAACAATTTTCCAAAGGATGACCCACGCTTTTCAACTTCTACCAAGATATCAGGAAGATCAAGGTCCTACATGGAGCACAAAAGTTAAAATCACTGTTGATAGAATAAGAACACAGACCTTTCAGAAGAAAACCTACACCTAATTTTCTGACTTCAGAAGAATAAATTCACGCAGGCACTTGAAAACTCAGCTACACTCCTCTAATCATCTTGACTCCCTTGGATATGTGGCTTGGTGATTAAGAACTAACAATAATATCTGGATAAAGCTAACGAGATAAAGGATGGGAGTAACAGGCTAACAATTTTTAGATCGCTTTTAGATACAAATGACCAATTCCTAAAAATCAACTTAATTGAACCGTCTAAACAACTTAAATCATTTGATAAGCTAGTCAAATACCATAAAAATGCTGGATTGATTTATTAAGATACCTGAGTTCCAAGTCGTTTGTTCAAGGCTTCATTCCACATGTTGGCAGCATATTCAGGTTGTACGTGATTCCAAACTGTCATAAAAGAAGCAACCTGCAGGACCACAAAACTGGCAATCAAAACTATGTAGACCAAAAACCTCAAAGTAAAGTTGTACATACAAAAGAATTGTTCTGTAAAAATTCTGACTGATGCTGCTGCTTAAAACTTCTGAAACCAATATTTTCATCAATTGGTTTTTTAGATATAATACTCTCCAGTACCCCTAGCAGATCAAATGCGCATCTTGAAATATTTAAGGATTGCAAACAAAAGAATTGTTCTGCAAAACTTGGAAAACATTCTGTCTGATACTGCTGGTTAAACTTCTGAAACCAATATTTTCACCACTTGGTTTTTAAGTTATAATACTATCCAGTACCCCTGGCAGATCAAATGCACATCTTAAAATATTTAAGGATGATATTCATAACAGCATCACAGTAAAATTCTTCAAGTTTTTTGAAGATGCCACATATGGCTCAAACTTGTCGATGGCAGTTAACCATCACAAATGTAGCATGCAAATAGGCTAGGTTTCTAGCTTCATTTCATCAAGATTACAAGTTCTTATTATACTAGACGTTTTATCTTATAAATTTACAACTTATGTTATGAAGACATCAGCATACAACTTCATGATATAATGCCAACACAACTTTCCTAGACAAACTAGGTAACAACATGATGCACATCATACATGGTTAACCTTGGGGGAGAGAGAGCTGGAAAATATCTTGTGATGACCCATCTACTTTAGAAATGAAAAAATCATGTTGTCTGGTGTCCATGATAAGAAGGTAGAAAAATAAAGAAGAAATAAATTATAGCAGCAGCATTAACATGGATAGTTTCAATACCAGATGAGCATCCAATGGTGGTGGATAGTTCCCATCCAGAGTGTCTATCCAGCTGAATATCAAGTTATGATATCCATAAGGTTTTCCTTTCATGCTCAAAACATACTCCCACGCAGCAGTCTCATTGAACTTAGCTCGCACATCAGGATGCAGAGGAAGCAGTGCAATATGTGGATTTGAGTTGTCCTTATTCAGCTCAAATTCCCACCATTCATCCCAGGGTAACACAGCAATAACATCTTCTCCCTGCAAAATGGACGAAAATGTTCAAATTAGCCAGACAATTAATGTGGCTATCTCGGTTTCTCCTGAGATCTCCAGGTGTCCAGAAAGAACTAAACATGAATGTTTCGGGGAAATGCCATATCCTGGGCAGTATCACACCTTCACATAAATCATTGGACAAAGAATAGAAAATTATTTTAAAAAAAAAAACCACGTGGTGATGTTAAATGTTGTTCTATCAAATATAGGTTACACCATTGAAGTACTATATAGTAACATATTTTAGCAAGCTCCACTTAGCTTACCTGTTCATTTTCATTTCCTGATTCACCAACCCATAGTTTTCCTTCAGAATCCCGTAAAAAAACAGCAGAATGACCAGCATAAGCTCCACTGACCCACTTCTCCAAAGTCTCAAAACCACCCCATCTTCCACGAATTTTTGATATAACAAGGAAGTCACCAGAGTGAATATCATCAACACTGATGTTGGTAGCCCAAGGCTGAGGACGCTGTTCAAAGGTAGCTCCCATGTGTTTCTCCAGGAACCCAATATTAGAATTCTCACCCCATCCAGTATTTGTAAATAAGGGAAAGACATCCCACAGTGCTTGAAGGGTTCCGAGCATCCCCGCATGCATAAGGAAAATAGAGACTCCCCGATTTTTCACCTGATTTCATTGAAAGTAAGATCACAACAGTAGCTCCAATCTTAAAACCAAAAATAAAACAAACTAGCTAATGTATTAAATACAGAAATGACAGGAAGTGGCAACTTACATATTCGTATTCAGCTTTGCTTTCCCACTCTTTAAACTCTAATGTATGTTCCCGAGATAATAAGTAATAATCCCATGTCACACGATATGGAGTGGCAAAGACATAAATATCCATGCATGTCCAGCTGTGAGCATTGCTAACCTAAACAGCATAAAGACACATTTCAAATCACTACAATTACAAAAAAAGGTGACCACTCATAGGTGCTTACACAGATAAACCACCAAAAGTACAACTTACATGGACTAACAGAAGTCGAGTTCTTTCCCTCAACATAAAAACATCCATTTACCATATAACAAATCCTAAAAATTTCAAAAAAATGAACCAGACTCCAAGCTAGAAAAGGTAAAATAAAACTCAAATGCGATGCTCCAGGCATTGCAAAGCCCGAAAAAGATCAAATTCAGTTCTAAAATTTAACAAAATTCAAATCCCTACACTAAATTCTCCAATTCAACAAAACAGCTAAAAGAAAACAAACCAGTCACCATAAAAATTCAAAAAAAAAAAAAGTCAATTAAAACCTGGATTCGTGCTACAGGAACTCAAATTCATCAGACATTCAACTCATGCAAACCACGTACCAAATGCTCCATATTTTCAACAAAACCAACAAAAATCAATTCAAAACAATCACACCATATCCCCATATTTACTTCCTTTAAGACCAAGATACCAACCAAACGAGCTTCAACTCACACTAAAATAAAACACATCCAATATCATTGCCAAGATAGTAAAAATGGTCAAAATTCCAACAAAACCAATCAAAACAACCACACCGAAACCGCAAATTGACTTCCTTCCACACCCTGAAAAGCTTCAATTCCACACTAAAACCTAATACATGCAATATCCAGATACCAAAACCTTCAGATTTCAACAAAAACATCAAAAATTTTCAAGATTTATATTACCATAAAACAAGAATTTCCCACCACCAAATTAAAAACCCAGAAAGCAAATCCCCCAAAATTCAATCAAAACCAACAACTTCAATAAAACCCAAAACACCAAAAATCCACATATTTATTACCTTAAATATGGATTTAGTACAATCAAATTCAAAACCCAGATAGCAAAATCCTCCAAAATTCAATAAAAACCAAAAACTTCAACAAAACCCAGAACCAAAAGTTAACATCTTTAATACCTTAAGATGAAGTGTTCCACCACCAAATTCACTACCAGTCTTATTATGAAACTCCATCCAAGCCCGGTTCTCGTAAAAGCAAGCACCTTTCCAGTCACCGGTTTCATTTAAAGCAGAGGCAGCACCAACAAATGTGGGCAAAAGGTCTACAGCACCATGTAGGCGATTGAGAATAGGCCATGAAACTTGTCTTGGTAACCAAGGAAGCAAATCCTGAGGATGGAAGGGTAATTTTACAGCTAGAGATGATTGTGGGGTGACAAAGAAAAGAAAGAGGGAGATTGTCAGTAATGTTTTCAAAGAGATAGATGGCTCCATGAGAGAGTAAACTGAAGAATTGATTTGAAAGTTGCTTGCTTTTGTATCTATCTCTCTTTGTTTGCAGTTTCTATGGAGTGTAGATAGAGAGGACCAACAAGAAGGGAAGAGAAAATTCTGTACTTCAAGTCATTGAATTTTTATTTATTTCTTTCTCTAATGAAAGTACATGTCCTGTCATGATTGGTTTATTTTGTCTTTATATTCAAGTGTTCTCTTTTTTACTAATTATAGTTAGGGAAATGGACAAATTGGTCCCCATACTATTATACTTGTTTCAATTAAGTCTCCCATCTATCCAGATATCCATCTTCGTATCGTACCGGTATCATGTATCTATATTTGCAATATTTTTCAAATTAAATATTAGAAAAATCATTTTGACCTGTGTATTAAGGAACAAGAATTTCTTTTGTATTTCTTTAAGTTGGAGCCAAAACTTACTTACTAGCATTGAAAGCCAATATAGTTTCGGTCCTGTTTGTTTATTTGTTTTTATGGTTGGAAAATATTTTTTTTTGTAAAGATTTAATTTTTTTAAAATTAGTTTTATTAGTGTTTTTGAATTTTTTTTATATGATAGGTCAAAAATAATTTTTATTTAAATATTATTTTAATATATTTTAAAATAAAAAATACTTTAAAAACTAACCATTATCATAATATAAAACGACCTTTTAAAGATCATACAAAGAAAATAGTATACGAGATGTTTAAGAGTGTTGTAACAGTTACTTTTCAAAGTGTTTTTTCACTTAAAAATATATCAAAATAATAAAATTTTTTATTTAAAAAAAAAATATTTTTAATATCAGAATATCAAAACGATGATCCAAAAACATTAATTCGAGCACTTGAAGTCGTGGCCTAGCGGTCCTGGCAGGGAATTCCTTGCCTCTGCACCTAAATTCGACTCTCTATGCGCACGCTTATCATCCTCTCGGTGCCTTACCTGTCTACCAGGCTTCCAAAGTGTTTAATGAGTCTAGAGATTGGTCGTGGTGCGCGTAAGCTAACCCGGACACCCCGAGTTATAAAAAAAAAAACATTAATTTGAAATAAATTAAAAAATATATTATGCATGCCTCGATAGCTTTTTTTTATATACAACACTCTCTATGTAAGGTATTTTTCGTAAGAGAAGTGGAGCATCATCAACGACAGACTGGGTGTTTAGCAGGCTGTCGAGTTTGGCCCAGAGAACTAACAAATAAATAAATAAAGATGAGCACATGAAGGAAACTTATTCGCATCACCATGCTTTCTGCAGAGATTAATTATCAGTAGCAATATCTTTAGAAATTGATAAGAGTTTTAAACATCCGATCCTCCTCGTGGAGAAAGCTTTCCTTGAGAGTCTTGTAGTTTTGTTCAATACCCTCCTTCATCTTAAGCTAGATCATCCTTCCATCAAATTCATTTAGTTGTTTTTTTAATTTATTTTAAGATTATATTTGATAATGCGGTTTAAACATATTTTTTCTTGAATAATTATTAAATTGATGTTTATTAAGTGTTTTTTTTATATATTTTCAACAAAATGGAGGCGTGTTACAAATCAGAAAGGGCAGTATTAAATTTAGAGAATAAAATGAGGGACCTAATTGTAAATAAAAAATAATACAGGAGAGTGATTAAATAAAAAAACTAGCGAGTGGGAAGGTAGAAGCTACTCTACTATCAGAGCCTGGTTTCGATCCAGGGACCTGTGGGTTATGGGCCCACCACGCTTCCGCTGCGCCACTCTGATTGTTGAAATGAGTAAGCAGCAAATTAATATATCACATACCGTCTTCTTGTCTTCATAGTTGTTTTCCTTGACCGTCTCTTCCTCTCTTTCGCTTCTTTATTGCAGCAGCATCCATAAAAAAAATTTACTAACCAAGAAAGCAATTCAGAAGTTCAAAGCTTTGATCAAAACCCACAAAAAAAATCAATCAAAGAAACAATCTTTGATCAAGAAGAATGAGGAGGAGACCTGGTATTGGTGGGTTACAAACAGCAGCTGCTGCCAGGGTAACTATTGTTTGATTCATAGATTTCATTTTTGTTAGTTATACTGTTAAATATTTATTGTTGCTGAATTGTTGTTTTAATTTTTGGTTTCCATAATGCTATTGAAGGATCAATATCGGTTACTAGGAGATAATGTAGCAAAGCTAAGAACTGATCTTATGAAAGAACAGCTTGCCACTTTTCGTTCTCAGCTTGAAGATTTTGCCCGTAAACACAAGGTAAGCTGATAGAACTCTGTATTATATCAATATATTTTACTATTTGAAGATGAAAGAGTTAGGATTTTTACTGCTGAAGTTGTGAATTCAAAGGTGTTTAATTCTGTTATGGTAAAGAATGATGAAGTTTTGGGCTTCTTTGATAAATTTATTCCTAACCCAGTTGCTAATTTTGATGGATTTTGAGAAAAAATGAAGGGAAAATAGTATGATTGTCAAGGTTGTGACTTTTATGGAAACTGGTATTGAGATTTTGATGTGGGCTGGTGCAGAATGATATTCGAAAGAACCCAACTTTCAGGACGCAATTCCATGAGATGTGTGCTAAAGTTGGAGTGGATCCACTGGCATCGAATAAAGGTTTTTGGGCAGAGCTGTTAGGGATCGGTGACTTCTATTATGAACTTGGTTAGTACTGTTTCTTTCTTCTTCTTTTTTTCTTTTTTTTTTTATTAGCGTGGGGTGTCCGGGCCAGCTTACGTGCACCACGACTATTCCCCACGGCCCACTGAACATCCTGCAAGCCCAGTGAGCAGGTAAGGCACCACGGGGTGACAGGGGTGCACATAAAGGGTCGAACCCGGGACGGGGGCGGAACAAGTCACACGATTGACTACAGCGGCTAGGCCCTCAAGTGCAATATTGGTGCTGTCTGTATGAACAGATACATCTTCTATTATGAACTTGTGTTTGAGGTTTCGAGTGTCTTTGATGCAAGAAAAGAAGGTGTATCTGTTGCTTACAAGAATGTTATACATGCATTCTAAGAACATTTATTTGCAGTTTGTATTGGAATCATTTGACATGTTTGCAAGAATACATCACCTAAAAGGCTATTCAACTAAAATTAATTACTTTGTTTTGTAATAAGACCGTTGGTGGGTGTCAAATTGAGCTCTGATTTAATTATTGAGGATCGAAACCTTATGGCTTTAAATTCAAAGATCTTTGGGGGATTACCAGTTAGAATGTTGTATTTCGAAAAAGTACAGTTTAATTTTTCTGATGGTGAATCATATAATCTTTGGTGCATTATGTGATGCTTTGTTCTTCAGGTATTAGGTTGTGACTTGGAAATCTTTTTGTTCCTTTAGTTCCTGCATTCCACTTTCAAGTCTAATCTTTTCGGCGTATAGCATGTTATTCAATAGTGCTCTAAAATGTCATTAATGATAAATATCTACTTGGCTCCAGGAGTGCAAATTGTAGAGATATGCTTGGCAACAAGACCTCACAATGGAGGTTTGATCAACCTGCAAGAACTCTGTGCTCTGCTTCGGCAGAAACGAAAAAGTGATCGTGAAGCTGTGTCAGAGGATGACTGTTTGCGTGCTATAAGTAAGCTGAAGGTTTGTATTAAGGAGCTTTTGTAGTATGTGTTCTATTGATACTAGCTCTTTTTGAGAAATAAGAAGCAAATGCAAGGTGAAGTTTTTCTACTGTTTAGTGGGGGCAACAGAACATTTTTATGTGTATGGTGTTTGCAAATTAGTTTAGATGCATAATGCTTGCTGTAAGGTAGATTAGTCTTTGCATCTGCTTTCATAGTGTTATATTTCAAGCATGCAATAGTGTCGTTCTCTATTTCATGATCAGCAATAGAGTTACATGTCTCAAGTTAGTTTCCTGGCAACGTTTGTTAATTGACTGAGTGATGCATTATTAACAACCAGAGCTTGAATCTTTTCAGATATTGGGCAGTGGTTTTGAGGTGATTTCTGTTGGGAAAAGAAAGCTTGTTCGGTCAGTTCCAACTGAATTGAACAAAGACCATAATGAAATTCTGGAGCTGGCTCAGGTTTTTCTATTTTCCATTTCTTAAAATATCATCTTCATCAAAGAACAAGTCTCTCGTGTTTTATCAAACTTCTTAATTCTATCAGGCTCAAGGTTTTGTGACTGTTGATGAGTTAGAGAGACGTCTTTCTTGGACATCTGGTCGTGCTACTGATGCCCTTGATACTTTATTAGATGTAAGTGTTTGTCACCAGTATTTTATTGCACATAGTCCAATTTCTCATCTACCCCATTCTCACTTCTCAAACAATTGGATTCTTGGGGTTCTTAAATCGTTATTGGTGTATCAATGCAGGAAGGACTTGCTATGATTGACGATGGCCATAGAGATGGCAAACGCCGCTATTGGTTCCCCTGTGTATCTTCCATCTCCACTTCAGTGGTTTCTGATATTTAATACGTGGTTCTTTGTCTCTCCACGTCGTTTATACTTGTACACTGACTTAAAAGTGCCATAGGCATTTGATTTTTCTCCTCCGTATTTGTTGTGTTGGAGGAGCTATGAAAGTTTCAAATACAATTTTGACAGAAAATGATGTATGCTGTTCCCCTTCCCTGCCTGCCCTCCTCCTCTCGGCCAAATGCATTTAACAAAATTCTTTTCTGCTTGATATGGATCAGATTTACTTCTGGTAAATCTTTCAAAGCTCCTCTCTCTAATAATGGCAATGTACAGAGGGCATGGTTGCTTATGCTCATTTTTAATCAAGGAGTAAAAAAAATTCTATTCATAAAAAAACTAAGAGATGAATGAGATTGATGGCCACGGGTCTGTGGTCCCAATTATAATTCTTAGAGAAATTAACTATAAATTGTATACTGAGATTATCGAAACATGCAAGGAATTACAGAAAACAATCTTATGACTGAGTGTGCCTCTTAAATTTTGCTAAAAATTTCAATGCATTTACAACACATCTTGAATTCGAACCAAAACATATGTGCTTGACAGAATTATTGGACTGCAACCTGAGAAGCGGTCTCAGTCTCTTCAGTCCAGTCAGTGGTAGGTTCACTCCAGGACCTTGGTCTTACCCCAAGCTTAAAATACAAGGCCATCTCTAATGCCTCAAAAACCTTATTCTTATCCAAGAATTCATTCCAAACTCCACTCACTATGCAATAATTGTTGTTATATGGTTGCCGATGATGAGCACCATGTTGTGACCTTGACACAAGCAATCCAACATCCTGCAATGCCACTACTATGGGGGTAACTTGCTCTTTGTGCCATGAGCCCACGCATGAAATTGCTGGCTAAACATGATACAACCGGAGCACACAGCAACAAAGGCATTTACAGTGGGATCATTACAAACCAAGTCTACAGGAAGCACAAAGAATGCTACTGTTCGTGCAAGAGCATGCAAGTTATTAGCAAACTGACGCCTAGTTATTGTCCATGGCCACTTATGATGACCTTGAAATGCTTCAATTTGATTGCCAAAAATCGGTGTTGATCCATCACCATAGTTGTCAATACCCCAATGGTAAACCCCAGATCCAAGGTCAGCTAAAATGTACCCAATATAGCCTGCTAACATGGGCTCAAGCCAGATATGAGAATGACCTGCACCTGCAATGGCCTTAGCTAGAGAAACCAGCACCGTGGTGCACCCGGTTGCTACCCATGTTCGGTGAGACCATGTTGACTGCAAACTTGGGTCATTCAGCACAGGAGGGGTGCTAATAGAGGTGACTAGGTTTGGTGGGGTTACAAACTGTGGCTCAAAGGTTAACTGGTTAGGGCTAGGCTTAGGCTTGGTAGGGGTGGTAGTGGCTGAGCAGATGATACGCTTGCGGTGCCATGGATTATGGGCTGGGGACCTTGTGAGGCAGTGGTTGTGCTGGGGAAGGATAGACATCAAGGGTGGCTAAGAGAAACCAACACCAGCGTGGCTTGAAAGGCGATATATACGAGCTCAAAACATGAAACTAGTGGCTCTAAATCACGCTGGTGGTCTTGTGGAGATATTCGAAAGACTTCAATGTTATGGTATGCACATAGGATTCGTGGGGTTATGGAAGTCGCAAGTTCCGTGCTTTGAATTTTGCATCACATACGCTATTTGCTAGAGTCTTTGCCTCGACATTTTTAATATTTAGCTTGTTCTTAACACTTTATATGTTGCCTTGGCAAAGAATTTGACACATAACAAGCGATGAAAAACATGGTGGAAGACAAAGGGGTAGCTTATTGGAGTACAAAACTCCTTAGAGACCATACAATTTGGTCTCAAATATAGTGGTACACATGCCAAGATTTTGAGTGACGTTTTTTGAGCCAATTAGATCGGTTTCGAAACCTATTTGATATTGTCCTAATGATTATTTTTTAAAATATTTTTTAACATCAGCAAATTAAAACAATACAAAAACATATATAAAAAAATAGATTTTTTTAAGAGAAAAAAACATAAAAATAAACCAATTTCTGCCAAAGTGGACAAACAAATTGAGTGGACAGTTTTTTAAGATGGTTATCTTTCGATGCTCAAGGTTGTGACCAAATGGCTCTCTCCATCTTTTTGTCTAGTGGTGGCCTTGGCGAGGGAAACTTTTCTACAGATGGGGATAGAAAAGGAGTGGTGTTCTAATAATTTAGCCATTGATAGTGAAAATTGCTGTGGAATATTCAAGTCCTGAAGCATCTACAGGATGCCCATTTGACATCGGCAAAATATTAAATATGTATGAGTCATATGAATATAATGGAGTTAATAGCATTTTCAAATTTCTAATTTTTTTCAATAATCTTATCTTTATTTTTATTGTTTGAGTACGTGAATTTTCAATTTTTTTAATTTAAAATATTTTTATTAAATCCAGTCTATTTTATTTTGACATATTCGTTAAATTAATTGATGTTTCCACTAGTTGAAATCATTGTAAAAGATAAAAGTTACTTGAAGTATCAATCCAATTTTTTGGAATTGGTGGGTTCCAAGCAGCAAATAGAGAAGGAAAGGAACGAAATATAAACTATAGATATATGTTGCTGCAAACAAGAAACAAGAATCAGAGTGGCGCAGCGGAAGCGTGGTGGGCCCATAACCCACAGGTCCCTGGATCGAAACCAGGCTCTGATAGAAGAGTAGCTTCTACCTTCCCGCTCCTTAGTTTTTTATTTAATCGCACTCCCCTGTATTCTTTTTTATTAAAAAACTGTTAAGACTTTGAAGGAAGGCTTCTCCGTGAGGATGGTTACAACTTTTAAACAATTTCTACTGATATTAATTTGTTACTAATGATGATGTTCCCAGAAAAGTACAAGGAAACCAGCGTTGAAGCCACCGAATTCTCTTGGCCCTGCGGACTGCTAGGGATTTTGATGAAATTTTCCATGAAATTGAGGGATGCCAAAGCAATGCGTCGGTGTTACTCGATGGTTGCAAGCTTGCCAAGAAGCCATCGCAGCCACTTGAGATACAGGTTGGTTGGGAAAATAAACGCGAATGGCAGATGACAAGTCAAGCGCGGGTGGAGATGCTAACTTGTGCAGCGGTTTCATTGTGGATTGAAAGATCATGCTCAAACACTCATCTGAGGTGCGGAGCTAATCGATTTGACTCAACTTCGCCCCTAATCGTTTTTCAACATGTATGCTGGCAATATCTTACAAATTGTTAACAGTTTAAAATATCAGAATGTTAATGATAATCCCAAAGCTCACATCTAAAGGAACTGATTGCCCTTTTCGGTACCATTGTGACAACAATCTAGCCCTTGCTTTCCATAAACATTGCAACAGCAATAATTTTCTGTGTTACAAATTGAAAAACTAATCAAAATTGTTCTACAGCCCTTGTACTGATGTGTATCAGCAAAACCAAAGGTTAATTTGAGAGCTATAAATCAAAGGCACCTATTTTTTTCAATCCTCAAGAGTGCCCTTCGTGTATCTCAGACACTACACTACTTGGCAGTAACAATATTTCAGTTCACTCTACAGTTACTGAGCAATCAATTCTTGTACTGGGAAAATGAATTCTATCCTCTGCTGATATCCCTGCGGCTTCTTTTGGTATCAAAAATAGAAAAGCGGGCAAAAAGAGTTCCTTCAATTCCTGGCGGCATGACTGTCAAGATAAGATGAGGAATGGCATGAACCTGCATAATATGGCCCGAAATGTGAGGAAACAAAAGTTACTCGTTTGGTTTGGTGCATTCAAGGATTATGGACAGATGCGTGATGTGTGAAGAATGATATATGAGCACATATGCGGGCGCGCGCATCCATAAATGCGTGAACATCTTGAGGTACATGTATATGGTTTCTCTTTTTCTTTTTCTTATGGGGACTTGCAGATGATTTCTGGATCTGGATTCCAAAATGAAGCCTCTTTTTTTCTTTGTTCTGAGTGGAATACAAGCATTAACTTCAAAATACATCAATAGGAAAGCTAGGGAATTAGAAAAACATGAACGCACTTGAATTGATTGATAGCATCAGCACGGGCAGATCCAGAGATGATGATCTTGTCTGAAATTCTGCAGGCAAGATTCACTCGAGACACTAAAATTATATCTAGGAGGGTCAACAGAGACAACCCAATGTGAGCCCACCTGCATACGAAGCATTGAGAAAATTAAGTTGAAGAAGAACCATATTTGTTGAAAAATGTATTTTACGCTGCTAAGTACTCACAGGAGAATCTTCCGTAGTTTCATGGTCTTTAATTAGCGATTGTACGTAATGGTTCCTAGCATGAGGCCTAACCATCCAACAACAGTGCAGTCCCCAAAAAGGATGCATCCAAGTTCAAGACCTCTGTCTGGTAATAGAACATGACTGTTGAGAGGTTTGGAACAGTAACCTGTGCTAGGAAAAACCAAGTCATTGGTCTGGTCTTACAAAGATCAAAGTAAGATCAAAAGCGAATATGGTTAGAAGAATAAACTAATATCAAGTAGAGTATATAAAGGAAACAAATCCAGCATAGCAGCTGAATTGACACGAAGGACATTAACAGCATTTACACCCATAAAAGTGGAAAAGAAAACAATCTGATCACAAAAATCAAGCACCCATTCTGCAGATTATTCTAAAGGAAGACATACTGATATATAAACATCAAATTCTATAAAATCATACACCTGATAATTATAATAGGTTTTGGTAGTTACCTCAAAATTACTGGCTGCCTAAAAGAACGTAACAAGCTGTAAGTAGCTGTTTTCAGAGAGTGGAACCACCGTGATATTAAGGAAACACCCTTCTCAGGAATCTGGGATTTAGTACTCTTATCTAGCCCTCGTTTTTTTCCTTCTTTTGGCTCTTCTTTCTTCTTGAAGTACTTGTATTGGACCTCTTCAACAAGATACTATCTTCGTCTGAAATACTACCATTCCCATTGACAGGATGGGAGTCGCTCGAATTGGCAGACTCAGGATAAAATTTACTGTCTGCAGAATTCTCCCCAACCAAACCACATGATAATAACTGCATGGCTGGCAGTACAGAAAAACGAAGGAAAATCTTATCTATTGGTAAGTTGTTCAATGTATGTCCTCCTAACAAACTGCCCCAGATTCCACCCAAAGCCATTGACAGCCAAGATATGGACTGCAGATCTCCAGCAAACGTAGCCCTGTTTAATGGCATCTGTAAGCTCTTATATATACACAAAAACGTAGCCCTCAGCAATCATTGCATCAACCACAACATCTGCCAAAGCAGAGCCCAGGTTCTGCACTGTCAAGACGATCGTGAGATGCCATTGGGAACTCCTCAAGGTTGAATTTAGGCCTAGAATAGGCCAGGGCAGAAGAGAGAGCAGGGATGCAATTACTAGGTATGGTATCCTTTTCCTTCCCTTAATTGGGATGCAGTCAGACAAAATTCTGCAAGCAAGATGCAAATTTAAGTTTCCAAGAATATACACAAAAATAATGTATAGCAAAAAGGGCAATATTCTTCGATTTCCATCAATAAAGAAATTCCACATAAGCACTACATTGTAATTTGTAATGCATATACAATCCCTGTTTTGGGTTTCACATACCATTTTGGATGTTTAAAACAGCAGTATAACGGAGTTGCCAAAACTGCTATTCCATTAGGAAATTACCACTCCTCTACAAAACAGCAGATACTTTCTCTATAAAATGAGTATTTCAATGCAAACAGTTTCTTACCTCCCTTTGTTCTTGAGGTTGCCCCACAGATCTATCAAGAAAATTGAACAGAGCAATTCCGCATGTAAGAACTTGCTTTTTCTTATTTTGTTCATTTCTTAAGATCAAAAACCAGAAATGTTGCTTTAAAAAAGCAATAAAGCTAACTTCAAAATGCTAACCAAGCTACAAGCCAACAACATTCTCAAAAAATCAGCAAAAGAGCAATGAATTCCTCAACAACATCACCGCCATCTAAATTTCTAAAACGACAAAATCTAGCAGATAAGCCATAAAAATGAAGCCCCAAATGCCTTCTGCTTTACCCATTCTAATCATCTTTGAAATCCAAATCCAAAAACCTCTCTAATTTTCACCGAATCTTCACTTTCTTCATTTGATACCCTTCTCCCTGCTCTCTCTGTTTCAGGATTCAACCGTTTATTACAAGTTTCTTTTTATTGACATTAATGCCCACGTTCTTTTCTCTTTCTGGAACATAATACGATGCTAAGACAGGTCTTTTCGTCATTCATTGACAAACATCTGCCAAACCATAATCACAATAATGATGTAGCTAATACAAAGAGAATACAGTAATGAAACTCACGATCGCAGCAAAACAACAAAATAGTTTTACCATTAAAACAAAAAAAAATAAACACAGTTTCATCATTCCCCAGCAACAATCTGAATTAACTTTATCAAAGTACACTCATAAACAGAAACAATTTCATCCAATTACATTAATAAACAAGTTATTTGGACCTAAAACAAAAATAAAAGAACAAAAAAGATCCATCAACTATCACCACCAACCCCAACAACTTTAAAATTGAGATTTAGTTAATTGATGCATTTACACTCACAAACAAATCAGTAACCATTCAATGATTAAAATGAATCAATTTTTAGCACAAAGTATCATTATAAACACCAACCTACTAAGTAATCACTCACCGCTACAAAATCCATAAAAATCCATGAAAAAACTAGACTTTTACATCTAAAAAAACAAAAGTCAATTTCAAAAATTGAACTAAAAAACACATTAATCTAAGATACAAAACTAAATGAGAGATATTAAAGAGGAACTTTATAAAACATGATCTTCAAGTCCAATAAAAAAAATCACCACAAATATCATAGACAACTCTTCCATGGATTTCACCTGTCCAAGCTCTAACACTAGAAGCAAAGACTACTGACTATAGATTTAAAAAGGAAACTTACTTGTTATGTGAGAATTTGTTTTCTTGTCCCTGATCAATTACTTTAGTGTTACTTCAATTACTAGAACCAAAGTGATAATTCACAATACGAACATCTTTGTAAATCTTGTTAAGTTAATGCAGAGAGTCCAAGATGAGAGAAGAGAAAAAAAAAGAATTATATTCTTTCAACAATGGAAAAACTTTTTTTTTTCATATAAGTTATGTCCTTATATATATAAGTTAAGGAAGCAGTTACTTCCTTTAGTAACTCCTCTAATGACTTGGACCAGGCTTAACCCAATAGCCAACATTTCTCACTTGCTCATAAAAAACTAAATCTATCTAATACATTATATTTCAAACTTGGACAAGAATTTCATACTTGATGAACAGACCGTGCTCCCTAAAGCACACAGTGAAAGGAGCTTTAATATATAAACTTAATACAGGCCATATAGAAGACATCAATCTCATAATTAATTATTCCTTAAAGTGTATTATTATACCTCAAATATTTTTTGTTACACATGACTGAATATAATTCAATCTCTCAAGAATTTCATACTCATTTCATCCTTACAATTACAAGTATTCTAAATCATATTAAATTTATTCAAGTAATATGATAAGTAATATGATCCCAACCGGTGAATACAAGTAATAGGTATAGAACTAAAATTATTTTTTTAACTCATATCAATCAAATCTGAATTAACTCGTTTTTCTAAGAGTATTTTTTTATGTCAAATCATTCCATGACCATAGGATATACTCCTAAAGTAGTGATCATTTATACATCACCTCATGATACAATCAAAAGTTACAAAGGGTAAGTTATTAAGATCTTATACATGATCTTCAAGACTCATATAATAAAGAAGTAGGATCCATTTTCTTATTCATGTAATGGTCGTCAAAGACATGTAGTATGAAATACATGTTATAAGTGGAGTTTACTCTTTCTTTTTTTGAAAATAAATAGTGTATGTTGATGCTCTCCTTGTTAGAGGAAATACATCATACGAGTCTTAATTTTGTCACAAAAAATATAGACTTCAAATTAGAAAATCTCATTTGCTCATTGTCATTATTGGGAGATGAATAATTTTATACTTGGCTTTAATCATAATAGACACATGAATGGTGGGAATTCATTCATGTCGATTTTTTTATTTAAGAACCACATCTTGGTCCCAACCAATGTGATATTTTAATAATTACTTTGAGTTAAAATTGCTCTCACTGCGCCCAAATCGCTTATTGGGCATGAAAACTCAATTAGTCTCAAATCTACTCACCTTATAAGTGCTAGAAGTCATTGCTCATGTGAGTGAGTCAATCTAAGTCTATCGATATACTTTAACAAATTGTACTATACAATGCTCAATTTATTCCATAAAATAAATAATGAATAAAATGATATTTTAATGGCATTTATTCATTACTCAATCACTGTAAATCTTCATATGATCTTTAAAACTAGTTATATTACTAATTACATTCTACATAGGTCAAAGGATCTCACATGTCTAACAAATGCATCCCTTGCTATTGGTTTTGTGATTGGATCTGCAACTATAGAATTTATAGAAACTAGTTTTATTACTAATTACATTTTACATAGACCAAGGATCTCACTTGTCTAACAAATGCATTCCTTGCTATTGGTTTTGTGAGTGGATCTGCAACCATAGAATTTGTAGAAATGTGTTTTATGATCAAGTCATGTTCAGTAATTACTTCTATAATGTAATGATATCCCATCTTGATGTATTTGGTCTTTCCATGGTATTTTGGATTTTTTTGCCACAGTTACTGCAGTAGTGTTATCACAGTAAATTATCACTGGGTCTGATGCTGATTTGATAATTTTCAAATGATACAGGAAACTTTTTAACCAAACAACATTTTATGTTGCTGCAAAGCATGCTACATACTCAGCCTCTATAGTAGATAAGGCTATGCAGGATTGTTTCTTTCTCCTTCATATTATTGCACTATCATTAAGCAAGAAAACATATCCCAAAATTGATTTGAATTGGTCGACATCTCCTTCCCAATCAGCATCAGAGTAACTAATCAACCATCAATCTTTCTTTCCTTGGTAACATAACATGTAATATGAAGTTCCTTTTAGATATTGTAAAATCCTTTTAACTGTCATCTAGTGTTTCTGAATAAGGTTTGATTGATATCGGCTAACCAATCCAATAGCATAACATATATTGGGACATGTGCACATCATTGCATACATTAAACTACTTAGACGACATTGGCATAAGGTACTTTGGATATTTTCTCCTTTTCTTCTAGAGTCTTGGGACACATATCACAACTTGGGCTCAAGCTTTTATCAACACGGGTGTCTATTAATTTGTTATCTTGCATATAGTAGCGCTCTAATATCTTTTTGATGTAAGTCTCTTTAATTAAACCCAAAAACCTTTTAGTGCGATCTCTTATGATTTTCACACTAAGAACATAGTTGGCCTCACTCATGTCTTTCATTTCAAAGTTTGATGACAACCCCCTTTTAGTAGTTTTAATCATTTCTTTGTTATTTCTAGCTATTAAGATGTCGTCAACATATAAGGACAAGATTATAAAACTATTGTTAGAACATTTTACATAAATGCAATAGTCTTCTTCCATCATTGTAAAACCATCCTTAAGGATAGCTTGATGAAACTTGACGTTCCATTATCTAGAAGCTTGCTTAAGACCATATATGGATCTTTTAAGCTTGCAAACTTTGTGTTATTGTCTTTTAGTCTCGAATCCTAAAGGTTGATCCATATAGATCTCTTCATTTAATTCTTCATTGAGAAATGCAGTTCTAACATCTATTTGATATAACTCTAGGTTCATATGTGCGACTATAGCTAAAATAAGGTGAACTGAAGTAATCCTCACAACTAGTGAGAATGTATCTTCATAATTAATTTCCTCTTCTTGAGTGTAGCCTTCAGCTACTAATCGAGCCTTATAACATTCTATGGACCCATCCGAAATAAAAAAAAAATTCAAAATTATTTTATATTACAGGTACATAAATAGGATTTCCAATTGTGTCATCTACTTCATCAAAGTCATCTCCTCCAAGTTCATTTTGCTCGAACCATGAAACAAATTTAGTAGTAGCATCTAAATGATTTATGCTTCTTCCAGTGCATCGTATACCCTTTTTAGTATTTTGACATTCCTTCTCAAGCAGCATTTCATCAGCAAGATTGTTAAAATCTAAGGATTCTAGCCTATATTCCAACGATAGTCGCACTAACATCTATTTCTCATGCATAAAATTGAGAACGATTAACATTTAATGTTCCATGGAGAACTTGTAAACACCATCATAGTCAGTATACTCATCCAATGTGCTCTTAAATTTTATGAACAAGATTAATGATATAACTCAATAAATGATCAATTTGTAGTTGTCTGTCCACTAGAACAAAAATATTTCAAAAGCATATAAATATAATAATTAATATTTAATTAAAGCACGTATCATTTTTTTATTTTAAAAAAAATTAAATCGCCACTACAATTAATCAATATTTAATTGCCACTCTACCTTTTTATTTGTTTTTTTTTCAACTGCCAAATGGTAGTTACACATGGCAATTACTCTCAGGTTTTTTTTTTTCAACTACCAAATGGTAGTTGCACATCTGCCATATTCCAGATGTGTATTTGCTTTATTTGGCAGTTGTGCCATTTAAAACAAATTTTCAATAGACATAATTTTTTATTTTTTTAATTAACAAATGACAATTATACAATCATTATTTATTTGATAGAAGGGTCTTTCTAATTAATGATAGAAAAGACAAAATCCTAACCAAATTATAATTATTCATTCTTTAATGCTTCATCAAATTTGAATGATAATACATCAGATAAAGTTTTGTCAATCCAAGACTTAACGGAAGCATTCTTTCAACACAGAATGTACAAATAACGTTTATGCAGTAACAGGTGTATTGCACACAAAAAAAATACTAAAACCATGGCTCCGCTACCAATGTAGATTTAAAAAGGAAACTTATTTGTTACATGATAATTTGTTTTATTGTCCCTGAATCAATTACTTCAACGTCACTTCAATTACTAGAACCAAAATGATATTCCACTATACGAACGTCTTTATAAATCTTGTCAACTTAATACACAGAGTCCAAGATGGGAGAAAAGAAAAAGAGAACTATAATCTTTCAACAATGAAAAACTTCTTTTTTCATATTGGTTATGTCCCTATATATATAAATTGAGAAATGATTACTTCCTTTAGTAACTCATCTAATAACTTGTACTATCTAATAACTTGGACCAGGCTCATCCCTCATGAGCAGACCAAACCTAATCCAACAACCAACAATTGTCACGAGGTTAATTTCTCATCGAAATTTTCATCCCCTATGCGACAGTCTAGTCCCATTAGACTCATCCTTTCATTTATCGATCTACTTGTGTTTACCTAGCAACTAAGTGTTTCTCCTTACTAAGAGGTTTCCCTACACTCTTCCTTGTTACGAGACAAGCAGAACACACAAGTAGAAAAGGTGTAACATATATAAACACACAAGTTATTACGGGAACCAATCTTAACCTTTATTAATCTCAACAACAAAGGAAATACACAAATTTGTATGTGTGTGCTATGCAAAAAACTTGCATGCTATACATTTCTGCCTACATAGCCAAGGCTCTCTAGCTTATTTATAAATAAGCATATGAAAGGTTACATAACATACAACTACCATCCCTCCATTTTAAGGAGTAGTGGCACTTTCTCCCCCATATTCCCGTGAACTTAATGAGTGGTTTTGATCAATGATCTCATGATTTTAGTGTCTTGATGAGCAATCCCAACTATGATCCCACGTTCAGTAACCATGTCTCCATGATCTAGACATCCATTTCCCCCCAAGAAGCCATGATCATAACTATTATAATAAATCACTAGTATTGTTGCGTAACTAGCAGTCTATGCTTTTAAATCTGCCATATTTATTGTCTGCCTTGGATTGTCCTTTGTCCAAGTAGTGTTTTCATCAAGTCTTGAACTATCCATCGTACAAACATATCGCTAGCCCCTACTGCCGATTCTGTCAACACTGCTAATTCTATCGACGCTGTCGATCTGATTAGTGCTACCAATTTTGACACTGCTGCGGAATTTGACATTGTCCATTGTGTCATTCTAGCAATGTTTTTCATCAGTGTATTCATTTTGGATTTTGACTCTATTACAAACCTCCCCCACTAAAAGAAGCTGAAGCCCTCATCGAGCAGACTTATAATACCCCTACATCACATTTACCCACTGTCACAAATTTATGCCCAACACACAAGGCCTCTCGGTTCTGCCTACATTCAATAAAATTTTGTCCACCAAATCGGCGATGCCTAGAAAACTTTGACATTCTCATCATCAAATAGTTTTAGAACCAAGCTATGACTAAAGTCTTTTTTAGAGTCTTGCTTGTTTAAGTCAAAACACAATTTGAGTCTCAACCCAAAGCATTGAGACCAATCTCATCGATCTCATTTGGCTAAAGACAAAGCCGCACCTCTCCACGATCACTTAATTTCCATGTCTTCCAGAATTTGTATGCGACTTTCCTAAGCCACACATAAGCTGTCCTTATTTATTAGCAATCCCACATGCTAACTCCTAAACTTGTAAGCCTATTTTCATGATATTTCCATCCCTTTTCTCATAAATAATACCATATAAAACCACTTTGAAGAATCACGTAAATCCCCATAAAATCCGCTCAACTCTCTAATTGTTTCATATAAAACTTGTAAGCAAAATGAGACAACCTTTTTTGATGATCAACGTAATTCTATGTTAAAGTTTCTTCACAAGTCCCAACCCTGCCTAAGCATGCACACACGTAGCATTTTAGCGTCAAGCCCTCCTAACCTGCTATCCATATGCCTATTGTTGTACCTAAGACACTTCATGACACCATTTTTAGTTGATGTAGCAGCCTTACTGCTCCCATATTTGCTGCATGTTTCATCCACCAAAAACTCACAACATGATAACCCATCAAAGGCCAATAACACTATGTTTTTATGACCTTGAATCTCTCAACATCAAGATACATAGAATAGCCACCCATACTACCTCTCCATTAAGGCAACATACTAAATCATCCTCGTCGATGATTTTGGCTTCTTAATCGAACCTACTAACCCAATCATTGAATTTGTCACTTAAACTATTCATCATCAAAATACAGACTCCCAACGTCCTCAACGTTATTATATTACCTCCCCTCCAAGGCAACATACCAAACCAAATTCATCTAGTCTGGTGCCTCAACCAAATATCTGCATAACTTGGCTATCAAATTCTTCACCTCAATCAATCTTTATCGTCAAGGTTCCTTGAATTCCTAATCACTACAGTATAGCCTATCTGTTGGCCACAATTCCAGCATAGCTATTTTGCTTCTATCACCCTGATCTTCCATTGACAAAATGCACAAAACAGACCCCAAGTCTGCCCCACCCAAAGCAGTTTTGCCCAACCATACCCACCTCCTCTAAGCTGGTCCCAACATGACGAAATTCCATCTTAGCCATTAAACACATGTATGGGATTTACGTGTATGATGTCCTTATCACCATCTTTCATAACGATAATATTGAGTTTTCCCTCTTCGGGTAGTCTCTAGCAGAGTGATTTCCATCGCATAAGAAGTAGTAGAAATTTGGTTTTGAACCCTTATTGATTACCTTCCCATCTGACTTTCCATTGTCAGCGACATGTTTAGGTACTCCCCCACCAAATTTCTTCTTCTTTTTCATCTATCCTTCCCCTTAAAGTTTGACAAAAACTAAGAAGCTCCAGTAGTCCCTTCGCTGGTTTTTACTCTAAAGTCTGCCAATCCATCAACAACGGGAATGGTTAAAGACAACTCTGAAATCTTCTGCCTCCTCAACTCTAACTATGCCCATGACTGAAGTCCAGACAAAAAGTTGAATAATTTGTCCTCCTTGGACATGTTGTCAATATCTATGATCAAAAGATTGAATCTCTTCACGTAATCCCTCACCGATCCATCATGCCTTAAATTTTTCAAGTCTTCCCTTGTTATCCAGGACGTGTTGTTGGGTATAAATTATTCCTTTAACTCCTATTTTAGACCCTCTCATGTCTTTGTTTTTTCTCGTCCAACATTTATGTCCTCTTTGGTCCTTGTTTGCCACCATAACTTTGTATCACCCATTAGGTACATCACCGTGATGTCCACTTGACCGTCAACATAGATTTTGGCCATGCTAAAATAATGTTTCATATCTCATAAAAAGTTCTCCAGATCTTTTGAACTCCTTGTTCCGGCAAATAGTTTCGGTTCTAAAACCTTTGGCTTGAAGGATCCAACACCCTCAATATTGTTTGCATCTGCCTCCTCAAGACAGACAACTCTTCATCGACAGCCTACCACTTACGAACTATTTTTGTCGCGAGTTCGACATACTATCCATCAGCTTTTTTAGCGATATCCATTACCATCTCTAACTTGTCATGAAATGAATAATCTTCATCTTCAGGAATCTGACCCATCAAGCACTCAAGATGCGTCAATCTTTCCTGAATTGCCTTCATAGCATTAGGCATATGAAGTTCAGCCACCAATTTCACAACTATCCCAACGATGGCTCTCCCAAATCAGTCTGTTGATTTGTCCACAAAACAATCTTGTCATCCTAATAAGAACGTAACCGCGTTCTAATACCAATTATCATGGGGTTAATTTCTTGTTGAAATTTCAGCCCCTATAGAGCAGTCTAGTCCCACTAGACTCAACCTTTATCGATTCACTCGTATTTGCCTAGCAACTAAGTGTTTCTCCTCACTAAGAGGTTTCCTCACACTCTCCTTTGTTATGAGACAAGCGAAACACATAATAGAAAGGACGTAATGTATATTAAACACACAAGTTATTATAGGAACCAATCCGAACCTGTATTAATCTCAACAACAAATGAAATACACAAATCCATATGTGTGTGCTATGCACAAAACTTGCATGCTATACAATTCTGCCTACATAGCTAAGGCTCTCTAGCCTATTTATAGACAAGCATATGAAAGATTACAAAGCATATAACTATCATTCCTGCATTTTAGGAAGTAGTGGGGCACTTTCTCCCTCATATCTCAATCATGCTTCCACATTCCGCAACCATGTCTCTATGATCTGGACATTCATTTCTCCCAAGAAGCCATGATCATAACTTTCGTAACAACCCACTTAACATAGCTGTGTAATTGTCAGTCTATGTTACCGAATCTGTTGTGTTTATTGTGTGCCTTGGACTGTCCTTTATCCAAGTAGTGTTTTCATCAAGTCTTGTACTATCCATCGTCCAAACTTATTCTTAGCCTCTGCTATCAATTCTGTCGATGCTGCTGATTATTGTCGCACGTCCCCCACGCGGCGATTCGACGATTTTTGTTATGTTGCTTTGCTTGATTGGTTCTTGGGAGTCGCCACCTAGTATTTAATTGAGAGCTACTAGGAAACCCGGGTGCACTGGTCTTCATCGATATTCAAGGGTAAAGGGTCGATTGTGGCTAGGGAAGGTATTAGCACCCCCTAGCACACCCTACCCGAGGTAAGTCGCTTTTGCAGTTTGATGTGATTTGAAAATTTAAAATATTAATCAAATTCTAAGGTTTTAATAAATCAGTTATTAAATCCCAGAATATATGTAGAAACATGTTCTTACATTTTCATGGAAAATATAACATGATTTTATTTTTCCTTGAGATATTTAACCATATTCAAATTAAACAATTAATTCTTTTTGTCTTTTTTGATTTTTTACAATTCAATAACATTAAAAAAAAAATACAAACACACACATCTCCTTTACTATTTTCTCACCCGTACTTACATGTTTACAATGTCAACAGAAATCAAAATTAACCAAACAAAACCTTAACAATTACAAAATTACATAATACATTCCCAAAACATAACAGTAATTGCAGGGAAGCTGTCTGGAATTTGTGGGAACACTGGCGGCGCGTGGACCTCACACACCACCGCCACTGGTGGCGCGTGGACCTCACGCACCACCGCCGGTGAAGACCAGCAAACTGGTGGATCGGGATCGTCTCCTTCTTCTCTTCCCGTTCGTACCAGTGGTGCATCTCCCAGTCACCTGCAAAGCAACCCAACAACACAAGCAGTATTTCACTTTCGTTTTCCTTTTTCTTTTAGATCTGCCATCATCTCCCTTCGTTAATGCTTTCTTCTTCTGGGTTCAACGCCGCCATTGCTTGCTGCCGTTTGGATGGTTGCAGATCGGAGAAGAAGTTGTCGTGGCTGGTGGCGCGTCGGCATACGCGATGATGAGACTCGGGGAAGATCAAATCAAGGGACTAACCCCTTGCCGAGGGAGCGATTCGATGGTTCATCTGCAGGCCGTCCATGGCCACTGCCGTGCGTGGGGGAGGAGCTGCTACGAGGCCGGGAGAAGACTAGGAAGAAGACAGCAGGAGCTGCCGCCGTGTTCGGTCTGAGGAAGAAAGGAACGGTGGCCGGTCTCTGTTGGGTGAAGCTGGAGACCGTGAGAAGAAAATGGGAGGCTTCTGTGCAGAGGGCAGGTCTTGGCTGCTGCTGTTGGAGGTTGATGTGGGTGTGGCCTTGGCTGGTTTTTGTGAGAGGGAGCTGCTGCGGGGCTGCCTTAGTTCTCTCTTCTGCTTTTCCAAGGCCAGAGGTGGGGGAAGGTGGCGGCTTATCTTGGTTTCAAGGGTGGCCGCTGCAGAGAAGATGAAAGCTTGGGTTTTTTACCTTTCGGGTGGCTGCAGGGGGAGGAAGGTTTTTAGGTTTATGGTTTTTCTTTTGTTGGCTGCCCTTTCCCCTGTAAAAATTTTCTTCCCCCCTGCCTCTCAATTTTTTTTTTCCATGTAAATTTCTCCCCCCTTTCATTTTCGTTGTAGCATGGTATTTATAGGAAAAGTTTTACTAGGTTTTCAAACTAGTCCCTCAACTTTTCCTTTCCTTTTCTTTTCCTGTTTTTTTTTTGTAAATTTTGATTTTTCTCATTTTTTTTGTATTTTTGAAAGCGAGCAATTTCAACGTCAACTCAACAAGGAAAATCAGTGATTATGAAATTTACGTGTTAAAAGTTGAACGCGTTTCAAATACCTTTAAAAATTTAAATTCTTTTGAGATGATGTTAAAAATGCTAAAAACGATGCAAATATATCAAAAATGTATTTTTTGAGGTTTTCATTGTTTTTTGCTTTTTTTTTTCTAAAATTTTATTAAAAATATAAGTCAAAAATTAAATAGCAACAATTATTATCAACATTGTCGATCTCATCAGTGTTGTTGATTTTGACACTTCTGCTGAATTTGATATGGTTCATTGTGTCATTTCAGCATAGGTTTTTTTTTGTTAGTGTGTGTATAAATATTTTTAATTTATTGTTTTATTTAAATTATAATATTGGAAAAAAAATTATAAATCAAAAGTTTAGGAGGTAAAACAGTAAGTAATAAATTGAAAGCGCTGCCATTTTTGTTCTTGTTTCTACAAATACAAAAGCTAATCAATCTTCTTCACTAACACTCTACTCGTGAGATTTTCCATTTGGTTTGTATCCCTATAAAGAGTGAACTGATTTTTCAATTAAAAGTAGTGGGCTGATCTCCATTGATGATCACTAACCAATTCTGAGGGATGTGCCACTTCTTCTGTTCGGTTTCTGTCATTTCTATGTTCAATATGTTTGCAAAGTAGTTTTCTTGTTAAAAAAAATTGGGTTTTGCTTTAAGTCGGATTTTTTTACTGGGTCCATTCAAAATGGCTTAAGAAGTTCATGATTTGGACCCATTGGAAACGCCCGTTTTTTATTTTGAGATTCTATTGTTTGCTTTGATGGGTCTTACAATGTGAATTGGATTGGTGAATCATTTTGTTGATTCCCAATACGGAGAAATTAAGGAATATTTGCTTGTCCAAGATAAACTGTGGAAAATGAGTGGTTTTCTTGAATGAAAGTGTGTGGGTTTATACATCCATTTGCTATTGGTTTCTGGTGATATTGTTTTGTGTCCCTATGAAGAATAGAACTGAAAGTAAAAGTAGTGGACTGATTCTGCTCGATGAACAATGTATCTGAGGGATACATTTTATCTTTCTTGTTTATTTGTACATTTTATATATAACATCTTAAGTTTGTACACGATCACACACTCTTGCTTAATTGCTATAACATACCGTTTGGCTTGCAATTTCCTGTTTCGTATCCATGTGAAATATTGTGCTATTATATGATATTCATTCCTGAATCATGTACTGTTAAATGAGTTTGTTGAATGGAGAAGTTTGGCTTGGGACGGAGGACTTTTGTTTGCCTAGGATGTAGCAGATTCTGAAATGCCTTTGTGGAATTATGCTGTTTTGACCAAAGAAAAGTTTAGTGGATATGTTCTCATGTCAAAAAAGATTCAGGAAAAAGATTTCAGAAAGTTGATTTATGTTTTCAAATCTAGATCAAATGGTTGCTTATTCGTGCTTTCATTTTCTTCACTTGAGCCCATCAGAATTTATTGTTCAATGCTAGATTGAACATTGCATATCTCTGTGATGAGTGATTTGAAATTGAAAAGTAGTGGACTGATATCTATTGATGAAGAAAATAATTATGAGAGGTGTGCATTTCTTTTAAGATAACATGATCAAATTATTTACTGGTACTGTAATTTAGTGTCAAAAAAATTCGAGCTTTGTGTTTATTCTTACGCATTGCTATTAGTAAATTGGAGTTCTCGTGAGGTCTCTGATCCCTCACACACTCCACTTCCTCTGTTGCGATTGTTTGTGTATGTTTGGAGAGTCCTACATGACGTGTTGAAACCAAATGATGAATTTGGATGTAAATTTCTCACGATGGTCATCTGAGACTGTTCAAGTTTCAGTGTTGATTCAATTATCCAATGCTCCTGATGGTTTCATCTCTCTATTATAAGAACTTATTCAAGGAAGAAATGATACTGATAATGATAGCAAGTAAAATAGCTTCATTCTAAATGTTCTTCAATTTATTTCTCCTTCTCTGTTCACATTTAATTGGTGCCTGTTACGTAGCAACATTAATTTGCCAAAGTTTCTGCAAGCATGTTTATTTTTAAATACCTTTTTGGTTCTTACTGCTGTTAAATAATCAATATTTTGCATTAATGTTTTGAGTTTACATGTTGATCTTTGTTTATTTCTTTCAAGGATCGTCGCATCTGTGTGTCGTTCTTCACTGACAATTTATTTATATGTCCGGGAAGCATCACTACTGCACACCATTCCTGTATGCACCAATTTCAGTTGGTGCTGCCAGTTTGGAAGTGGGAGGTTTTTAAAGGTGGAGGAGCTGTTAATGAACAAAAAAAGAAAAAGAAAAAAGTTGCTACAGAGTAGGTTGAAATTGTTCATGTGGACATCTCCAGTTCTCCTTTACAGTCATGCATTGCCCAGTTTTATGGCTGTACATTTCTGCATTTGCTGAACAAGTTTGAAGCAGGCCAGTATCTTCAAATCGGTCCAGCTTCATATTTTAATTTCTTATCCAGAATATCGCTCATGCAATTGATGATTACTTACTCAAATTGCTGCCATGCTTCCTCTCCTCTATCTGGTTTCTAAGTAATTCCTGCTGCAGTGTTTCATCGTTAAGAAGCTAGTCTGGAATTTCTAGTTGGAACCCGTCACCTCAATGTAGTGTAATGGCACCTGTGATAATTTGAAGGAAAGTTACCAGAGTCCCAAGACGTGGAATACTATTCATTGTAATAATTGTAATAGTATAGTTAAAACTTTGAACTTGGCATTGATGGTAAAGTGTTTTTTTCACTATTATATAATTGTTTTTTTGAATTGTATGAAGTAGGATGGTAATTTTGTTTTTAAATGTACAATAAAATTATTTATTTAATTCTGTAATAAAATAATCTGATGCTTATTTCTTTAGGATATTTTTATACTTTTAAGTTTTTTTAATAGTATAATTACTTTAATATCCTTAAAGTCTCATACAATGGCTTTTTCATTATTTTGTATTGTTTTTATTATAAATTTTAAGTACATTCAGACTATTGTTATAAAATATATTTATTTAAAAAAATTAAAAAGAAAACCTTATTGGTGCATGTGGTCTATCCAGCCACCAAGTGTCTCATTTTAAGACAATGTTTTTTAATTGTTATTTTTTTTACTTTAATAAAAATTTTAAAATTAACTCAAAATAAATTTTTTAATTGAACTTGGATTTGAGATTTTACATGTTACGAGTTTTTAAGATTTGACCTGATAAATAATGTTTTTCTAAGTTTGTTTTGTTTTTATATATATTTTTTAATTTCACTTTTATGATTTTTTTATCTTTAAAATTTGATAATCATGTTTTTTATTTCTTATTTATTTTATTTGGGATTATTTTTTAATTAAATTTCATTCTTTTTAGTTTTTTTTCTATTAAATTTTATCATCATTTTTGTTGTTGTTTTTGCTAGAATTTTTATTAATATTTTTTTACTAATTTTATTTTTTAAAATTAAATTGATTTACAATTAGACTTTTTGATTGAATTAGGTTAGAGATTTCACTTGTTGTAGCTTTTATAAGTAAGACCATGTTTAAGAGATTTGTAAGATTTGCTGGCAAAAGACTAAATAAGACATCATTTAATTAATTTAATTATCATTATTTAATAATTTCAAAGAACTATAAAAATTAAATTATAGATAACTTTTACGTCCATATTATTTTAAAAAAGAAAAATTTCCCAATTGCTATATGTATAATATATTTTAATATTTAATGAATATTTTATTTAATTTATTTCCACAATCATGATAACTTATCATGTTTTGTTTTTTAATTTCATCCATTAACTTAAGTTTTTGTTAATTTTTTTTAATTTCATTGTTCAATATTTATTTTATTTTGAATTGGTCTTTATAGTTTCTTTATTATATAACTAAATAAAAAAACTCATTTGATGTGACCTGAATCACAAGTTTGATAAATTAATCCAAATTAATTTGAATTAATCTAATATATTATTATTTTAATATTTTTTTTAAAAAAACTTATCCAAATTGTTTTTTACATTAAAATAACTTGGCATGAATTGTAGAATTGGGCGACAATGACCTAGTTTTAGGCTAAAAAATAAAGAAATATCTCTTCGGGTACATAGCCCATATATCCTTTTTATTTATTTATTTTTAAGACAAAATCATAGCGTTTTTGGCAAGCAAAGAAATAAAAAAAAAAATGTTTTAATCATTTGGGCTGGCACAATATTACTGGAGTAAACGATCAATACAATTTGGGCCCAATGCATAAGCCACGTACACAGTTGAGGATATTTCACATTATAATTATTTTTTAAAATGTTTTTTATTTAAAAATATATTAATATTATATATTTTTTTATGTTTTAAAATTAATTTTTACATTAAAATAATTAAAAAAATAAAAAAATATAATTTATATTGTGTTTTCCAAACAGTATCGTAGTATGACAATTCAATAAATATAATTGTTTTTTTATTTGTTTGTTTGGGTATAGGTAGAGTATGGATAGTGCTTTGTCCGGTCCAAAACTCTGCCCGTACCCGATCTAGAATATAGACATGACCTTAAAGTCCAAGAAAACTACATTTATACCCACCTAATAAAAACTAGGGATTCTCACTTAACTCTCCAGCCGAATCCTCCCTTCTCTTTTCCTTTCTCTCTTGCTCTCCAGTCCTCTCCAATCTCCAGCAGACCTGTCGGCGGCAGTAAGTCTGCAACTAAGGTTGGTTTATTGTGTCTCTGTGTTCGATTCTGCCTAATTATATGTATATGCTAAAATCTTTGGACGAACTGATCACCAGACATTCTGATTTTCTTATTACTGTAAGGGTGGGAAGTTGGACATTCGAAACACCGGCCACCTCTTGTTGACCTTTCCTCTGGAGAGTTGATATTAGCACCTTGCAGGTAATTTCTTTCATTTTTCCTTAAACTATGGCTGTGCCATGTGGCAGAAGCTGAGAATTTTGTTGGTTGCAGACTCATTTTGCATTTTATTTGATTATCGTTCGGGAATTCTCATATGTGAAAATCTCATCAGTTTAGCAAAGGCACTATTCTAGTTGACCAGAAGAGTATTGATAAAGCATTGAAGGACTGGAAAATGCAAAACTTGTATCTAGAATCTGTTCTGATGTCTTTTGCAGAAACCATAAGAAATGAAAAGGAGAAAATAAGCATTGTGAGTGAGAAATGGACTGTTTTACACCACCTACTCTCCTCCAGGAGGGGAAAATGCAAAACTTGTATAATGCAAATTCTGGCAGTAATTAATTAATAAGTGAGAAAGCGTAGAACAATGGAAGGATTATGGCTGGTTGTTTTGGTGATTTTTGCAATGGCTTTGTCTGTGCAAAGCCTTTTGAAAACAGAGATGGCAGAGTCTCGTTATCATCCCAAGCCTCAAATTTACCTTCACCTCTAGACGAAGAAGCAAAAACTTTCTGATAAAGGCCTTGACGATCATGATCTCATAACCCTTGTTGGTATAAATGCTTTTTTTCCCATTCTAAGTTAATTCGCAGTACTAAGAGCTTGAGACCAGGTCATTCTCTTTGATCTGGTTAAAAACTTACCATATATTCATACCTTAATGTTTGTAGACATTTTCTTGAGAATAATGACATTAGTGTTGTCTAATGGCATTAGTGTTGTCTATTGAGAGGATTTGAATTTTGGTGTGACACTACCCTCTCGACAGACCTCCCACTTTTTCCATCTTTTTACAACTCTAAAACCCTAACCCCTACGCTCCCTTCCCCTATTGACTTGTGAGTAATCTAGATCTGGGTTTTCAATTTTATGTAATTTTTCATTTGGGCATGCAATTTTTTCTTAATGGATTTTTTCTATTCCTTTTTTTGTATGGACTAGATTTATGTTATCACTTAACTCGGGTCTTGCTCTTTTCTAAATTTGGTTCACTGTCTCTTTGTAATTTATCTGGTGTTCATTTTTATTAAATTTTAGTAATAGATTTAGCAACAGCTAGGGAAATGGTTGGATCCCAAAACCCATAAATGCATCTGGGTTTTAATCAATCCTTGCATTCTAGCACATACTATTTTCGAGTAGGAAATTATCCTTTTGCTAAGAAAAAGTTGGGTTTTTGATGCTTAGCTGGGTTCTAATTAATCCTTTGTGTACCAATGCGTGATCTTGCTATTTTTCATCGTGGAAATCCCCCCTAGGTAAGATTTTGATAAACAGTTTATTTTTCTGAAATTTGTAAATTGTTAAAGGTTTCGATAGTGGAACTCTGTTTTAGAAATTTGATTTGCAGTTGACAATAATTGGGTTTCTTTCTTGAGTAATAGACTATGCTGGGTTTGATTCTTAAAGTTTTCTTCTACCCTTGTGCATCGTTGTAGGGTTAAGGTCATGCTTTAGCCGGTTTTAATAATGGAGATTTTCGACTGCATTTTGATAATTTTCTATTTGTTGTTTTATTTTGTTCTTTAAATTTCTACACGGTATGATTTGAAATAATTACTGAATGATTAAAGTTTTTCTATTTGAAAAGTTTCTTATTGAATTATGTTTGTTGTGTTTTGTTGGTTTTTTAGAGGAGAAGCCTGTTGGTTAAGATGGAAGTACGCAAAGAGAATCGGAATATAAGAGATAACCACCGTCGCTTGCTCGCAGAGAAATTTGAATTGAAGCGAAACCTTTACAAGGCACTTGTTAGAGACCCCACACTTCCTCAGGAGATGCGTGAACTACATGCATATAAGCTGGCCAAGTTGCCAAGGAACAGTTCCTTTACACGAGTGAGAAACCGATGTGTTTTCACTGGTCGTCCTCGTGGTGTTTATCAGCTGTTTAGGATGTCTCGTCTTGTTTTCCGTTCATTGGCAAGCCAAGGTCTGTTGGAGGGCATAAGGAAGGCGTCCTGGTAACCCATATTAATAGGACATGGATTGGATTGACTCACAGCTAGTGTTGCTCGAGCAAAGGATGTAATGGGTTATATCCTCAACTTGGAGTATTGTCTTGTTAAATATATTATGCAGTTTACAGTTCTGACTTGAGAAAATGTTTTGTTGGTGGTGCTTTTGATTTTAGAATAAAGATGGGTCCTGTTCTTATATTTTCTATCTGTAGCATTTGGAATTGATTTGTGCATAACCTTCAAATTTTTGTGTTTGACAAAATTCTAGACTATTCTTTCATTACATCATTCTGTATTTGCCCTGTCAAGGCACACATTTGTGATCCGTGCCTCTAGGAACTGAATCATTATGCATGGAATGGTGTACAAGTTAAACCAAATATTATCCCATAGAAAACAATACAGGAGCCTGATCCCTTACATTCTTGGCCAAAAACTGCAGAGGGTTTGACAGAAGAAGCGTCATCTTAAAGATGTTGGCAGCTATATCTGCTCTTCTATGCACTTCAAAGTTTTGGAAGAAAAAATAAAATTCAACATTTGCAGGGATCAATACTCAAGTCCAACTGACGCCAGCGAAACTCATAAATTGCATGTGATAATCTTAAACAGAATAAGTCTAATGAATTTATGATGGTGACTAGAACATTTTTTACTGGAAAATTGAAAAAAGAAACTATCGATTGCATATGTTTGGTGTGTTTGGTATGCTTAATAGTATTGATTGAACTGGATTGGACAACGCTAGATTAGATAAATAGATAATTTGTTTTATTTTGTGTTTGATAGATATTGGTTATCTTGTGTTTGGTGTCTTTAGACTAAATTAAATTAGATAAATTGTCTTCTTTTGTGTTTAATAGACATTGGATGGGGTTTGACTGACATGGGATTTGAACTGGTTTGGGTTTTAAAAAAATTAGAACAAAAATTGATCCGAGTTGATCCAATCAAAAATCCAGGTTGACTCGATCGATCCGAGATAAAAAAAAACAATTAAAGAATCCATTAACTTGTTTTTCATTATTTTTGTTAAAACGAGGTTACTTTGATTTTTTTTCTTTTTTTAATTTAGGTCAACTTAAGCTGACCATTTTACCCTATGACTTGGATCTTGCTTCGGGTTGACCTTCGAGTTAGATTTTAAAACTATGATAATAACCAATTTTATCTATACACTTATCTAGATCGACCCAAGTTGACTATTTCAACATGTGATCCATGACTTGTTCCGGGTTGACCTCCAAGTTTTTTAAAACTATAATAATATATATTTTTTATTTTTATGTTAACTTAGATCAACCTGGGTTGACCTTCTCGACCTGTGACCCAATCCTTATCCCGGGTTGACCCTCGAGTCGAGTTTTAAAACTATAATATTAACAATTTTTATTTTTATATTGTCATAGGACAACCTAGGTTAACTATCTTGACCTATGACTCTGGCCTTGTCCCTGATCGACCTTCTAGTTAGGTTTTAAAATCATGACAATAACTATTTTTAACCTTGCATTAACCCAAGTTATTGATCAACCCGACCCATGACCTGGGTTTTGCCCTGGAATGACCCTCAAATGGAGTTTTAAAACTATGATAATAATATTTTTTATCCTTATATTGATCCCATTCAATGATCAACCCAACCCGTGAGCTGGCTTGACCCTTAGTTGGGTTTCAAAATTATAATAATAACTATTTTTATCCTTATATTGACATGGTCAATGGTCAATCCAACCCGTAACCAGATTCTAGTCTCAGGTTGGCACCCGAGTCAGGTTTTAAAATTATGATAACTATTTTTATTTTTATGTTGACCCAGGTCAATGGTCAAACCGACCCATGACTCGTGCCTTGCCCTAGTCGACCCCCAAGTCAAGTTTTAAAACTATAATAATAATTACTTTCATTCTCATGTTGACCTGAATCAATAGTCAACCCAACTCGTAACTCAATCCTTGCCTAGAGTTGACCTCCGAGTCAAGCTTTAAAACTATGATAATAATCATTTTTATCCTTGTATTAACCTGAGTCAATGGTTAAACCAACCCATGACCTAAACCTTGTCATGGGTCGATCCCTTACTAGGATTTTAAAACTATGATAATAATCACTTTTATTCTTATGTTCACTTAGGTCAATGGTCAACCCGACCCATGACCCAGGTTTTGCCCAAAAATAATCTCAAGTCGGATTTTAAAACTATAATAATAAGCACTTTTATCTTTATATTGATCTAGGTCAATGATCAAACCGATCTGTGACCTAGACCTTGCTCCAGATCAACTCTTTAATCAAGTCTTAAAATTATAATAATAATAATTTTTTTTTAAATTAATTTGAGTTAACTCATAGAATTGAATAAGTTTGTCCTGTTTTTTTTTTAGCAATACAAAAATTTCTCCATCAAAACAATATAAAAACTGATTTATGTACTGTTATAGATGCGTCAAATAACTTTACAAAAAAAAAAAAAATCCTATTGAGTCCTTTTTTATCCAGCATAACGAGCACTAGCTTAATACGTGACTCGCAGCAAAGCGTCGGCAATTTTGCTAGTGGTAACCAAAAGTCCAGTTAGTAAATGACTTGTTTTTTGATGCGTAAGATATGACTTTCAGCAGTAGCAGTAGAAATAAATGTAGAAATAAATAAGGAAAAAGAAGATTTTTCAACCGGCATCCGGCTGGGAATGATTGGAGCCTCCTAGTGGTGCCAAGGGCAAGGGGGTATGCTAAGAGTCGTTTGCTTTTTTCCTTCAGTCTATGTTTTACTTTTAAGGCCATAAACTCTTCTTAGTTTGATCACCATTTTTCATATGGACCGCCCAGCACGCAGAATCCATGGTAATTGCTACTATTTTCAGTGCTTCATCTGCATAAAAAAAAAAATGGAATCCGATTCCTTGCCTCTCAGTTCCTGGATGTATTTCACTACCATCTTTTTCCTTCAACTTTTCCATCTTTTTCATAATTCTCTTTCCCTTCTTGAATCATTATGGCAGAGGGACAAGAAGTGTGGTATTCTATTTAGGAAGCAAGAGATGAGAATATGGTTTCAAAAGATGGGATTCACACTGTGAGAATTGCTAGGTTTCTCAAGCCACTTGTTCAGAGTGTCAACCAAGGTTCCTCACATTCCATTGTTGTCTGGAATTTTCTCCGAGAACAGGCAGAAATGGCCATCGGATGTTCTGTTGAAAGGCTGGAGCATGCCCCAGAAACAATGGGAAGAATGCTTGGATTGCCTAGCCAAAGATCACGGTTCCATTTGGAACCAAAGTGGTATATGTGATGCAATGATCAGTTCTAGATATGAGCTTCGTTGTCACGAGGATGTAATATTTGGGCTCTTGGAATACCGGTGTCCTGAAACCAATACTCTTGTTTTCCCATGGGGAGAGGCAACCATTACTCTTGAAGATATCGTGAGTCTTGTTGGGCTTCCTGTTCTTCGTGAGCCGGTGACAGAGCCTCTTGCGGGGGATTCGGTGAAAATTGAAGAAGAGATGAGGAAACACCGAAAGGAAATGTGTCGGAGCAAGTTGAAGAAAGCCCACCATGGGTCTTGGCTCAAGCATTTTATGACAATGTGAGTACGAGCATATAGGGTTTTTGCACTACGGTTGTCAAGGTTTGTCTTGCCTTCTCTTCCTGAACATACCATTCAAAAGCAAGATTTTGCAGTTGCCATCCATTTGTCTGAAGGGACCAAGATTGCACTAGCTCCTGCTGTGCTCGCAAGTCTTTATAAGAACTTAAGATTGTTGAAAGAACAGGCTGCTGCTGCTGCTGCTGCTGCTTCGGGTTCTATTACCGTTTCAGGTCCCCTGCAAATAGTTCAGCAATGGGCTTTTGAGAGGTTCCCGCTTCCGGGACCTCAGTGTCCTAATCTACCTAAACATGGTGAGCCGAGGGCTGCTAGATGGCACAAACTGAATTCTAAAATCAGTCTGCCACTAACCAGATCAGTCCTGAAAGTGCCTGACAATTTTAAATGGCTTCCATATGCCGATAATTTGGACAATCGGTACCATTCATCGTATTACAAAGAAGATGATCTATGATTCACAAGAACCAATACTAAGAGTAAGAGCTACAGTACTGCCCACTTGGAGAACCTTTTTGGATGGTTTGACTCATAATTTAAAGAATGCTGCTAACTTTTGTTAATGACATGCATTGATAGGACGGACAATTCATTTAGATCCTGTTGGTAATTTTTTATTTTTGGTAGAGTCATAAAAAATAAGTTAAAAAATATTTTTCAGTGTTTAATTATATAATTGAAAATGAGTTGAAAAATAATTTATTAATAAATTTTTTTTAAGTTTATTAAAATAATAAGGAATAAATTTTAGAAATTAAAAAGTTGAATGAGAAAGAAATTGAAAAAAATCTAATTTCATAAATTATCTCAAATAAAATAAATGACATTCAAAATAACAGAGATCAAATTTAATGAGATAAAAAAATTAAAAGATGATGAAATTAAAATAATAATAATTATAATCTCATAAATTATTTCAAATAAAAAAAGTGACAATAAACAGAATGAGAACCAAATTTGATAGATAAAATATTTCAATTAAAAAAAATAATAAGAAAAAAACAAATAACAGTCACAAAAATAAGGATCAAAGTTAATATAAAAATCAAATTAAATCAAATTCTAAGAGATAAAATTAAAAAAATAAAAATAAAATATTTAGAAATCAAAAGTTTAAGGATCAAATTTGATATAATCAGCAAATAATATGATATTTCTAAATTTTTTATAATTTCTGAAAAGTGTTTTCCATCCAAAATAAAAGGAAAATATTTTTTTGGAAACCAAACCAAATTTTTCTTTGACTGAAAAGTGTTTTTTGTTGATTAATTTTTTTAATGACAAATAAATATAAAAAAATTTAAAAAATAATCATTAAAAAACTATTTTATATCGAACAAACAGTTTTAGTGTTAGAAAATGAAAATAAATATTGCTGTAAGAAAACACATTGCTGGTCTTACTTTTTGGGTCAATGCAGAAAGAAGTAAGCACGAGTGCACGACTTGGAATACAGTCCTGCCAGTGTCATGGCTACATTGGAAAGAAAATACACATTCTGAGAACACTGCAGAATAAGACTTGTATGAGCCTGTTTGAAAGTGTAGTTATAGTTGTTTTTTAAAGTATTTTTTATTTAAAAATATATTAAAATAATATTTTTTAAAAATTATTTTTGATATCAACGCATTAAAATGATCTAAAAATATTAATTTAAAATAAAAAAATAAAAAAATTAAATTTTTAAAAAAACATTTTTAAAATATAAAAATAAACAGAGAATATATGTGAATTCAAACCGTGATCGAGCTTGCTTGATTCTGCATCTTCTCTGGTCATTGTTTCTCCCTTCTCTCTTTCTTCTCGGTTGCTTGCATGCTCTGGCTTCTCTTCTTTTCCCGTTGTGCCTTTTTTCCCCTTTCTTTGTGATGTGTTTGGTATATTTTCATGGCCTTTTTAGCTGTCTGGTTGCTTTTGTTGTGCATTAAAAGCCCTGTCCAGAGCATGTGTTCATGATTGCCTTTTCAGGCTATGGGAGGCTGACTCTTCATTTTGGAATTCTCGCAATGTTTTTCTAGGAATGGCAGTTAGATTAGACAGTTTGCTAACAGTTCTTCTGTATTATGAATTACATTCATCTTCTGTTAGTTTATGTTAGTTTGTACGTATTAATGTTGGAAATTGTATAATTAAATAATTTATAATAATTTAGTTTTTAATAAATTATTCAAAATTATGTAATAAATTTTTAAACAATTCTAAATCTATATAATGGGATTCTAAATGTTAAATTAATCCGGATTAACACAAAAGAAATACAAACATATAAGAGAAGTAGACTGAAATTCTCATTAATCTGTTTATTCTAAAGTTCTCAAATTAACCTAAATACAAAGAGATTATATATAGGTTAAATTGAAAATATTATTGTACCCTTAATAAATAAAACAGAAGTTAATGTATTATTTAACATCTCCCCTCAAACTTATGATGTGACAACTACAAGCATCGAGAGTTTGTCAACTAGAAAAGAAAAATGAGAGATAGAATGCAACTTAGTAAAGAAATCTACAATCTGCAAGGAAGAAGGAACAAAAAGCAAAGTAATGGTGTCATGCTTGAGATGATGACGAGTAAAATGACAATCGATCTCAATGTGTTTAGTTCACTCATGAAAAACCGAGTTATGAGCAATCTGAATAGAACTCTGGTTGTCACAATATATAGAAGTAGGATGAGAAAGGGTAACTCTCATATCAGCAAGTAACCAACGTAAACCAAACAATCTCCTTGGTGGTAAATGTCATAGCACGATATTCTGCTTCATTTGAGGATTGAGAAACAATATATTGTTTCTTGCTCTTTCAAGATACTAGAATCACTTAGAAAGATACAGAAACTTGTAACAGACTTGCGATCTGTGAGATCACTACCATGATCATCATCAAAGTATGCACGCAGCTCCAAGGAAGAGGTGGATGAAAGTAAAAGACTTTGAAACACTGTACCCCGAAGATATCGCAAAATATGAAGAACAACTGCCCAATAAACAGTAGTAGGAGAAGAAACAAACTGACTAACAACATGAACAACATATGCAATATCTGGACGAGTAATGGTGAGATATATCAAGCTCCAAATAATAGTGTGGTATAAAGTAGGATCTGTCAAAGGTATACCATGAGAACAAGAATACCTTGCATTAACCTCAACAGGAGTATCTATAGTCTTGTTATCGAAGAAGTCTAGTCCGCTCAAAAATATCTGCAACACATTTTGATTGAGAAATAAGATAACCTCTAGGTGAGGAAGCTGCCTCAATACCCAGGAAATATCAAAGATAACTCAAATCCTTCATTTCAAACTGTTTAGCCAACTTTGTCTTCAAAATTAAAATGTCATCAATGTCATCACCAATAATAATCACGTCATCAATATATAAAGATAAAATGATACGACCTGCATCAATGCACTTAATAAAAAGAGCAGAATCATGACTACTACAAACAAATCCAGGAGACGAGATCACAACAAAAAATTTCTCAAACCAAGCACGAGGTGCTTGTTTGAGACCATATGATACTTTCTTAAGCTTACAAATATACCTAGAGTCATGTGAAACACTAGGAGGGGACACCATATAAACTTTTCTTGAAGATCTTTATTCAAGAAGGCATTTTTAACATCAAGTTAAGAGATATACCACTAACGAATCAAAGCTACTGTAATAAGAGTATGAATAGTAGTTATTTTTGCAACAAGGGCAAATGTCTCCTCATAATCCAAACCATACTGTTGAGAGTATCCTTTTGCAACCAACCTAGCTTTGTATCGCTCAATAGACCAATCAGAATTAGTCTTGATCTTATACACCCAACGACAACCAACAATACTCTTACCAGAAGGTAGAGGAACCACATCCCTAGTATATGTATGTCTTATGGAAAGTAGAAAGTTCATCATCCATAGTTTGCTATCAAAGAGAATCAAGAATTGTCTTTTTATAGGAAGATGGCCTAGAAAGACAATGAATAGAAGCTATAAAGGAACTAAATGATGAAGAATAATAGGAATAAGCAAAGTCCGGTAGTTTTATGGACTTATGAATGCGTATGGATTGGCGTAGAGGTGGATCTATAATCTTAAATGAAGCTTAGGGGGTTGTAGATGAGAATGGAGCTTCAGGTGTGCCAGAGAGTAAAGTGTCGACTGCAGGATGATGAGTACAAATTGATCGAACTTGGGAAGGAATACCTGAGGTACTAGGAGCCTGAGATGATAAACTACCAGAATTCTTAGAAAAGGGATTTATATGAATAATATCATATCTAATCAAGGTATGAGTAGTTGATGGAATAGAAAAGAAAGGTATATGCTCAAGAAAGACAACAAGACGAGACAGATAAAGTTTCTGAGTTATTGAATTAAAATAACGATACCCCTTTTTATCTTCATCACAACCCAGAAAGACACAGATAGCAGATCGAGAGGATAATTTACTGCATTCTACATGAGGACAAAGAACAAAACAAGTACAACCAAAAACTCTAAAGGAGGAATAATAGGAACATACCCATATAACTTTTCAAAATGAGACAACCCGAACTATAAGACGATGGAATTGTATTAATCAAATTTACAACAGTAAGGACAACTTCTCCTCTTAAAACTTACTAGGAATAAAAGCAGACAACAAGAGAGAACGAGCAGTTTTGATAATGTGCCTATGTTTTCTTTCAGCAACTCCATTTTTCTAAGGAGTATCTATACATGAAGTTTGATGGATGGTTCCATCTAAGGCAAACAACTAACAAAAGTTATTAGAGGTGTATTCTCCACCCAAATTACACCTAAAGCTTTTGATTACAGCAGAATGTTGAGTTTTGACAAGAGCTTGAAAAGATGCATATATCTCAAAAAATTCAGAACGATGTTTCATTAAATAAACCCAACAATAACGAGTATGATCATCAATAAAAGAAACATAATATCGAGACCCTCTTTTTGTGGCAACAGGAAAAGGTTTCCATATGTCAGAATGAATCAAGTCAAATGGTGCAGAAGAAACAAAAATGCTTCAATTAAAAGGTAAAGCTCTTATGGATACCAAAAATCTCAAACAAGAAGACGAAACATGACCTAGATGAGAATGTCATAAATAAAAACTAGAAGATGAAAGACTAAAATGAAAAGAAGAAAAATCAACAGTAGTAGTAGCAGCAATGGTAACTTGCACTTTTAACTCATCCAAAATGTATAGTTCATTCTCCCTATGGCCTGTCCCAATCAGCTTCTGAGACTGTAGATCTTGTATACAACAAAACGAAGATGAAAAATGACTAAATAATCACCATAATCACATAATTGGCCAATGGAAAAAAGATTCAATTTGAGGTTTGGAATAAGTTAAACATTAGAAGGAGACAAGTGGGGTGTGACAACAGAACCAACACCTCCTAACAGCATGGAAGTGCCATCGCCATCATAACAAGAATGGAAGGTGAAGGGGACACAAAGGTCAAAGATGAAGAATCTGGAGACATATGATGTGAAGCACTAGAATCTAAGACCCATTTAGAATGTGACATACTTGAGGAACTATGAGGCAACTAACCTATGAAAGTTGAAACGGACATTACTTATGGTTGTAAGGAGAGAAACTTCAAATTGCTCGGCCAGTACTAGGATTTGTGATAAAGCCCCGATGAAGATATTGTTGCAGTATTGTGGTGAGATGGTCTATAACCCTAAGGTGATCTATGAGCATTAGATTATGACTGACTGTCATGCTTCCAAGCTTGATTCTGTTGTCTTAACTTGAGATATTGGGCCTTCCAATGACCTTTCTGCTTACAGAAACTGCATTCGTCAGAGCCAACCTTTGTGTAAGGCTTATTCGGATGATTAGAGAATGAATTAGAAGGTACTGTTAGTACAGAAAGATTCAAAGAAGAAAGAATTTTCTTTTCAGAATAAGACTGAAGATATATTTTTTCAGCTAATAACTCACTGACAACAGAATCAACAGAAGGCAGTGAAGAACAATGCAGAATTGAACCCTTAAGTCCTTCAAAATCACTACGAAGTGCTGTTAAAAATTGTATCAATTATTATTGCTTTCTACGCTCAATATAGGTACCACATGCCTTTAATTCTGTCAATTCTGTAAGAGCCAATTGATCCCAAAGATCTGTCATAGCAGAATAAACTCCTGAATACTCATATTCTTCTGATGAATAGCTCGTATGTCGTCCTCTAACTGATACTGCTTTGCAAAATTTGATTGCGTGAATAACTTTTGTAGATGATCCCAAACCCCATTTGTTGTCTCATACTTCGCTAACTACGTACCTATGAAATGCTCAACAGAATTATTGATTCAAGTAATCATCTTTGCATTGTTTGTTTCCCATATATATATATATATATATATATATATATATATATATATATATATATATATCATAACAACATCCCCCTCCTTAGTATTTTTGGGTATCACGTAAGTTCCACTAACATATTTTCACATCTTCTTATCCTTAAGGAAATTCTTCATTACATAACTCCAATAAGAATAATTCTTTCCATCCAACCCCACACTCACAGACTGAAGCGAATCATCTCTTTCGGTAGCCAAAATTAACAAACAAAAAGAACCAAAACGCAAAAGCAGCGAAAGATAAAGTACTAGATTGTAGAAATTGAATAGATATTGCAGAAACTAAACAAATATCTTCTTGAAATTATACAATTACTCCAAAACACAACATAAGTTGCAGAAACTGAACGCAAATATCAAATTACAAAAGCTAAAGGAAAGACGAAATACTAGATTTTGCATAAGCGGAAGATAAAATATCACTCCAAAAAATTTGGATCCGTGAAAGTTGTGTTCGGGATTAAATCTTATTCCATAAAAGAAATACGAACATAAAAGAGAAGAAGACTGAAATTCTCATTAATCTGTTTATTCTAAAATGCTCAAGTTAATCTAAATATAAAGAAATTATATATAGATTAAACTGAAAATATTATTCTACCCTTAATAAATAAAATAAAAATAAATATATTATTTAACACTTAATACACTCAAATAATTTTATTTCATAGTGATATGATATTTTTGGAACAAACAGTTGTGTTGACTCTCAACCAGAAAAGGGGGACGATACTATTTCCCTTTCCCTTTTAGTTTATACTGTTCCTATTTTATTTGGCCATGATCGAGTTGCTTAAGCTCCTATCCTTTCAATTTTTCATCGCTTTCCATGTTTTTTGGTTTGTTAAGGGGGTGCTGAGCTTCTTTCTTGCTACTTTTCATATCAACTATCATATGATATGTGTCAGAGAGGATTTATCTGCCTTTTTTTCCCCTCAAGTTTGTTTATTTTCATGGTTAGCTGCGTTTGCGAGTTCCCTGTTCTCTTATTTCTAATTTTTCTAGGCTTTCTTTCACTGGGTTTCATACTTTTTTTGCAGGGTGGTAGTTGTTTTTGGTTTCAGCCATGATAGTTTGCCCCAGTCTCGTAAATAAATGTGTATCAGAGCATCTTCGTAACCAAAGATCCATCTCTCTTATGTTTTTCTGCATATACTTTTCGCCCACCATGCCTGCCAGAAATTTAAGATAAGCAGGCATTAATTCTCTTCGCTTGGCCTTTTCCGCACCATGATCTGTTCAAAAGCAACATGATTATCATTCTTCCAATTATATATGGAAAACCTCGGCTTCTGTTGTATTCAAGAGAATCAACCCAAGGTTCACAGCAGAATCAACTTCCTGTTTTTATCAGAATAAAAGGCCAATCCCAGATATAGATTTTTGGTTGCATGATTTTGCCATGAACACAGAGAAATGATCCCATAGCAAGGCTAGACATTATCTCACTTTGTTTTGAAACTCAACCAGGACAAATTAAGGGTTTCTCTTTCGAAAACCATTGACTTGAGAGGTGGGTTTTTCAATCCCTTTCCGTCATATTTTGGAACTATACAGAAAGAAATTCAACAAAGATAAGAAGACAGCTTATGGTACATCTAGTGGCCATCAATCCACGTGAATGCCGAAATCAATATACTTTGTGATCACGTCTGCTGTCCATTAAACTTAGATTCTTTCCTACTTCGCTGGTTTGCTGATGCGGCTACGCCACTGCTTTTGCTTTGCAATCACACTCTTTGTTATCCGCCCGACATCTCTTCATGCTGTGACTAAGCGCCGAAAATTGCTCTGTTTCATATTCTAACGCTACACAGTTTGCTACGCAAAAAAAAACTATATTCAAGTCATGATAATTCAAGTCAAGCCGGGTAGCTTGATTAACGTGACTTAAAATAACAAATTTTTTTAAAAAAAAACTAATTTTAAAAACAATAAAAAAAAATTTAAGATAAAAAATATAAGATGATGATAAACTCATAGAAATAAATATGATAAAAGCCACGAAATTCAAAACTCAATAACTTAATGTTGAAGGACTAAATCAAAAAAATTTAAATTAAAAAAAAAAACATTGAAAAAAAACTTGAATAATCCTAGGTTAACCGGACAAGCCCGCAACCTGAAATATATAAACGAGACATAAAGGAAAGCGGGAAAAACCATGAAACTCAAGGCCTAACGAGTTAAATGATGAAATTAAAAAATAATTAGTTTTTACAAAAAAGCATAAAAATAACAAAATTAAATCGGGCTAATCCTTGAATCTAGTGACCCGATTCATGAGATCAAGATTAGTCCATAGAAGAAAAACATTAAAAAATCACTAAGCAAAATCCCTAATCATCCAGAATTAAAAATCAAAACAAATAGCAATTAAAATACTGAGAATTAAATTTGACATAAAAACTAAATGGATAAAAACAACGAGGGACTAAATTAAAAAATAAAACAAATTTAAAAAAAGACAAAAAAACAACGATAAAAAGAATGGGGATTAAAATTGAATACAAAAATTAAATTAAATAAAATAATGATGGACAAAATTGAAATAAAAAATCAAGAAAATGACATATAAAAAAAATAGCAATAAAAAAAAATAAGGACCTAATTATAATTAAATGAAATGAAATACTTATAGATGAAATTGAAAAACAATTAAAGCTCAAAATGCATTAAAAGCAAAGCAAACAACAATAAAAACAATGAAGACTAAAATAGATAGAAACAAATCAGAACACACAATTGATTTTTGAAAGAGATGACATGAATTTCTAGGTCAAGAGAAAGAAAAATAGAAGAAAAGAAAAATATTCACAGGGGCTCAATTGCACCTCCTTCTTGAACAAGCATCCCACCACCGCAAAGAGGATGACCCGTCATTTCAAACATCGTCGTTGACAATAACATTTGACCACCGAAATGCACCGCACTTATCACCTAAATAGCGTGGACACCTCCAACTTTTTTTAAAATTTTTTTTCTATATATAGTCAAAGACTTAATTGCCCCTCGTCCAAATACATAATTACAAAACAGCCATATTAAAAAGACCTAAATGCCCTCAAACATAAATTCTATCATTTTTTTTTTAATTTTATGGGCAAAATAGCATTTTTACTATGCATTCAAAGTAGAAAACGATCATTAAGCTCTTCTTCCCAGTTTTAAATTTAGTTACTTCTAAAAGTGTTCAAGTCATTGCACAATTTGTTTATCCCATTAGAAACGTTAATGACTAATGGATTATATATAAAACATCTTCTAACCCCTAAAATCAAGTTAAAATAGGTTAAATGTAAGTGCGCGGTGAATTACGATTTGTTCTGCACATGTGGCTTTGCATTTGAGACTTGAACAATGCCTGCTACGTTTCTTTAACAGAAAGCTAGCATTGTTTAACCTCAATACTTCAAGTATTTTTTTGTTTCATTTTGTTTAATTATGTCTGCCCATCTTCTTCTTCTTCGATTACCTCAGGTTATACTCAACCGAATGCTTATACCGTTTATATAACAACCGGTGGCATCGCCTGGCAATTCACATAGTATGTACTCTAACTCAAAACATTCAACTCGGAACAGAGAACGCAAATCCTTTATCAAATGGAAACTTCACCAAAGGAAGTAAGATATTAAGGGAAGACTAATGCCAATACATATCTAGATTTAGGACTGATGATTTCATTTTAATAAGAAAAGACTATCAGGAGTGACTGCAAAGGCAAACTGCTCGTTGTTTTCCATGATCATTAGTCAGCCAACCAGGCCTGCCTTCCCTTGTTCCTGCTTTTCCATTTCCTTGCTGGCAACACAACGAATAGGAAACACAATGATGGAGAGAAAAATAATTATCAACAGTGCATCTTGATTCTTTTATTTTGAGTTCGTTAACTTGTGTTTCCCTCGATAGCTAGCATTAGCAAGATTAATTATGAAATCCGATATCCCAATAATTAAGAAAAGAAATGGCGAAGGGAATTTAACCAACCGGAGGAGACCAGTAAGGTGATCAGCATGGGCAAAGTTGTTGTCTTCACGGGCTTTCAAGATGCTAAACATTAGGTTGATCCTGGTTTGGTTGTAATCACTCTGCTTGGCTATGTTCATCGTCTCCTCTTTGAGGCTGCGGCATTCAGATTCTATCTCTTCAAACTTTTGTCTTATTTCTCGTTGCCCTTCTCTTATGCGTTTTTGTCCCTCACCGATCTCTACCATATCTGTTTTCAATCGTTCCATCGTTTCCCTCCTCTCTCTGTTCTTCTTAATATATATATATATATATATAAGAATAATTATTATTTTTAATTTCTGGGAATAAGGACATGATATATAGCAACAACCAGTCAAGAAACAACAAACAAGCATTAAGAATAATCTTTTTAAGAAAAACATAGAAATATAACTAGATTTGATTCGTACCCATTGCTTCCTGTGTTTGGACTTGGAAACCCTGCGGCTCGGGGCTAAAGGCTTGATCGAATCCATAGCCGCAGACACCCGTATTGACTGACTTCCTCCTTTCTATTGAAATTGAAAGTTGTGTTTAGGGCTCTTCACAATAGCAGTTAATTTATACAGAGGATTCGGATGTGTAATCAATATCACGTCTTCCGTCCGCTCGAGCTTGGTACATTCTCGCGTGGAATCGCGTGGAATCGCACGATAACGCAAATTTAATGTTTATTTAAATGGGAGGTAGCTTTAATATATATATATATATATATATATATATAGGATTCACATTAAAATTATATTTTTATAGATTTTAAAGATGTAATTTATATTTAAAAGATATTGTACTATTAAAAAAAAATCATTACATCTCCAAATTAAATATACTTTTGAACCAGCCCATCCCTCGTGGGCCTATATATATATATACTTTTAAACAATTATTTTTTTTAATAACTTTCATACATATTTAAATTTATTTTTTATAGGTAAAACAGATCTAATCCAATAATAAATTTAGTTATAGTAAAAATCTTCAATTATTGTTGTTATTTTTATATTATCCATTCAAGAATTATATATTACTCTCTTTAAAATTGAAAAATATTACAGTGATTGTTTATCATAATAATCTTTATTATTTTTTTTTTTTTTGGGGGGGTGGTTACTGACGCCATGCCTGACAGTCCAAAGCTCTGCTACCATGTTAGTAGCATAGCCAACAGAAGAAGAGAAGCCAGGAATTCAATCTCCCTGGTGGTCATGAAAAGCTTAAAGCCCAAACAGTACTTTCATCTGCTTCATTTGTCAAAACCAAACTTGAGTTGCTTACATAACTACCAAAGCCAAAAAAATCAAGCAAATCATTCTCTCTAAGAAGGCTAGCTAGGTTAACAATTTTAGTCTTAATCTTGCTGCTTTTATTCGTGTGATCATCTGCTCAAGCTCTTCAGCAAAAGCTTTAAGCTCTATGCAATCTCAGGTCTGTCAGAGCACTGACCAACACAACCCTGAAAGATCTTCGTCGGTTCCGAGTTGCATTGCAACCCTATGCGGTAAATAATGTTCTGAACAGCCAACTCCACGCAGCATTGAAATCCTGACTCGTCGAGCAAATGCCATTAAATCGTCATTGAAACGAGAACCAACAGTCGCCCACATTTCTTTTTCTCCATAAAACTTGAGGAAATCCCAGTTTTCCAGAGCTAAAACTCTCTTTATCCGAGTCTAGAACCAATGAAACATTCTCAACATCCTGTTTCAATTTGTCCAACCCAGCCAACCTAGGGTACCCACTCTTCATCAGATTATAAGGCTCCGGCCGCTGCAGTTTTTTTTACCTCTTCCAAACCCGAATCTCAACTAATTGCATTGACTACCAAATGTTAAATGTTAAACCACCATATTTTCCCTTTGGAATCCTCAACAAGGTTGACTCTGCGATTTTCCCTTTCAACCAAGTCATATCTCTATAAATGCTGGAAAGAACGGCAGGTGCATGTGCAATTCTATTACCTCTAGCGACATGAATTACAATAGAGAAAACAAGTCAAATTTTTAATTATATATTATTCTCTTTAGAATTGAAAAATATTATGGCGACTCTTCATTGTAACAATTTTATTTTTTTATTATTATAATTTATTATTTTATAAAGTTATTACAGTTGAATCAAATATTTAATTAATACTTAATTTTATGAATTTTTATTTTTATTATTATCTAAATAAATAAAAAAAATAAAATTATTAAACTGTTAGATATACAGATAATAAATTTGGTGAGTTAAACTAGAAATTTCAAATCGGTCTTAATATTAAACAAAAATATTTCTGCTTGATATTTTTTTTTATATCAAAACACACACTTCAAATCAACAGGATAAAATCGAATAAACCTCAAGTGCTTGTCTTGTCAGAATTGGTGGGCAGCACAGTAACGCCTAGTAGAGTGTGCGTTGGGTCCAGCACACCTCTTCATGCCATGCTGCTGCAATGGTTACTATATTAAATTCTTTTATCCTTTTAACCTTCTTCTGCATCTGTTGAGAATGGTAGGAGTTATCCATGCTGCAATGCCTATTCTATCAGCGTCCAAAAGATACCGAAGAACAGGAGGAGGAACATGCTCCAGATCCATTCTGAAAAGACCCCAAACAAGTTAGAAGCGAATACATTAAGATGTGAAGACTGGCATCGAAGAGCTTCCGAGGAGTCATATTCAACTTCAGGGGGGGGGGGGGGACCTCTCTTTGGCGATACTGACGCCATCCCTGACAGTCGAAAGCTCTACTACCATGTTAGTAGCATAGCCAACAGAAGAAGAGAAGCCAGGAATTCAATCTCCCGGGTGGTCATGAAAAGCTTAAAAGCCCAAACACTTTCATCTGCTTCATTTGTCAAAGCCAAACTTGAGTTGCTAACATAATTACTAGCAATGCAAATAAAATCAACCAAATCATTCTCACGAAGAAGGCTAGGTTAACAATTTTAGTCCTAATCTTGCTGTTTTTATTCGTGTGATCATCTGCTCAAGAAAAGCTTTAAGCTCTATGCAATCTCAGGTCTGTTAATTAGAGCAGTACTGACCAAAAACTGGGATTTCTCCATAAAACTTGAGGAAATCCCAGTTTTCCAGAGCTAAAACTCTCTTCTGCCGAGTCTAAAATCAACGAAACATTCTCAACTTTCTGTTTCAATTTGTCCCACCGAGCCAACCTAGCTAGGGTACCCACTCTTCATCAGATTAGGCTTCGGCTGCAGTTCATTGAACCAAACCCAAACGTGAACTGATTGCGTTGATGACCAAATTAAGCTTAACTGTTAAACCATCATATTTTCCCTATGGAATCCCCAACAACAACGTCATATCTCTGTAAATGCAGGCAAGAACAGCAGGTGCAAGTGCAGTGCAGTGCAATTCTATTGCCTTTAGCGACATGAATTACAATTGAGAAAACAAGCTTCCTGATGGAATCACAAGTATATGGGAGAATATACCTTGAAATGCTTCATGCTAAATCTCGCTGCCACTATCCATGAATTTCTTCATTCACGACAGTTTACTGGCCTTCTTGGCAGTGATCTTTGTCATATCTGCTGTTGCTGCCTGGAAAACTGGAACTTATTAAAATACGATATTTCTGATCCATCCAGACCTATGATGCTTGTTCTTCTCGCTAATCTGATTGTTGTACTTCATCTTCCCATCCATCTTCTTTCTTAATCTTAACCCTAGATTTCACCATGTTTTCCTTGAAAAACGTTGATTGTCGAAGAGCAGCGCCTGAAACGTAGATATGCTTTATAATTGAACCATGGGACTTGGTTTTTAGAATATGAGAAAACCATTTTGTAACTGAATTCATTCACTTTACACTCAATAAATCCCTTTATCTAGGGTGTATTTTTTATTAGCATGGTTTTTTTTTAAATAATAAAATAACACATTTTATTATTGATGAAATGTAAAATAACTTAGCACAGTTAATACATGTTGGGATTGAAAAACAAGATATTTACAGTTATTGTTGATAAAAAAAAATAACTTAAAAAAAACATTATTAAATCCGTAGCAAGAATTACAATGAAGAGAGATAAAATAAAAAAATTTAGAGATACATCGAATCTTTGATTATAATATTATTATGTTTATAAAACAAATTTTGACAAAATAAATTCATCGACGCTAAAAAATCACCAATAGCAATTAAAATATATCATGTTTTCTATTTAAAAACAAGTAAATCATCTGACCCGCTCAAATTATTATTAGTCATTTTTATTGTTATTGTTTGATTTATTTTGTTAAGAATTTTTAGATGGTACTGGTAATATTGTAATTAGTGTTTAATAATTAATTTTTTATTTTAATTTTATTGGATTTATCTGGTAAGTTTGGTTTTTTTTTTTTTTTGAAGATACAAGTGATATTCTAATTAAAGTCTTTATTTTATTTATTCTTTCATCATCGTAAATTGTGAAGCCATTTAACAAAAAAAAAAATTAAAATATCATTTTACCACCAAAAACAACTTTAAAATATTAAATTTCTCAACTATTTATGTGATTCTTTTTAGAACTACGAGAACATACGGCACTCTTTCCTGCATAGGTGTTTTGGTCTCCACTAGCACACCTCCATAGCTTCACAGGCACAACTATTTATAGCCAGCATTAGCCGACCTACACATGTCCTACACATTTCATATGACACCACTTTGGATATCCGGGCCGTGCAACTCGATTGATTTTATGTAATTTAAAATTAAAATTAAAATTCATAATTATTAAGAAGTAAATTTAAGATTTGAATATTTAAGTTACCCTTCACAATTATGATATAACTTTTAATTTTAAGCTACAAGACTGGTAAAATTAAAATAAAAACATTGAAATAACCTTTAACTTAACTCAGATTAGTTGAACTACCATGCGATTAATTTATAAAAAAAACAACAATCCCGAATAAAAGATCAAGGTGAAATAAAAAATAAAAAAAATTTAATTAACTTGCCTAACCCACTATCCAGGATAATCTACAATTAAAAAAATTGAAAATATCTCAAAGTTCAATGTTTTAATAACATAACTTCAAATGATGAAATTAAAAAATTGATTTTAAAAAATATAAGAAATTTTTTTTTAAGTCTCGAGATTTGAGATCATGTTAAACTCATAAAAAAAAAATGAAAAAAAAACATAAATTTTAAAACTCAATAACTTAATGTTGAAGGACTAGATCAAAAAAATCTTAATTAAAAAAAATTAAAAAAAATTCTGAATAAACCTAAGTTAACCCGACAAACCTCTAACCTAAGATATAATACCGGAATAACACCACATAAAGGAAAACAAAAAAAAACACTTTATACCTAATAACCTAAAGTCAAATGATGAAATTGAAAAATAATCATTTTGTTTTTTTAAAAAAGCATAAAAGACCAAAGTTGAATGAAGTTAATTCTCGAAAATAGTGTCACGGTTCAGAAGATCGAGATTGCCTCATAAAATGCAAACAATAAAAAATCAGTAAGCAAAATCTCTAATTATCCAAAACTAAAAACCAAAATAAATAGCAATCAAAACAACAATGACTAAATCTAGCATAAAAGCTAAATGAAAAACAAATGAGGGACTAAATTAAAAATTAAAAAAATTAAGAAAATGATTAAAAAATAGCAATAAAAAAATAAGGATTAAAATTGAATACAAAAATTAAATTAAATTAATAATGAGAGGCAAAATAGAAAAAACAATCTAGAAAAGGATAAAAACAAAAAATAGCAATAAAAAAAATAAGAATCAAGTTTGATAAAAAAAATTAAATGATATAAAATTTTTAATGATGAAATTGCAAAACAATTAAAGATCAAAATGCATTAAAAGCAAAAACAAATGAAAAAAAAAAATAAGGATAAAAATTAATAGAAACACAAATTAAAGGACATAATAGATTTTAAAAAAATTCACGTCAATTTCTATATTAGGAGAGAGAAAAGAGATAGGAAAAGAAAAATATTCATAGTAGCTCAACCACACCTTATTTGTGAACAAGCATCTCACAACCATGAAGAATATGACCCACTATTTCAAACATCGTCGTTGACACAAACTTTTAATCATAGATAGAGGAGGTACACACCATCTAGAAAGCATGAGCGGCTTCCACTTGTTAACATGTGTGTGGCACATATCAACTATTTTTTAAAATCTTTTATATATATATATATATATATATATATATATATATGTATATATTTGTGTATGGTTAAAGATTTAATTGTCCTTCATTTAAATATATAACTATAAAATAACCGTGTTGAAAAAATGCAAGTAACCTAAACAAAAGTCCTATCATTTTTTATTTTGAGGGGAATATGATTTTTTTACTGTGCATTTGATGAAATTACAAAAATACCATCAAACAGTTCTTTCTAGTTTTAATTTTTCTTACTTTTAAATGTGTTTAAATCATTACACTGTTTATTTAAAACGCAAACAAACTAACTTGTCCTTGTTAAAAATAATAATAATTAATAAATCCCATTGAAAACAACTCTATACACATGAGACAAAGTTACACAAGTTTTTTTCCAAAAGAAAATAACAATTTCAATGGAATTCAAAGTGAAATGAGAATGCACGGTCAAAAAGCCTAGAGCTCTTTTCCTTTTTTATTTTATATATATATATATATATATATATATATATATATATATATATATATAAATATCCGGTTACTTTAATTTTAATTAATTTTTTAAGACTCTAAAATTAATAATTAGAGTAGTTTTCAGTGATGATAAAATTAATAATTTTTAAATTAATAATTTTTAAAAAATAAACATAAAATCTAACCAATTAAACTAAACTCTTTAGATTAATTATAATTTGTTATGCACGTGTGGCTCTATATTTGGGACTCTTCGAGATGTTTGTTATTGAAGCCACACTGTTCTTCTGTTTAAAAAGTGATTTTTTAATTAATTTTTTTATTTTTAAATTAATATCAAAAATAAATTTTAATAGACAAAATAAAAAACAACTGAATAATGCAAAGCCAAACAGGCTAGTTAAGACTTTACGTTTCTCTAACATGAAGCATGTGGTTGCATTGTTTAACCTCCATGCTTTAGGTATTCTTTTCATTTTCTTCAATTCTGTCTGCCTATCTTCTTCTTCTTCTTCGATTACCTCAGGTTATACCCAACCGAATGCTTCTACCGTTTATATAACAACCGGCGGCATCGCCCGGCAATTCACCAGTATGTACTGTAACTCAGAACATTCAACTCGGAACAGAGAACGCAAATCCTTTATCAAATGAAAACTCCATCCAATGAAGAAGGATATTAAGGGAAGACTAATGCCAATACATATCTAGATTTAGGACTGATGATTTCATTTTAATAAGAAAAGATGATCAGGAGTGACTGCAAAGGCAAACTGCTCGTCGTTTTCCATGATCATTAGTCAGCCAACCAGGTCTGCCTTTCCTTGTTCCTGCTTCTCCATTTCCTCGCTGGCAACACAACGAATAGAAAACACAATGATGGAGAGAATATTAATTATCAAAAGTGCATTTTGACTCTTTTATTTTGAGTTCGTTAACTTGTGTTTCCCTCGATAGCTAGCATTGGCAAGATTAATTATGAAATCCGATATCCCAATAATTAAGAAAAGAAATGGCGAAGGGAATTTAACCAACCGGAGGAGCCCAGTAAGGTGATCAGCATGGGCAAGGTTGTTGTCCTCACGGGCTTTCAAGATGCTAAACATGAGGTTGATCCTGACTTGGTTGTAATCACTCTGCTTGGCAATGTTGATCGTCTCCTCTTTGAGTCTGCGGCATTCAGATCCTATCTCTTCAAACTTTTGTCTTATTTCACGTTGCCCTTCTCTGATGCGTTTTTGCCCCTCACCGATCTCGATCATATCTGTTTTCAATCGTTCCATTGTTTCCCTCCTCTCTCTGTTCTTCTTAACATGTATAAGAAAAATAATAATTTTTAATTTCTTGGGATAATGACATGATATATAGCAACAACCAGTCAAGAAACAAGCATTAAGAATAATATTTTTTTAAGCAAAACACAGAAATATAACTAGATTTGGTTCGTACCCAATATTGTTTCCTGTGTTTGGACTTGGAAACCCTGCGGCTCGGGGCTAAAGGCTTGATCGAATCCATAGCCGCAGACACCCGTATTGACTGACTTCCTCCTTCCTATTGAAATTGAAAGTTGTGTTTACAATGACTAAGGCTCTTCACAATTGCAGTTAATTTATATAGAGGATTCAGATCTATAATCAATCGATGACGTTCTCAAGTCTCCGTCCGCTCGAGCGTTGTAGATCTCTCGCGCGTATCTTTTCGATATCGCACGATAACGCCAGAAAATGTTGTTTTAATTTCTACGATTTAAAACGGTTTCTCATAAATAATAGACTGCCAGGCTTTCAACCACTAGATCTCAAGCAACGCGTATTTTGTGTCCTACTTTCAGTTAAGATTTTGAGTTATTATTATTATTATTATTAACATTTTATTTGTTTTTGATATCAAATTAGAACATCAAAGATTAACATCTTGATGTTGTTAGCTGGCATGATTGTGCATTAGCTGGCGAGACGTGTGGATTCCAAGCTTGTACAGATAGTCTTACCTAGAATAGGAGTTTAGGCATACTAGGACGTTTTCTTACTTCCTTTATATATATTCCAAGCTTGAAAAACTCTTTTTTTACTATTCTTCCCTGCATTCTCCCTTGACCTTTGTATTCCAGGGACTTCCTCCTACAAACAAAATCACAATGGCAGAACAAGAACAAAATCCAATTGCTCCAGCCACTCCACACAATCCTTTATCAAACCCAATTATCATTCAACAGGAAACCTCTGGCTCTCCTGTCAGTATTATTCTTAATGAAACAAACTATATGTTATGGTCGCAGTTGATGGAGATGCGTATTGGAACCTGCAACAAGGTTGGGTATCTAACTAGAACAGCGGTGAAACTTGCACCTAACGATCCGAACTATGATACATAAATTACCGAAAATCATAAAGTAAAGAGCTGGCTCATCAAATCAATGAACCCCCACCTGATGCAGAGATTCATTCGTCTTGTTACAACAAGAGAAATATAGGAGGCAGTGTCAAGGACCTTCTACGATGGATTTGATGAAACACGATTGTTCGAACTGAATCAAAAGTATTTTTCAACAACTCAGAATGGGAGGCCTTTATTCATATATTATAATGAACTTGTTGCAATCTTTCAGGAAATCGATCATCGCAACACATCCCAAGAAGAATCTATTGAAGGGATTGTACAACTGTCACGGGGCTATTTTTCGCTATGCGAATAAACCCGTGCGGCAGCCTAGTCCCTCACTAGACTCAGCCTTCCCTCGCCAATCTCACTCGTGTTTGCCTAATAACTAAGCAAGCGGAATACACAAGCAAGGATAAGAATCATAGTGCACAACAAGCTTTACAGGAACTCTTTCCCAACCTTTATTAATCTCATACACAAAGGAAACTATACACAAATCCGTATGTGTGCTATGCACAAAGATTACATGCTACACCAAGCTACCTCTAACTAGTGTTCTACATGTTCTTGCATGCCCCTACATGCTGAACATTCCCACCCGAATGCTCTCTTTCAACCAAGAGCTGCATCTTGTATTTATAGACAAGCAAGGGAGCTGCAAAGGCTCCTCCCCATTATCCCCCATTTTCAGGACCTAGTGGAGCACTACCTCTCACCCATGATCCCATGTTTTCAGGACATGGTGGAGCACTACCTCTCACCCATGATCCCATGTTTTCAGGACATAGTGGCCTGGACAGCACCCCAGTTATGCTCCCATGTTCTGCCTCCCATGAAGCTGCCACTTCCCTTATTTCCTGGCTGTCTACTTGTCAGCCTCTACCAATTCGCTGCGTCAGCTGCTGACTTAGAAGGTCCATCATCTAAGCCCCCACGTCCATGCCAAGTCGCAAGCTCAAAGACTCGCATAGACCATTGCATGCTGCCTGCCGAATTCATCTCTGCCTATGCAAGGCTGCCGCAATCCATCGCTGCCGAATTCTAGGCAGTGTGCCTTCGCTGGCGCGTCCCAGCGCCTAGAGCTCTTTAACCCATGCCTTGGACAGTCCTTCGCCCAAGTTTTAGCTCGTGCCAAGTCGAGCCCCTGACTTGCACAATTTGTCTTGTACGACCTGCCGATCGCATCTGCCCCGGCGGTGCCAATTCTGCTGATGCCGGTCGCATATGCGTCAGGTTCGCCAATTCTGCATTTGCCGGATTCGCATCTGCGTCTGTTGCCCCGCCCCTGCCGGCCGGGTCTGCGATAGCCCCAATTCTCGTCAGCCTATCCTCCTGACGAGGCTTGGACAGTCCCTCGTCCAGCCCATGTTCGTCAACAATCTGTGCTACCGATTTTCCTTTGACGAACCTACAGCCACATAAATCTGCGCTGCCGATTTCTCCCACTGATGGCATGGCTGCCAGCACCCTTAGGCCTTGTTTTGGCCAGCCTGCCGAAGCGTGCACCTCGTGCACATTTGACACTGTGACAAACCACCCCCACCAAAAGAACCCGACGCCCTCGTCGGACAGATTTGAAGTACCCTTGCACCGCAACTGTTCCTCGTCACAATCCATGTTTCTCCGCACGAAACCTCTTAGCTTTTCCCACATTCAACAACAAATTCAGTCCACCGAATCTTTGTCAACCTGTTTCAAAAACCAAGCTGTGACACATTCTGTTTTGGCTCGTTAGTTTTCCACAAATGTCAAACACATCATACTCGCAAGCATGTTTTCGCAAAGTTTAGATGCCACGCCTAGCACCCAAGGAATCCGTCCCTTCCTTCACAAAATACATCCACACAAAATCACTTCGAAGAACCACATGAGCTCCCATACGAACATCTAGTTCTCCAACCATTCTGCGTGCCCCAAAACCGCAAGTATTACCAATATTGCTTACTTGTCCGCTTCTCAGCAATCAACACATCCTGCCGAATTCGCCTCTGCCCATGCAAGGCTGCTGCTGTTCATCGCTGCCGAATTCTATGCAGTGTGTTTTTCGTTGGCGCATCCCCACGCCTGGAGTTAAACCATGATCTGTCCATCGTCAAAGTTACAAAACTCCCCCAAATCTGCCTCGCACAAGGCAGTTTGGCCATGCCTAAATCCTCATCGACTAGGCTGGCTCCTTCACACTAACTCTTTACTTAGTGTTGAGCACACGTATAGGATTTACGTATGCCGATTCTTCTGCATCCTTCTCTACGAAAGTCGCACTAAGTCGTGCTCTCCAACAGGTAGTCCCTTGCGAAGTGCTTCCCCTCGCAAATAGAACAGCCCAAACATGATTCCGAAACCTTTTCCTTGCCCTTGGCTTCTGACTTCCCATTGCCATCAGCCCTCTTAGGTTCTCCACCTGCAAGAAATAAGAATGAGACAGTGCTGTTGAACCTAGCACCAACTCAGTTTCGATGATCAACTCCATCTCATGTCGAAGTCTTTCGGCAAGTCCCTACAAGTCCATCTATAACCTGCCATAGCACAAATACATAGCATCCCAGCATCAAGTTTCGTCTGACCTGGTTCCCCCATGCGCTACTGTCGTGCCCTAGAAACTTCGTCAATCACACAAGATTTCGCTGACACAAAACAGCCCCTACTGTTTTCAATCTTCGCTGCATGTTTCGTCTACCGAAAACTCGCAACACTTTGTCCCAACAAAGGTCATTAGCATTCTGCTTCCATCACTGCAAACCATCGCAATGCACAGAATAGCCACTCGTACTGATTCCAAGACAACACACAAAATCATCTTCGTCGACGATTTTGGCTTCCACGCCAAGCCCACTGGATCGGCTGCCGAATCTGTCACCCAGTCTGTCCCTCGACAACGTGCAGACTCCTTGAGACACACCCCCATGGTATTGCCTCCTCTGTAATGCCTTCAATCCTGGTCTCAGCGTGACTAAAGTCTACCTCAGCCACTGTTCTGTCTTCTTCACCCTGAACTGTCCATCATCAAGGTCTCCACCGAAGACATCAATTCTGCCTCCACAAAGGCAGCAAAGCCACAACAAATCCTCATAGATTCGTCTGCCCTCAACTTGGTCTCTGGATTTTGCTTCCACCTCCCTGAACATTCATCTCCCTGAACATTCCTTCATTGAGATGCACAACAATCCCTAAGTTCTGCCACCAAGGCAGCAAGCAAGGCCAGACCGCATCCACCCCGATATGCTGGCTCATGATGACTGAATTCCATCTCGGTCATCTAGCAAACGTATAAGGTTTACGTATGCCAAATCTCAAACACCATCTTCCACAATGGCAACATCAAGGTTTCCCCTCCTTTGAGCAACAATCTCGCACAAAGTAATTTCCATCGCAAGAGAACAACAATGCAAGTTTCAGTTTTGAACCCTTACCGATTTGCCTTCTCGTCTGACTGTCCATCATCAGCAGCAACAAGTTTAGGCTCTCCACATTGACTTGCTTCCTCTTCTGTCTCGCCCCATCCTTCCCTTAAGGCTTTGACGAAAATACAGAAGCGCCCAGCAGCCCCTCCGCTGGCCCCTGCTCTCAAGTCTGCCAGTCCATCCGACAGTTTCAATGGCCGAATCAGCACCCATTTTGAGCTGATCCCTTTGTCATCACTTTGCATCGCCCATGGAGTAGTTAAACCCCCAAAACTCCGCAGGCCTTTTGAACACCAACACGCCCAAAATGCTAGCAAGTTTTCCCCTGAAATGGTTTGGAACAAATCGGCCCTTTGATCTGCCCCACGAGCGACCCATCGTCATTATACTTCTGAAAGCACCCATCGTTTCGTCATGAACGCATATTGCGCTCTTGCTCCAAAGTTTCTGCCAGTCCATCGGCAGCAGCAATGTTTCTCCCAAATCAGTCCCTTCGATTTGTCCCGAGAAACATCAGCATTCTCGTCGCTGATCATTGCGCTGAAATCTGCCTCTCCATCGGCAAATGCAGTAGCTCTCCCAAATCAGTCCGTTGATTTGGCCGCAGAATCATTCTCGCCGTTCTGTCAAGAAAGCAACCCCGCTCTGATACCAACTAGCTCTGATACCAACTAGCTCTGATAACAACTGTCACGGGGCTATTTTTCGCTATGCGAATAAACCCGTCTTGGCCCTAGTCCCTCACTAGACTTCGGCCTTCCCTCGCCAATCTCACTCGTGTTTGCCTAATAACTAAGCAAGCGGAATACACAAGCAAGGATAAGAATCATAGTGCACAACAAGCTTTACAGGAACTCTTTCCCAACCTTTATTAATCTCATACACAAAGGAAACTATACACAAATCCGTATGTGTGCTATGCACAAAGATTACATGCTACACCAAGCTACCTCTAACTAGTGTTCTACATGTTCTTGCATGCCCCTACATGCTGAACATTCCCACCCCGAATGCTCTCTTTCAACCAAGAGTGCATCTTGTATTTATAGACAAGCAAGGGGCCGCAAAGGCTCCTCCCCATTATCCCCCATTTTCAGGACCTAGTGGAGCACTACCTCTCACCCATGATCCCATGTTTTCAGGACATGGTGGAGCACTACCTCTCACCCATGATCCCATGTTTTCAGGACATAGTGGCACGGAAAAGACCCCAGGTTATGCTCCCATGTTACGCCTCCCATGAAGGCCACTTCCCTTATTTCCTGGTCGTCTACTTGTCGGCCCAATTGCCGGTTCTGCTGCGTCAGCTGCTGACTTAGAAGGTCCATCATCTAAGCCCCCACGTCCATGCCAAGTCGCAAGCTCAAAGACTCGCATAGACCATTGCATGCTGCCTGCCGAATTCATCTCTGCCTATGCAAGGCTGCCGCAATCCATCGCTGCCGAATTCTAGGCGGTGTGCCTTCATGGCGGCGTCCCGCGCCTAGAGCTCTTTAACCCATGCCTTGGACAGTCCTTCGCCCAAGTTTTAGCTCGTGCCAAGTCGAGCCCCTGACTTGCACAATTTGCTGCGCGCTGCCGAATTCGCATCTGCGGGCAGGCTGCCAATTCCTGCTTATTGCCGACCAGCGTATGCGTGGCGGGTTGCGCCAATTCTTTGTGATTCTAGGCGCATCTGGCGTCTGTTTGCCCCCGCCTCTGTTGCCGATCTGCGATAGCCCCAATTCGTCGGCCCTATCCTCCCGCGAGGGCTTGGGCGGTCCCTCGTCCACCCCATGTTCGTCAACAATCAGTGCTACCGATTTTCCTTTGACGAACCTACTGACCACTAAATCTGTATTGCCGATTTCTCCCACCGATGGCATGGCCCGCCAAGACCTTAGGCCTTGTTTTGGCCAGCCTGCCGAAGCGTGCACCTCGTGCACATTTGACACTGTGACAGGAGGCCTTTATTCATATATTATAATGAACTTGTTGCAATCTTTCAGGAAATCGATCATCGCAACACATCCCAAGAAGAATCTATTGAAGGGATTGTACAACTTCATGTTATGATGATGAGATTGCGAGTATATTTTTTTTAAGCGGTCTTGATTTTGAATATGATCAAATCCGTGGGGAAATTCTTTGAAAGGAACCAAAACTGGACCTGGAAGCAGCTTATGCATGTGTGAGAAGAGAGTCACAACAACGATAAGTTATTGGAGTTTTTCGACCGGTCTCTGAAAATACAACCATGATAGCTAACCAAAATCAACGAGGGATAGGTTCTAGTTTTGCCAAAGGAAAAAATAGTCAAGGTTCAGGAAAGCCAAATAATTATGTTTGTACCCATTGTGGTGAATCTAGCCATTCAAAGGTGTGTTGCTATGAGCTTATTGGATATCCCGAATGGTGGGATTTTTAAAAAAAAAACCACGGAAGAACATTACTAGAAAAGCTGTAATGGCTAAATCAGGTGAAAGCCTTCTAATTCAGTAGGGGACCTCAATGCCTACTGCTAATTTAACTCAGCCAGGGTAGTATTGATAAGGCTAGTGTTCTTTTTGCTATTACTATGGATAATACTTGGATTATTGATACTGGTGCATCCGACCATATGATCAGAGACTCTAGTAAATTACAAAATCTTCGCTCATCATCCCAACAAGTCATATCTACAGTCAATGATGATATCTCCCCTATTACAGGAAAAGGCTCCATTGCTCTAACTACTTCCATAACTCTTGATACAATATTGGTTGTTCCTCGTCTTGAATGTAATTTGTGATCTGTAAGCCAAATCACTTTAGCACTAAATTACACTGTTTTTTTTTGGCTTTTTTATTGTGTTTTTTAGGATATTTTGACCCAGGAAGACTCTTGGTTGTGGTGTTAAATGGGGCAACCTCTACTACTTGAAATTGACAACAACTAGCAAATGTCAGTACATTAGGCATGTTTTATGATGAAGGGTGATAGGAAGCTGTCTAAGGTGTAGCTCTAGCATAAGAGGCTAGGGCATCTTTCCTTTAGTTACCTTAAGAAATTAAAACCTAATTTGTTTATAGAATTGCATATTTTGGATTTTCAGTGTGACATTTGTGAATTGGCAAAGAGCCATCGTAAACCTTATTTCCTCTCTTTCAACAAAAGCTCTGAACCCTTTATGGTTATTCATTTTGATATTTGGGGATTTGCAGCAATCCCGTTTATGGCTAAAACTTGTTATTTTATTACCTTTATTGATGAATGCACTCGTATGACATGAGTATCCTTATTACATAAGATAAGCGATGCTAGCACTATTTTTTAGGAATTTTACAACATGGTGAAAACTCAATTTCAAAATCATATTCAGGTATGACAATCTGATAATTCCATGAAATTTCTTGAGAACTCGCTTGGTGATTATCTTCAACAACAAGGAATTAGACATCATACTTCTTGCACCTGCACACCTCAATAAAATGGCTTTGTGGAGAGGAAAATTAGGCAGATCATGGAGGTGGTATGTGCATCTTTTTTCGAAATGAATATGCCTCCCTTCTATTATGGAGAGGTCATCAAGTCTCACTGCCTACATTATCAATATAGTGCCTTCCCGGGTGATTGATTTCTAGACCCCATACTAAAAATTACAAACCTTCTTTTACACACCCAATCACCCAAACTTGGAACTTAAAACCTTTGGTTATACGATAAATGTTCACATACTCAAAGTCTTGCGTGGCAAACTTGATCCCTGTGCCCAACATTATGTAATTGTTAGTTACTCTAATTTTCAGAAAGGGTACAGATGTTGCTGCTCTCAAACTCACAAGCTACATGTATCTCTTGATGTCTCATTTCATGAAATGAATCCTTATTATTTACAAACGACTTAGGCTCTCCTCTTCAAGGGGAGAATGTGTATGAAAAGGGTAAGCTTTGCAATATTGTTTCTGATAAAAGTGAGGGTGATGGTGTTTTTATATAGTTAGTGGCATTTGAAAAAAGGATGAATAACAATTAGCATAATGCTACTTCGTTCATTAATACTTAAACTATTCCAAATGAGAGGAATTTATCATTGGACAATGACCTTTGTAGGGATTATGTTGGTGACACAGAAGCTGTAAACCATGATGGGGAAGAAGCTGAGATGATTGAATTGTGTGCTGGTGACATAGAAGCTACGAACCTCAGTGAGGAAGAAACTACAATAAGTGACTTACTCGCACCATTAACCAGAGAGTCTTCTACCCAAAATATCTTGGATAATCCCACCATTAAGGATACATGTCAACCCATTCCTAGGTATTCACAAAGACCTGATAAAGGTGTTACAAAGAAACAATATTAGCCGAACATTAAAACCAATGTTAAATATTATATCAATAACTATGTCTTTTTTCATGGACTTTTGGAATCTTATGCACCAATCATTAATCAATTATCCAAAGTATCTATTTCTAATATTGTGTAGGATGTATTGGCAGATTCAAGGTGAAAAAAAGCGATGAATGAAGAGATGGAAGCCTTGCAGAAGAACTCCACTTGGGAACTTGTTGTGTTATCAGCAGAAAAAAAGGTGACTATGTGTAGATAGGTATACATTGTTAAACTTAAAGCGGATGGAAGCATTGATAGATACAAAGAGAGACTCGTGGCCAAGGGGTATGCCCATAAATATGGTATCGACTACCAAGAGACCTTTGCATCAATAGCCAAGCTCACCACCATTTGTGCTCTTATATCCATAGCTGCAAATCGAGAGTAGCCCCTACAACAATTCAAAGTAAAAAATACTTTCTTGAACAGTGATCTAGAAGAAGAGTGCACATAAAACTTCCATCTGGAATAAAACAAAGTTCCAAACACGAAGGCAGAGTGTGCAAACTAAAGAGATATCTGTATGGTTTAAAGCAATCTCCTCACGCTTGGTTTGGAAGGTTTACTTTGGCAATGAAATCAATTGGTTATTAATAGAGAAAATATAGATCATACGTTATTTGTAAAACATAAAGATGGAAGGGTAACGACATTGATTGTGTATGTAGATGACATGATTTTAATAGGTAATGATCCTAAAGAAATGAGGAGACTGTGAGAGTACTTGTCTGTAGAATTCAAAATGAAAGATTTGGGACAACTAAGGTATTTTCTTGGCATTGAAGTGGCAAGGTCCAAACAAGGAATTTCCCTTTCACAACATAAATTCGTATTGGATCTTCTAAGTGTGATTGAGATGCTAGCTTGCAAACCTATTGAAACACAATACAAATGAATCATCGACTTGGGATCTTTCCAAATCAAGTCCCTACAGATATGGGTCGGTATCAAAGACTTGTGGGTAAGTTAATTTACCTAACCCATACTAGATTTGATATAACATATATTATAGGTATTGTGAGCCAATTTATACATGCACCAAATGAGGAGCATAAGGATGCAGTTTACATGATCTTGAGATATCTTGAAGGTGCGCCTAACAAAGGTTTATTGTACTCGAAGAATGATGTCTCAAATATTAAAGGCTATACTGATGCAGATTGGGCAGAAGATCAAACACCAAAGAGGTCTATATTTGGTTATCTGACCTTTGTGGAAGGGAATTTGATTACTTGGAGAAGTAAAAAATAGAAAGTTGTAGCACGATCTAGTGTAGAAGTAGAATTTCAAGGAATGGCTTAGGGAATATGTGTGTTGTTATGGATCAAGAGTGTTTTGAAGGATTTAAAGATCAAGTATACGGATCCTATCAATTTGTAATGTGATAATAAGACAGCAATTCAGATTGCACACAATCATGTTCAACATGATCGAACTAAACATGTTAAAGTAGACCGTTATTTTATCACAGAGAAGTTAGATAAAAAAAATTATATATTTTCTGTTTGTTAAATCTTTAAGTCATATAGCTGATATCCTCATTAAGGCAGTATCAAACAAGGATTTTTATAGTATGATTGCAAGTTAGGCATGATAAACATCTATGCACCAACTTGAGGGGGGTGTTAGCTGACAAGATTGTGTATTAGCTGGTGAGATATGTATGGATTCCAATATTGTAGGGAAATCTATTTGTTTCCTTGTATAGATTATTATCTTACCTAGAATAAAAGTCTAGGTAGACTATGTTTTCTTACTTTCTTGTATATATATTTCTTGAAAAGATGAATACATTACAGTGTAGAGAAATATTTACAAAACGAAAAGCTTCGGTTGTATGTTTGTTGTAATCAATAAATATGTTTGGGGGTCTGATAGCAGTTGTTGTATAAAGTGTTTTTTGCTCGGCAATATATGAAAATAATATTTTTATTTTTTTAAATTTTTTTTGATATCGGCACATCAAAACGATTTGAAAACATGAAAAAAAATTAAAACAAAAAAATTATTTTTTTTTGAAAAACATGGTTTCAATCGTGTTCCCAAACACACCCTAAGACAGTGTTTGTCTAAGAAGTTGCGTTTGCGTTTTGCTTAAAACGCCAGATGTAACAACGTTTGGTAAAAAAAATGTAAGTTCTTGTTCATGGGTCCCACAAAATGTTGTGTTTGAAACACATGGAAAAGAAAGCGGTAGGAGATGCTTCTTGCCGCACCACGCTGCACTGTTCACAACATCCCTCTACAGTCTCACTGTTCACTAAAGTGAATAGTTTTTTTCTTATTCGAAAAACCAGTGAACAATGCGAGTGAATTTAAATTCACTTCAGACCGATCGTGAACGGTTTTGTTTTTGAAAAAACGATTAATAGTTTTTTTTTGAAAAATTAGTGCAATTAATTGATTTCACTTGCGACCGCTCACGTGAATGTGAACAGTAATATTTAAAAAAAAATAGTTTAAGGTGAATTAATTAAATTTATTCGCACTGTAATCTCAAATTTATTCTTGATAATATTTTACCTAATTTTATTGCACGCTCAAAGAATAATTGAAAATATAGTTCTTGCCGGGATGAATTTTGTATATAATGGAATTGTAGATAGTTTAATGGAACAATAAAAAAAATTTATATAAAGTATGATTTATTTCGTGATGTAATAACAATAGTTAAATTTACAATATTTAAATTAAAAATCATAAATATTAATATATATTTTTTAAAATTATTTTATAACCTCAATTTCAAAAGCATTCTTAACCAAACACATTAAACTATTTTTTGTTCACGTCAATTTTAACCACAGTTTTAACCAAACATATATTTTTTCAAACTAACCTCAATTAAAAGTACTTTTTATAAAACAGTTATTTCCAAACCATAACAGAATCTTGTAATACCAAATACACCGACTTCTTGCTTTTCATTTTGCTTCAATAGGAAAGCAAACGGACGAAGGTTGAATAAATGAAGTTAATGATCAAGTTGTGTGTTTAATAGATTAAACTGCAAAGCTCTGTATTTTCAATATTACAAAAAAAAATATATTTTTAAAAAATAAAAATCAAACAACATTTTTCTACTATTATCCCAATTATTTTTAGAGCATATTTTTTTTTTACTTACAATTTAAAAGTATTTATAAAAAAATTATTTCCTTCAAATTAATTTCTTATATATATTTATAAATTTTAAAAAATAAAAAAAATATTATTTATATTTCACTTCAGGTTTTGGTTCGGGTGAACAGACAGCGCCGAGTAGACTGCGTGTTGGGTCAGCACAAGTCAATTGGTAACTGCACCCTGTGACTATTTCTGGGGTGTTTTTATTTACTTCAAATTAATTTTTATATTTATATTTATAAATTTTAAAAAATAAAAAAATATTATTTATACTTCACTTCAGCTTTTGGTTCGGCTGAACAAACAGCACCGAGTAGACTGCGTGTTGGGTCAGCACACGTCAATTGACAATTGGTAACTGCACACTGTGACTATTTCTGGGGTGTTTTTCAGTATAATAGGTGTGAAGTGTCCTCTGGACCTCTGCTGTAAGCAGCAGCCCATGCAAATCTCAGGTCTGTTGGAGCATTGACCAACACAACCTGAGAGATCTTCATCACTTCCGAATTGCATTGAAATCCTGACGCGTCGAGCAAATGCCATTAAATCTTCATTCAAACTAGAACCAGCAGTCGCCCACATTTGTTTTTCTCCATGAAACTTGGGGAAATCCCAGTTTTCCAGAGCTAAAACTCTCTTTTGCCGAGTCTAAAATCAACGAAACATTCTCAACTTTCTGTTTCAATTTGTCCCACCGAGCCAACCTAGGGTACCCACTCTTCATCAGATTAGGCTTCGGCTGCAGTTCATTGAACCTCTTCCAAACCCGAACCTGAACTGATGATTGCGTTGATGACCAAAGCTTAACTGTTAAACCATCATATTTTCCCATTGGAATCCCCAACAAGGTTGACTCTGCGATTTTCCCTTTCAACAACGTCATATCTATCTCTGTAAATGCAGGCAAGAACAGCAGGTGCAAGTGCAGTGCAATTCTATTGCCTCTAGCGACATGAATTACAATAGAGAAAACAAGCTTGCTGATGGAATCACAAGTATTTGGGAGAATATACCTTGAAACGCTTCATGCTAAATCTCGCTGCCACTATCCATGAATTTCTTCATTCACGACAGTTTACTGGCCTTCTTGGCAGTGATCTTTGTCATATCTACTGTTGCTGCCTGGAAAACTGGAACTTCTTATTAAAATACGATATTTCTCCATCCAGACCTATGATGCTTGTTCTTCTCGCTAATCTGATTGTTGTAAACTTGTACTTCATCTTCCCTTCCATCTTCTTTTTTAATCTTAACCCTAGATTTCACCATGTTTTCCTTGAAAAACGTTGATTGTCGAAGAGCAGCGCCAGAAAAGTAGATATGCTTTATAATAATTGAACCAGGGGCATGTTTTTATAATTCTGAGAAAACCATTTTGTAACTGTATTCATTCACTTTACATGCATTAATAGAATATATTTTATTTGTCCACAAAGAGAATCGGGCGGATGCGATCATTAATTATGATATAAATTAATTGTGTATTTGATATTATGTTGTGTAGTGTTTTTTAAGTGAAAATATTTTAAAATAATTTTATCTTTTTTATTATTTATATCAACATATAAAACCATTCCAAAAATTTAAAAATATTAATTTAATATTTTTTTAATGAAAAAAATTTAAAAAATAGATTGTAATGCAAAATCAAACACTCACTAATTAACATAGTTTTTTTAAAAGAAAACAAATAGTAAAATAACACATTTTGAAAAAAAAAACTATTAATGAAATAGCACATTTGATACATGTCATAGTTCTCATTGAAAAACAATTATTAATTCTTGTTGAAAAGCATTAATTTAATGTTTTTTTTTATGAAAAACAATTTAAAAAACAGATTGTAATGAAAAAACAAATACTCACTAATTAACATTTTTTTGTTTTTTAAAAAATAGTAAAATAACTCATTTTGGTAAAAAAAAAAACTATTAATGAAATAGCACATTTAATGCATTTTATAGTAAAAAAATAATAAAATAACATGAATTGAAAATTAATTGATAAAATAACACAATTGATATATATCGCAATTGAAAAACACGAAATTCATAGTTCTCCTTAAGAAAAAAATGTAACATTTCAAAAAACATTAAATGTGCCGCACAAATAACAATGAGGAGAGAGAAAAAAAAACAAAAACTTCAAAGACACACTGAATCTTCGATTATAACATTATCAGGTCTATAAGAAAGATTTTGATAAAATGAATTCATTAACACCAAGAAAGATCATCAATACCAACAATAATCAAAGTGGACCATATTCTTTGTCCAAAAACAAGTAAGCTACTCATCGCGTGTGAAAACTTCAATAATTGTTGATCATCTTTATTGTTATTATTTGATTTATCTCGTCAATACCGTTTCAAATATAATCATTGACGAAAGACTTTTAACCACCAAGAGGGGCGACACACATTATCGAAAGAGCGTGGATGCCTTCGTCTTGCTAACGTGTGCGTGACACACATCAACCATTTTTTTAATCTTTTTTCTATATATGGTCAAAGACTTAATTGCTCCTCATCCAAATACATAATTACAAAATAACCGTGTTGAAAAGACCTAAATGCCCCTAAACACAAGCTCTATCATTTTTTATTTGAAGGGCAATATGGTCCTTTAACTAAGCCTTCAATCAAAGTACAAAAAGACCAAAAAGCTCTTCTTTCTATTTTTAAATTTTCTTATTTTTAAGAATGTTTAAGTCATTACACTATTTATTTAAAACACAAATAAACTTACTTAAACAATAATAACAAATAAACCCCATGGAAAACATCATTCTACCCTGAGACAAAGTTAAACAAGTTTTTTTCCCAAAGAAAAATAATAATTTCACTAAGGCCATGTTTGTTTCCCGGAAAGTAGTTTCCGGGAAATCACTTTCCAAACTTTCCTGTGCTTATTTGTCATTAGAAAAGTTGGTCAATGGAAAACACTTTCGATTAAAGAAAAATTTGGCTTGGTTTTCAGGAAAGTGTTTTCCTAGAAAATTTGGGCGGAAAACACTTTCCGGAAGTTGTGAAAAATTTAGAAATATCAATTTTTGCTGATTATATCAAATTTGATCCTCAAACTTTTGATTGCTATATATAATTTGTTTTGAATATTTATTTTTCAATTTTATCTCTTAAAATTTAATTTTTATATTAACTTTGGTTTTTATTTTTATAATTGTTATTTGCTTTTTCCTTATCATTTTTTTATTGAAATTTTTTATCTATCAAATTTGGTCCTTATTTTTTTTTTATTGTTACTTATTTTATTTTTTTATTATTTTAATTTCTTCATCTTTCATTTTTTTTTAATTTTTTTAGATTTGATATCTATTATTTTGATTATTATTTATTTTAATTGAGAAAATTTATGAATTTTTTTTATAAATTTCATTCTCATTTAACTTTTTAATTTGTAAGATTTGTTTCTAATTATTTTAACAAACTTGAGAAAAATAAAATATTAATAAGTTATTTTTCAATTCATTTTCTATGACATATCCAAACACTGAAAAGTGTTTTCCAACTTATTTTTCATTACATTACCAAATATTAAAAAATATTTTTTCAGAATTTACTTTTACAGAATTTATTTTTTCTAAAATCCACTTAAAAAAAATTATTTTTTAGCAAATAAATAGGGCATAAATTCAAAGTGAAATGAGAAAATACGGTGGTAAAAAATTCTGAGCGGTCTTGGTACTGTGGCTGCATCATTGTTTTTAAAAAAATTAAATGTTTTATTCCCGAATCATTTTAATATATTAATATTAAAAAGCAAAGAATAACAGAGATGCAAAGCTAAACAGACTGGTTAAGACTTCACGTTTCTTTAACATAAAGCATCTGGTTGCTTTGTTTAACCTCAATACTTCAGGTATTTTTTTGTTTCATTTTGTTTAATTCTGTCTGCCTATCTTCTTCTTCTTCGATCACCGCCGGTTATACCCAACCGAATGCGTACATCGTTTATATAACAACCGGCGGCATCGCCCGGGATATTCACCTACAATGTAATGTAACTCAAAACATTCAATTCGGAACAGAGAACGCAAACCCTTTATCAAATGGAAACTTATCAAAGGAAGAAGGATATTAAGGGAAGACTAATGTCAACACATCTAGATTTAGGACTGATGATTTCATTTTAATAAGAAAAGACGATCAGGAGTCACTGCAAAGGCAAACTGCTCGTTGTTTTCCATGATCATTAAGTCAGCCAGGCAGGCCTGCCTTCCCTTGTTCCTGCTTTTCCATTTCCTCGCTGGCAACACAACGAATAGGAAACACAATGATGGAGAGAAAAATAATTATCAACAGTGTATCTTGATTATTTTATTTTGAGTTCGTTAACTTATGTTTCCCTCCTTGTAATAGCTAGCATTAGCAAGATTAATTATGAAATCCGATATCCCAAAAATTAAGAAAAGAAATGGCGAAGGGATTTTAACCGACCGGAGGAGCCCAGTAAGGTGATCAGCATGGGCAAAGTTGTTGTCTTCACGGGCTTTCAAGATGCTAAACATTAGGTCGATCCTGGTTTGGTTGTAATCACTCTGCTTGGCTATGTTCATCGTCTCCTCTTTGAGCCTGCGGCATTCAGATCCTATCTCTTCAAACTTTTGTCTTATTTCTCGTTGCCCTTCTCTGATGCGTTTCTGTCCCTCACCGATCTCGATCATATCTGTTTTCAATCGTTCCATCGTTTCCCTCCTCTCTCTGTTCTTCTTAATATATATATATATATATATATATATATAAGAATAATAATTATTTTTAATTTCTGGGGATAATGACATGATATATAGCAACAACCAGTCAAGAAACAAGCATTAAGAATAATCTTTTTTTAAGAAAAACATAGAAATATAACTAGATTTGGTTCGTACCCAATATTGTTTCCTGCGTTTGGACTTGGAAACACTGCGGCTCGGGGCTAAAGGCTTGATCGAATCCATAGTTGCAGACACCCGTATTGACTGACTTCCTCCTTTCTAATGAAATTGAAAGGTTGTGTTTACAATGACATCGGCTCTTCACAATATCCGATCATTTATACAGATCTGTATAAATGAATCCACGAAGGTATCATGTGTTCCGCTCGAGCTTTGTTGATTTCTCGCACTCATCTTTCGATATCGCACGATAACGCCATAAATGCTTGTTTTAATTTCTATGGTTTGAAACGGTTTCTCATAAATAATAGACTGCCAGGCTTTTAACAACCAGAGCTCGAGCAACACGCATTTTGTGTCCTACTTTCTGTTAAGATTTTGAGTTATTATTAATGTTTTTTTTTAAAAAAAAAATATATCCATTCAAGAATTATATATTACTCTCTTTAGGATTGAAGCATATTACGGTGCTTGATCATCATATAAACAATGAACAACCTCAATTTTCTTTTCTTTTTATTTTAATTCTACCTTTAATATTTTTTTTTCAATTTCAATATTCAATGTTTTATATGTTTTTTATATTAATTAGCCATATTTTGTTTTTTTTATAAAAACTTATAATACTTTTAAATAAACACTCTAGTTGGTATTTAATTTTTACACGTATTTATTTTTATTACTATATGCTATTAAATTAGAACATGGCAGTGTCTCATTGTGGAAAAATTGTGAATAAAGACATCAAAGATTAACAACAATTAATCAAATTATTAAGGACACAACACATGGTGGGAAGACACATCACATGCACATCGACCTTCGGGCAGAGATTGGGGACCGGAGAGCCAAGAAGGGCCTCATTGTATCTCTCCAGCAAATATTATGGGTCTACCATTATGATATGATTTGGAGTTTCCGGGTAATTATTTTTTTAAAATATATTAAAATAATATTTTTTTATTTAAAAAATTATTTTAATATTAGTATCAAAACATCTGAAAACATAAAAAAATTAATTTTAAATAAAAAAATAATTTTTAAAATTTTTAAAAATATGATTTCAATCGTATCTCTAAACACACCCAAAATCCAGTAACTTTTAGTTATTTAATGAGTTAAGTTGCAAAACTCGAATTTGTTTTTAATTTATTGTTTTTTATTTTACAAAAAGATCTTTTTAAAAAGATTAAAATCAAACAACATTTTTTTACTATTATCCCAGATTGCTTTAGAGCATATTTGTTTTTACAATTTAAAAAATTATTTTTTTATTTACTTCAAATTAATTTTTATATTTATATTTATAAACTTTAAAAAATAAAAAAATATTATTTATACTTCACTTCAGCTTTTGGTTCGGCTGAACAAACAGCACCGAGTAGACTGCGTGTTGGGTCAGCAGCACACGTCAATTGACAATTGGTAACTGCACACTGACTATTTCTGGGGTGTTTTTCAGTATAATAGGTGTAAAGTGTCCTCTGGACCTCTGCTGTAAGCAGCAGCCCATGCAAATCTCAGGTCTGTTGGAGCATTGACCAACACAACCTGAGAGATCTTCATCACTTCCGAATTGCATTGAAATCCTGACGCATCGAGCAAATGCCATTAAATCTTCATTCAAACTAGAACCAGCAGTCGCCCACATTTGTTTTTCTCCATGAAACTTGGGGAAATCCCAGTTTTCCAGAGCTAAAACTCTCTTTTGCCGAGTCTAAAATCAACGAAACATTCTCAACTTTCTGTTTCAATTTGTCCCACCGAGCCAACCTAGGGTACCCACTCTTCATCAGATTAGGCTTCGGCTGCAGTTCATTGAACCTCTTCCAAACCCGAACCTGAACTGATGATTGCGTTGATGACCAAAGCTTACCTGTTAAACCATCATATTTTCCCATTGGAATCCCCAACAAGGTTGACTCTGCGATTTTCCCTTTCAACAACGTCATATCTATCTCTGTAAATGCAGGCAAGAACAGCAGGTGCAAGTGCAGTGCAATTCTATTGCCTCTAGCGACATGAATTACAATAGAGAAAACAAGCTTCCTGATGGAATCACAAGTATATGGGAGAATATACCTTGAAACGCTTCATGCTAAATCTCGCTGCCAGCCTGCCACTATCCATGATTTCTTCATTCACGACAGTTTACTGGCCTTCTCAGCAGGGATCATTGTCATTTCTACTGTTGCAGCCTGGAAAACTAGAACTTCTTATTAAAATACGATATTTCTCCATCCAGACCTATGATGCTTGTTCTTCTCGCTAATCTGATTGTTGTTCTTCATCTTCCCTTCCATCTTCTTTTTTTATTCTTAAACCCTATTGAAAAACCATTTTGTAACTGTATTCATTACTTTAAATACATTTTAAGAGATATATATAATTTAATATAATAGATTTTATTACTCCACAAAGAGAATTGTGCGGATGTGAACATTAATTACGATATAAATTAAGTGTTATTTTAGTATTGGGATATTGTAAAATGTTTTTTAATTTAAAATATATCAAAATAATTTATTTTAGATTTTTTTAATTTATTTTACATATCAACATATCAAAATTATCCAAAAAATTTTTAAAAAAACTTTAATTTAATTTTTTTTAAGAAAAAAAAAATTCATTAATACTTTAAAAAACAAACATGTTGAAATGCAAAACAAAAGCAAACACTCACTAAGTCCTTTTATCTAACATGTTTTTCTTATTAGCATAGTTTTTTTTTTAATAGTAAAATAAAATAGTTTGAATTTTTTTTATATAAAATATCACAGTTAATACATTTTGTAATTGGAAAAAACAACATATTTTTTTAAAAAAAAATTAGTAAAATAACACAACTTAAAAAGAAAAGAAATAACATGGTTGATATATGTCTTGATTGGAAAAAAGTGACATTTAAAGTTGCCTCTGATAAGAAATGCATCATTTTAAAAAAGAAATTGTTAAATGAATTGCACAAATTACAATGAGTAGAGGGAAAAAAAAAGACCATGAAGACATAACAAAGCTCTAATTATAACACCAGCAGGTCCATCAGAAAGATCTTAATGAGAAGAATTCAATGACACCAAGAAAAGTCACAAAAAATTATCAGAGTGAGTCCCGCTTTCTATCCAAAGACAAGTAAGCCACCCACCACGTGCGACTCACTCTAGTCACCGTTTGTGACCTTTCTTAGTATTATTGGATTCTTATCATCGATATCTTTTTAATGATACCAATGGTGTTATAATTGTGATTTCGTGTACCTCCATATCTCTTTCTTTCTTTTTCTTTATCTTGTTTTCTCATTATAATTGCTCACTTGCATTATTGATGATCTTTCTTAGTGTCATTTGATTTTTTTCGACGAGTTTTTTCTAATAATACCGGTAGTATTTTAATCAAAATTTCGATGTGTTTCAAAGTTTTTATTTTTCTTTATTTTATTTTATTTTTTCATCTCTCCTTATTGTAATTTGTGAAGCTATTTAACAATTTGTTTGAAATGTCACATTTTCTTTGAGTGACAACTTTAAAATATGGCAATTTTCAATTGTGAAATATACCAAATTATGTTATTTTTGCTAATTCTTTTTCAAAATATATTATTTTTTCAAGTGTTTTAAAAAATCATGTTAATTTTTTTAAAAAAATCTTTATCTAGCCCCTTGTTTTTGTCAATACCAAGTCCCTAACACGTAACAATACTTAATTAAAAAACAAAAAGTCACATGCTAATCGCAACATGAGATATATATGTCCAGATTATATGTTTATTGTGCATCCTAAGTCATGAAATTGAGATAATTTAATAGAAAAACAATTAATGATAAATAAAAAAACAAAAAAAATTAAAAGATAAATATAAATCAAGATATTTAATATTGCAATTTAAATTATTTACTCAGTTGTATTTAATGATTTTGTCTATTAAAATCAATTTATAACTGAAATCAACACACATATAAAATTTATTAAATAAAATAAATAGAAAACATATTATCCAAGGCTACACATATTAAAAATATAAAACATTTTTAATATTTAAAAATAAATTTAATCTATGCAAAAAAATATATATATATATATATATATATATATATAATTAAGTACAAATGAGTCATACTAACATCCTCAAAAATGAAATACACCCAATATAATTAAAAAATTATTGTCATTTTAAAAATGCTAAATAAGTTATAAAAAAAAAAAAGTTCACTGAAAAAGGGTATTAATTTACACATAAACTTAACAATTATGTAAAAAAAATATATAAAAAAATATTAATTAAAAAAAAAAAAAAAGAATGAGGCCAGGTAGTATGGTTTTGAACCTATAAACCCCTTTCCGCATGCATAACACATTTCAGATTTCAGAACCTAAATTATCAAATAAGAAGGGATTTCAACCGCTATGGTAGCATTTGTTTTAGATGTTTTTAAAAGTATTTATTTTAAAAATATATTAAATTAATATTTTTTTTTATAATTTTAATATATTAATATAAAAATAAAAAAAATATATAACAAATTATTTTAATATATTTTCAAAAAAATATATCTTATAATATATTACTAAACATTAAACAAGCTAGCTATCTTACCGATACGTGCCTATCATTTGTCTCCAATGACCCGTAAACAAATAAAAGATTTTAGGGTGGAGACCTAAAATCATCCTGTTTATACTTTATACTGAAAATATTCCATGATTTTACTTTTCACTGATTACAGTACTCGAGGCTGGGTAATACATCCAGAGAAGGTTTGTAATTCAAGCAAGTAATTTACACAGAAATGCAGAACTATTTAAGGATTGCAAGTGTTCCGAGCCTAGCAAGCATCAAAGGAAACATGCACTTAAATGAAATCATATAGACGAAAGAGTAGCTGAAAATGGCGCAGCACATCTCATACGTTTGGCTTTTGTAATTCATCAAATACTACTATGATACTGCTTAGTTCATCAGGGGAGCAGATTCTTCTGTGGGGTTTTTGACAAACATGATCTTGCTGCTTTTAACTTGGCCATTACTATCTCAAGTCTAGCAACCCGAGCATCAAGTTCATTTACTGGGATCTGAAAGACTGAGCCGTTGCTTTCTTCTGCATCTTTGTTGGTGCTCGCCATGTTGTTAGCAGAAGTCTCAACTATGCACACGTCTGCGTCTTCTAAGGCTCTTTGCAAACCATCCTTCCCAGCTTTAACCTGCGTGGTTTTTCCTTCTGGTTCTGTTAGCGACTCGATCTTTCGAAAACCTGCACCGCCTGTTTTTACAATTGAAGGACTGTGAGCGAGACCATAAGTATAAACAGATGTACCTTCTCTTCTGTCTAAACTGTTATGAAGGCTACAGTCTCTTAATATATCTTCCAAAGTTGTTTTTTCATTCTCAGCTGCATCCCCTTCTTTCACCCTGCCAGATTTGGGAGGAAAACCAGGGGGGACATTTAAATCATTGCCTTCATTCTTTATTGAAACCCATGGAACTCGATTTGATCTCTTTCTGAAACTTCGTTTCCTTCGCACAACACCTTCAGTCACATCCTTAGTCACCTCTTGCACCGACCCTCTCCACCAGTTCAAGTATCTAATGGTAACATCAGACTCGAATAACCGAGGTGGAAAATAGAATTTGGAATTGGAAAATGACCTAATGTAATTTTTCGATGCACATTTGCAGCATTCATTTGATCGAGCTACAAGAGCAGGAACATCTTGATCCATTCCGAATTGCATTGCCACTCGATGAGGAAGATACAGTTCTGAACAGCCTAGACCATCCATCTTGGATACTGTCAAGCATAGGGAAAATGACAACAAATCTTCATTAGATCCCAGGTCTCGCCATTCTCCTTTCTCTCTGTAAAACTCCGGGAAGTGCCAACCTCTTACTCCTGGGTTAGCATAAGGCCGCCATCGAAAAGTCTCCCCAGCTGAATCCAAAGCCAGCCTTGCATTCTCAACTTCGACACCTTTCACACTATCCCATAAAGCACATCTGGGATCACCATTCTTGAGGAAAAGGGGCTTCGGTTGGAACATCGGAAACCTCTCCCAACCCCAAATCTGGACTAACAGAAACGGTGACCAAATTGTTAGTGCCAATACACCATCCTCAAAAGTCTCTAACTTGGTGGTAAAAACAATTGTTTCTTTCAACAAACTCAAGTCTCTATAAATGCTAGCCAGAACTGCTGGAGCAAGTGCAATACGTTCCCCTCTTGCCATTTGAATTGCTATTGGAAAAAAATGGTCCTTGAGTGCAATATCAGAATCTCGAAAAACATACCTTGCCAGCCAAAGTGAAAGACAAGCTTCGTGCTCGATTTCACTCCCGCTGTCCATGAACTTCTCCATCCATTTAGATTGGCAAGGCTTAATAACCTTACCCCTGCTGATATTCCTCCCAGCTTCAGCTAGTTTATCTTCAATTTCCTTCAATTCTCTGCTTTCATAATCAGAGCATGAAGAAACGGGGGAACCTAAAACAGAGTACCCTCCCAAAATGATCATATCCTCTAAGGTGATGGTTGCTTCTCCCCAAGGAAATACAAATGTGTTGGTTTTAGGACACCATTTCTCTGCAAGTCCAATGATAAAATCATAGTCTCTTACAACAATGAATGTAGAATGCATGATGGCTTCATAAATTCCAGCCTTCTTCCATAAAGACTGATACTTGAATTTCAACTTATGAACCCATGTTGCCCAGTTCAGTTTAGGCTTCTGCCAACCACTGAAGTTTATCTTCAGAGGCCATTCTTTAGGCTCGAAAGTTGAAGGTAGAGAAGATAGAGAACATGTAGGGGGCTTGGGGACTGACCTTGTACTGGTGGCCAAAGTAGGTTTGAGGAAATGGGCTGTTCTTAGAGTTGGTATGCTGTCACCAGTGACTGACACCATTTGCTCTTCTCTAACATCAAGCATAGTTTCTTTCACCTCTTCCATTCCTGGGTTTCAAGAGGTTTCCAAAGTGGTGAGTGGACCTATTATGTATTGATAAGAATCCCAAAAGTTTGTGACGTGGGAGAATGAAGGAAACCGATTATTGCAGAAACTCTTCAAGGCGTTTTCCACAAAGGAAAGGCAAAGAGTTAGGTTTTGTTCTTGGGATCGAGAAATTGATAGACACTGAAATGTTAAAAAGAATAAAGACAACAACTATGGAGAGAGTGTCTGAAGTTTTTATTTACTTCTGCAGTGTGAGGATCAGAAAATGGTTGTTTCCTAAACCGTATGTGCTGCAAGGATGAGCAGTATTTCTGTAACAAAGCTGCAATCCATTTTTATGTTTTTGTCCTGTATTTTTTAAGAGTGTTTTTTAAATATAATAAAATAATTTTTTATTTTTAATATCAGTATTTTAAAATTATTAAAAAAACATAAAACATTAATTTAGTATACATTTGATATTATGATACATGTATTTTTTTTATTTTTTATTTTTTATTTTTAATATTAGTATATTAAAACTATAAGAAAACACTAAAAAATATTAATTCAAATTTTTATTTATTTTTAATATTAATACATCAAAATTATTTAAAAATATCAATTTGATATTTTTCAGGGCAAATATATTTTTAAAATACACTCAAACACAGTTTGAAACAATCTCGAAACACAGATTGAAACATTCTCAGCATTTAAAGGGTGTTTAAAAGTGTGATAGTAATTGTTTTTTAAAATAATTTTTATTTAAAAATACATTAAAATAATATTTTTTTATTTTTAAATTTATTCTTAACATCAATATTTGAAAACGATATAAAAATATTAAAAAATTAATTAAAAATAAAAAAAATTTAATAAAAACAAGTTGAAACTCCAAACAATAACATAATACTTTTTCAAATGAAACACTCTCAGATACAATTTTAACCACAGCGTACACCATGGGCGAAGGACGATTTTGCAATAAGAAGGTTTCAAATTACTAGTTCAAACGTCAAATAAATGGGCTAACCTGTATTAATTTATTATTGATTTTCCGGTGTGCCAGAAAAGTTATGCCTTTTCACGATTACCAGCGGCACCCCATCTTTTTATTTTTTTTTATTATTGTGGATTATTGTAGGGTGTCCGGGCTAACTTGCGCGTACCACGACTATTCCTCACGGTCCATTGAACATCCTGCAAGCTCAGTTAGCAGATAAAGCACTACGAGGATAATAAGCATACACATAAAAAATCCAACTTGAAACAAAAACGAAACAAATCACACAATTGATCCCAAGCTATACCCTCAAGTGCACAGCACCCCACCTTTGCTTTCGTCAGTCGTTGCTTTCCCCTTTTCCACTTAAACCTCGGCAAAACCCTTGCCACAAAAACCTCAAGCTTTGACTTTCGCACCGAAACACAGAGTCCAAGCCCTAAACTTTTTTTTCTTCGCAATGAATGTTTCTCGAATCAAAGAAGGGCTATACTAGGCCATTTTTTTACTGGGAGCTATTGGCTTTATTGTAAATTTCTTTTCAAATGTATTAAATGAGTTTTTAGTATTTTGATGGAGGATATTTTTTAAAAGTATTTTTTTAAAATATATTAAAATAATTTATCTTTTAGATTTTTTATTTTTAATATTAAAAAAACACTAAAAAATATTAATTTAATAATTTTTAAAATAAAATACATTTTTAAACTACATATAAATACAATTTTAAATGTAAAAAAAAAAAACACCCTCTTACAAAGCCACAGAAAGGCTCTATTGGTAATTGAGAAACGTTTTGTAGATTCCATCCCCGGTAGCATGTATTTAAAAATATATTTAAATAATATTTTTTATTTTATTTTAATATTAATATATTAAAAATGAAGTGAAAACACTAAAAAAATTATTTAAAGTAAAAAATATTATTAAAAAAAAACACTTTAAAAAAAATAAACAGAATCTCTTTTTATCCATTTTCAAAAGTTCTCTCCCCACTTCTTACGCATCCAAAAATTAAATTAATTATCTTATGCAATCATGATCTATGACTTTATATTGACATTTCTTCTGCCTTTATTTTTATTCTTTTTAACACATTATTTGGAAGAGGTGGAGTGCAGGTATAGATTCTAGAGGAAGCTTTGAATACTTGAAGTTGTATCGTCACATTAACTTACTTTGCTAGTTCGAAACAATCATGTCAGCAACCTTTGGCCCTCCCTAAGCCCGAACCTCTCCTTCTCTTTCTCTGCAAGGAACTTCACCATTTTTTTCTATGGAGAAATCAGAAGGGCCCATTGTTGAAACGAGAAAGGAACTTATGGTTTCACTCTCTGGTGATGCGCAGCCAACACTAAGAACAGCCCATTTTATCAAACCCTCAATTACCTCATCCATAGATGAAAACACTCCCAAACACCCTTCACATTACAACCTCTCCTTGCCCTCTAAATTTGAACCCAAAAAGTGGCCTTTAAGAATAATATTCCGTGGTTGGAGATGTGCACAAAGGAGGTGGAAAGAATGGGTTGATAAAATGGCTGCTTTGCATGAAGCAACATGGAGAAAAGTTGGAATCTATCAAGCAGTCATGAGTTCTCTTTACCAAATCGGAAGAGACGATGATTTCCTTATTGGGTTAGCAGAGAAATGGTGTTTCGAAACTAACACATTCATTTTTCCTTGGGGTGAAGCAACAATCACCTTGGAAGATATTTTGGTTGCAGGGTACTCTGTTTTGGGGTCCCCTGTTTTTACCCCTCTTGAAACAAAGGAATTGAAAGAAGCTGAACAAAAGCTTATGGAAATCGGAGAACTGTTGAGGCGGTCAAAAAGCAAAAAAGTGGACCATTCTTCCTGGATTAAATATCTCATGGAAAACAACAGCGAAGTCGAGCACGAGGCTTTTCTGTCACTATGGTTGTCAAGGTTTGTTTTTCCCAGTCTCCCAAATATGAGCATTCCCAAACATGTTTTTCCAATTGCTGTTCGTCTAGCTAGAGGTATCAAAATTGCACTTGGACCCGCCCTTCTTGCAAGCATTTACCGAGACTTGAGGTTGTTGAAGAAAAAGATTCTAGCTTTGTCCAATTTAGTGTCTTTTGAGGATGACAATGATGATCAAAAGGTAGAACTCACCATTTGGTCACCATTTCATATAGTTCAGGTTTGGGCCTGGGAGAGGTTTCCAAAATTGCAACCAAAGCCTAATGTGACTGACTTGGAAGTGCCGAGATTAGCTAGATGGCATAATGTGAATAGTTCAACCGTTAGGAATGTAAGATTGGCCCTAGATTCTGAAGGAAGTTTCCAGTGGCGCCCTTATGCCACAGCCGTGGAGAGTTTGTGCTACAAAATTTATGGTGATGAAGAGAAGTGGGTGCTTGTTGATGTTGATGTTGATGAGGAATTGAAGTCCTTTACTCGATGCTTGAGAGCATGTGAACTAGTTGGAATAGGGTGTGTAGAACAGTACAGCCCGCATCGAGTGGCAATGCAGTTTGGCATGGATCAAGATCTTCCAGGTCCTGTAAAGAGAAGAAATGAAACTCAAGAACTTTCCTGGAAGCGTTTTGATAAGCAAATCAAGAATGCAATGCTATATATTCCATCAAGACATTGCAAGCCAGATGTTACTTTGAGATACTTGGAATGGTGGAAGCAATCAGTGTTTGGTGGGAAAGATGGAAGTGGAAATCCAAAAAGTTCAGAAATTTCGGTTCCATGTTTCAAAGGGAAGAAGTCAGATCATGATCCTCTGTATCCTCCTGGTTTCCCTCCTAAATGTCAACATGTTGAAGGCTTGAACTCTGATGAGGAGGATGATCTAACATTGAAGGAGTTGTTTACTCATAAAAAGCTCAAAATTGTTGATCATAGAATATATGGTTATCACAAGTCTTTGCCGGCTACTGCACATAATCTATTATCTCCTGCTGCAGAAAACAATGATGTTACAAATGTTGATGCAGAGATGAAATTGAAGGAAAACAGCTTTCAGAAGGAACCTAGGAGTGGAAAAGAAAGCACAACCACGGAAAACTCTAGCAAAAACAAATTAGATAGCCCTAGTCCAGTACTCCATGGTGCTGGTTTTCTTAAAGATGATCGAAGAGGAAGTAGGAGTCGTTTTGATATTCACACAGATGGATTAGAACTTGAAGCTCGGATCGACAAGCTTAGGAAAGAAATTGATGGGCTAAAGGCTGCTAAATTTAGCCAGATGAAGGTTTGTCTGACCAACAATATCAACTTGTAGTTAATACAAATAGAATTAACATGCCGAGTGAGGTTGATATATAGAGTTCTACAGCTCTTTTGGCTTATGTTTTAGTTACTTTTTGCACGAACTAAGTAGCAAAAATTGCTTGGAGCCAGCTTGTCTCATTGCAGAAATAATTGTATGTTTTATAGCTGGTATGTCTGTAATGATACATGTAAAGTGTACCAGCATTGTGCAATGGTTCATGTTTCAGTCAGTTCTTAGCTGAGTTTCTCTGTGTGAATGAAGCAAACTGATGGTGAAAATCTTTGTTTGCTTAGCCATTATCAGTAGATATAGGATCAGTTAACAAACTACAAGCAATCGCATAGGCTTGTTAGAATTATTCGTGGAAAAGGCTAGAAGGATCCTGTGAGGTCACTGGACCCATTAAATTGTGAAATTGGAAATACCAGGCAGACTCTTTTGCTGTTTTTTGTTCACAAGGCCATGGTCTTGTTTGGAATGAATAGAAAAGATGGAAGCTTGCAGTTTACACTGTGAAGTCAGTTCTAGCAAGGTACTAATTAGTATAGATCTAATTCCAATCACACAAAGGAAAAAGGATTAGAGAGAAAAGGATAATCCTATTCTCTAGCCTTCTAGCCTGAAATTCAATGGATTTCTTAATCAAATCTTATCTTAAATCCAATAAGAACTTTTTATTCAAATGGCATCATCTGTAAGAGCATCCTTTACCTAGTAGCTATCAGGCATGTAGCATTGTTGCTTCTCAAGTGCCTCCCCTGTCCTAGCTTGTGAACAGTACACTAGATACAGCGAAAGGGATTCGCGGGAAAAAGGAAAGTGGAGGGCAGCAGCAGTGTTCTTGTTGTCGGCGGTTGCTTCTTCTTGTTACCATTTTAATCACCAAGAAACCACTAAACTGAAATACATTTCCTGTGGGCTAAGGACGATTTTGCAATAAAAAGGTTTCGAATTACTAGAGAGCATTTCGAAAATTGATAGAAGCTAACCTGTATTAATTTATTATTGATTTTCCGGTGTGCCAGGAAAGTTGTGCCTTTTCACGATTCCCAGCTACATGCAGTTTGCTCTCTTTTGTCCTTGCTTTGCCCATTTCCGCCTGAACCTCGAACCTCGGCAAAACCCTTTCCCCACAACCCCCAAACTTTAGACTTTAGCACCAGAACACAATCAGTCCAAGCCCTTAACTTTTTATCTCCTTGTTTTCTTCTCGAGAAGAATGTTTCTTAAAACATGAACTATTTTTTAAAAAAAATAAACTAAATTTTTTCAAGTCTTAAAATTACATCTCTAAATTATAAAAAAAAACTCTAAAACTTATAAATTCTAAATAAAGTTTTCAATAACCAATATCTTCTCAAATAAAAAGTACCACATAAGGCTGTTTTGTTAATAAATATATGTTATTTTATTTGTTAAAAATAGAATAATATTTTAATTTTTTTTTCAATTTAATTTATATATAATCTCTTTGTATTTAAATCAAACTTATTCATTTAAATTATAGTAATCATAGAATATAAATGAAATCTTAGTCTAATCCCCTCTTATCTTTATATTTCTCTTTATATATTTGGATTGTTTAACATGTTTAAAGAAAAGATAACATCAACTTAGGTATAGAAATATAAATCAAATAATATTCTAAAACTTAACATAAAAACCAATCCTAAAACAATTAAAAAAATAAAAAAAAATCAAATAATTGTCAAACATTATGACTACTTTTTTTAAAAAATATCATTTAACACGTCCAAACTTCTTTTGTTAAGACTTTTGTTGCACATCCCGTGTCAAGCTTCTTTACTTGAGAAGAACTCATTCACGAGTTTCATAGTTAGAAATTGAAATCTTTCATTCCAAAAAAAAAAAAATACTTAGCATTATAATTAATATATTCACAAATTGAAACTCATTTACTGAAATGTCAACAAAATAAATTCTTTGAATCTCTTTCTTTTCATTCTTTAGAGAAAACTTTCTTGTGATTTCATAAAGATAATATTTTTCTATCTTTTTTAATTTTAACTCCAATTTCCTGAGTAAATTAGTAACTTTTCTACATTTTCATTCGTTGGTTTAATTTCAACATATTCACTATCTTCATATTATTCCTTGAAATGTTACCTCTATGATGGTGATAATTGTGGTTCTTCTATTTTTTTTTTAAAATAAACTATAAATAATTAATTCACCATTAACAACATTGACCAATAAAGCAAGAACAATAAGTATGTTTAAGTTAGAAATTGAGTTTCATAATTTTTTAGCGTGTAATAAAATTAAATAAAATATTATTATGTATAAAATTCACTCTAAATTAGTTTTTTTAAAAAAAATTAACATACTAAAAAAAAAAAAGAAAGCCCACGCATTAAAGAAAATTACCTTTAAGGACATTTTACTAACATGAACAATGCAATTAACATAAATAGTGCAAAAAAAGCAAGGAATAGATGTTTTGCAAATACTGCATTTTCAATAAAAAAAAATAGAAACCCAATGAATAGCATGTCATATTTTTGTTTAACTAAACGGCTATAAAGCAGCGGCAGAACTAAACGGGCTCTTAGTTGACTATTGTTACAGTTTAAAAGTACAGGGGACATACATAATTTTTAAATATTAAAATATTAATAAATATAACTTTTAATTACTATTAAAATAATAATTTATATTATTTAACAATCCATCTAGAAACAACGCACATGCCATCTATATAGTCATATTCAATAACACGTAGTTACTAGGGACTGGTTTGTGGAGGTTGCTAGCGAGTCCTTGAAATTGTATGGTAATATCAACTTACTGTTGCTAATTTAAAACAATCATGTCGCTACCTTTGGCTCTCCCTAGGCCCTAACCTCTGCTCTTTTCTCTGCAAGAAACTTTACCATTTTTTTTTATGGAGAAACCAGAAGGATCCATTGTTGAAACAAGAAAGGAACTTATGGTTTCACTCTCTGGTGATGCACAGCCAACACTTAGAACAGCCCATTTTATCAAACCCTCAATTACCTCCTCCATTGATGAAAAAACGCCCAAACACCCTTCACACTACAACTCATTGCCCTCTAAATTTGAACCCAAAAAGTGGCCTTTAAGAATCACATTCCATGGGTGGAGATATCCTCAAAGGAAGTGGAAAGAATGGGTTGATAAAATGGCTGCTTTGCATGAAACAACATGGAGAAAAGTTGGAATCTATCAAGCAGTCATGAGTTCTCTTTACCAAATCGGAAGAAACGATGATTTGCTTCTTGGGTTAGCAGAGAAATGGTGTTTCGAAACTAACACATTCATTTTTCCTTGGGGTGAAGCAACAATCACCTTGGAAGATATTTTGGTTGCAGGGTACGCTGTTTTGGGGTCCCCTGTTTTTAGCCCTCCTGAAACAGAGGAATTGAAAGAAGCTGAACAAAAGCTAATGGAAATCAGAAAACAGTTGAGGCGGTCTAAAGCAAAAAAAGTGAACCAACATTCCTGGATTAAATATCTCATGGAAAACAACAGCGAAGTAGAGCACGAGGCTTTTCTATCACTATGGTTGTCAAGGTTTGTTTTTCCCAGTCTCCCATTTATGGGAATTTCCATACATCTTTATCCAATTGCTGTTTGTCTAGCTAGAGGTATCAAAATTGCACTTGGACCTGCCCTTCTTGCAAGCATTTACCGAGACTTGAGGTTGTTGAAGAAAAAGATTCTAGCTTTGTCCAATTTAGAGTCTTTTGAGGATGACAATGATGATCAAAAGTTAGAACTCACCATTTGGTCACCATTTCATATAGTTCAGGTTTGGGCCTGGGAGAGGTTTCCAAAATTGCAACCAAAGCCTAATTTGACTGACTTTGAAGTGCCGAGATTAGCTAGATGGCATAATGTGAATAGTTCAACCGTTAGGAATGTAAGATTGGCCCTAGATTCTGACGGAAGTTTCAAGTGGCGCCCTTATGCCACAGCCGTGGAGAGTTTGTGCTACAAAATTTATGGTGATGAAGAGAAGTGGGTGCTTGTTGATGTTGATGTTGATGTTGATGAGGAATTGAAGTCCTTTACTCGATGCTTGAGAGCATGTGAACTAGTTGGAATAGGGTGTGTAGAGCAGTACAGCCCACATCGAGTGGCAATGCAGTTTGGTATGGATCAAGATCTTCCAGGTCCTGTAAAGAGAAGGAATGAAACTCAAGAACTTTCCTGGAAGTGTTTTGATAAGCAAATCAAGAATGCAATGCTATATATTCCATCAAGACACCGTAAGCCAGATGTTACTTTGAGATACTTGGAATGGTGGAAGCAATCAGTGGTTGGTGGGAAAGATGGAAATGGAAATCCAAAAAGTTCAGAGATTTCGGCTCCAAATTTCAAAGGGAAGAAGTCAGATCATGATCCTCTGTATCCTCCTGGTTTCCCTCCTAAATGTCAACATATTGAAGTCTTGGACTCTGATGAGGAGGATAATCTAACATTGAAGGAGTTGTTTACTCATAAAAAGCTCAAAATTGTTGATCATAGAATGTATGGTGATCGCAAGTCTTCTCTGGCAACTACGCATAGTCTGTTATATTCTTCCGCAGAAAACAATGATGTTACAAATGTAGATGCAGAGATGAAATTGAAGGAAAACAGCTTTCAGAAGGAACCTAGGACTGGAAAAGAAAGCACAACCACGGAAAACACCAGCAAAAACAAATTAGATAGCCCTAGTCCAGTAAGTCATGGTGCTGGTTTTCTTAAAGATGATGAAAGAGGAAGTAGGAGTCGTTTTGATATTCACACAGATGGATTAGAACTTGAAGCTCGGATCGACAAGCTTAGGAAAGAAATTGATGGGCTAAAGGCTGCTAAATTTAGCCAGAAGAAGGTTTGTCTGACCAACAATATCAACTTGTAGTTAATACAAATAGAATTAACATGCCGAGTCAGGTAGATATATAGAGTTCTACAGCTCTTTTGGCTTTTTTTGTAGTTACCATGTTGCATGAAACAAATTGTACCAGCATTGTGCAATGGTTCATTTTTTAGTCAGTTCTTAGCTGAGTTTCTCTGTGAGTGAATGAAGCAAACTGATGGTGAGAATCTTTGCTTGCTTAGCCATTATCAGTGGATATAGGATCAGTTAACAAACTACAAGCAATCGCATAGGCTTGTTAGAATTATTCGTGGAAAGGGCTAGGGTCAAGTCCTGTGAGGTCACTGGACTTGACCCATTAAATTGTGAAATTGGAAATATTAGGCAGACTCTTTTGCTGTTTTTGGTTCACAAGGTCATGATCTTGTTTGGAATGAATAGAAAAGATGGAAGCTTGATGTTTGCACTGTGAACTCAGTTCTAGCAAGGTGCTAATTAGTATAGATCTAATTCCAATCACACAAAGGATAAAGGATTAGAGAGAGAAGGATAATCCTCTTCTATAGCCTTTTAGCCTGAAATTCAATGGATTTCTTAATCAAATCTTATCTTATCTTAGAGCATCCACGTCCATGCTCTCAATTGAGGCTCTTTAGCTATAGTAACTCGCAGGTATTTTTTTTCCATCCATGGCATTGTTGCTCCTCAAATGAACTTCCTATCCAAGTTTTGTGAACACTACTCGCTACATATAGTGAGTACTACAGTAGCACTCTTTAATTTGCGTGGAGGTGACAGTAGCGGGAGAAGGAAATGATTCGCGGGAAAGGAAAGAGCGGAGGGCTGCCGCAGTGCTCTTCTTGCCATTAGCTGCTGCTTCTAGTTACTGTTTTGGTTGCTGCTCAGTCCATGGTGATGGCTGATACGGCGGCGTGGGGCTGTGTTGAGATGAGTTGGAGCTGTTTGGGTTGGGTTCTTGAGCAGCGAGGTGGTGGTGATCAAGGAAAAGAAGCTGGTGGGCTTTGTTCACTTTCTTTTACGCAGGTTTCTCCTTCTGATTCCACCTCAAATCCTGTATTTTTTTTTTTATTATAAAGTTTTCTGTTGTGCATAAACCCTTTTGGCTTTCTGGGTTTTTGTTTATGCAGTAACATAGAGCTTTGCTAGATGTCCATGTTCCAGGCTGCTTTATGCCTATGCAGTAACATAGAGCTTTGCAAGATGTCCCTTGCCAATGTTACAGGCTGCTACATCTTTTCTTCTTCGCAATCAGAACTTAAAGATTGAAATTATATTTTTTAAAAAATTATTTTTTTTTAATTTTTTTTATTATTTTAAAATCATTTTAATATAATAATTTTAAAAATAATTTTTTAAAAATAAAAAAATATTATTTTAATATATTCTATAATTATTATCACATTTTCAACATCTTTTAAAAAATAAAGGGCTTATGATAAAATATATTTAATATGTTATAAGAGCTAAGTAATATAAACTAAAATGATAGAGCTAATATTTCATGACGGAAAAAAAAGTTGTATTGGTGATCAAAACTTAGAGACTGAACAAAATAATTTGTAGCAATCCATAGTGTTTTGAGAGGAAAGATGCAGTGCTTTCGCCACATGATTTAGCTTTCTTGTTAATAAAAGTAAAAAAAATTACAAAACTAAATTCTCTACCAATTTAATATTAAAAAAAATCAACAAAGATAATTTTGGAAGAAAAAAAACCCATGAGAAAAAATGTTGTAGCAATTGACAATGTTTTGTGAAGAAAACTACAGTGATTTTCTCAATAAAATAAAATAAAAAACCATTTAGAGAAATACTGTAGCAATCCATAGTGTTTTGTGAGAAAAATTACAACACTTTTCCCATATGATTTAGCTTTATTGTAATTATAATTCTTAACCAACTTAATATTAAAAAAACGAACAGATAATTTTAGAAAAAATAAAATTATATGGGAAAACACTGCAATAATTTACAGTGTTTTAAAGAAAAAAATTATAAAACTAAATTATTAATCAGCTCAATATTAAAAAAAATCAAATCGACAGAGATAATTTTAGAAAAAAAAATATTAAAAAAAACACCAAAAAAAGAAGAAAAAATTATGTTGGAAACACTGAAGTAATTTATAGTGTTTTGTGATGAAAGATACAGTGTTTCTCTACATGATTTAATCTTATTTGTAATGACTTGTAATTGTAATTTTTAACAATGTTTTGTGAGGAAAGATACAATGCTTTCCCCACATGATTAAGTTTTATTACAAAGTTAAATTCTAACCAACTCAATATTAAAAAAAATAAAATCGACAAAGATAATTTGAAAAAAATATTACAAAAAAAAAAGAAAACACAAAAGAAACTGGAAAAAAACCATGTGAGGAAAAACTTTATCAATCCATAGTGTTTTGTGAGGAAAAACTTGTATTTACTTATAATTGCAATTTTTAATCAGCTTAATATTTAAAAAATAAAATTGACAAATAATTTTAGAGAAAAACATAACAAAACAGACAAAATCATATGAGAAAAAACACTGTAACAATCCACAGTAATTTGCGAGGAAAGTTACAGTGTTTTCCTCACATATTGTAATTGTAATTTTTAATCAGCTCAATATTAAAAAATAAAATAAAAAAGATAATTTCAGAGAAAATCATAAAAAAACAAAAACAAAAAAAACATGCGGAGAAACACTGTAGCAATCAACAATGTTTTAAAGAAAAAAATTACAAAACTAAATTCTCAATCAGCTCAATATAAAAAAATCGACAAATATAATTTTAAAAAAATAAAATAGAAAAACTATGTGGAAAAAAATCGTAGCAATCCATAGTATTTTAAAAGAAAAAAATTACAAAGTGGAATTTTTAACCAGCTCAATATTTAAAAAGTAAAATTAAAAAAGATAATTTTTTAAAAAAAATTAAATGGAAAAAAAATAAAATTAAAAAAAAAAAAACATTGTAAATTACTGTTATAATCTATAATAATTTAGGTGTTGAGTGATTGGAAAAAAGTGATTTTCTCCGTATTATTTAGATATTGTTATAATATTTTATGGTTTTTTTGTGTGATGCGCCGACACAGACAAACAACACCTATAATCCTGTCTCTCTAGTTTTTCCACTATGACTGTATAATAAAAACCCAGCCCACGACAATTATTTTCTTCTTTAAAAGCATTGCACTGTTTATGTTCCTGAAGTCAAGTTTTCCACTCGTATCTATTTTACATAATCTTTTAAATCTTTATAACTAAGACTAATTTGTTAAATATAAAAGAGGCCAGAATAAATGCAGAGATTGGTCCGCCTTTAACATTGTTGATGGACTGAGAGGGCAAAGGTTTTGTATTATTTTGAAGCTTGTTCAATGGCTGCTTGACTTTTTAAAATGAAGGAAGGAAATCTAGAAATCCAAGTTTCTTTGGAAATTATAAACATAGCTTGTTTGATGACAATAACGGGGGAGGATGAAGATGATCGAAGTTCATGCGTTCATATAGTTCATCCATAGTGACTGACCGGACTAGACTACCATGGCTTTTCCGGTGAAATTAGGTCTCTAATAGCTTGATACAATTGCCAAGAGACATGCTAGACTATAGCTAGCTTTCATATAATTTCTAATATCCAAGACGTTCTCCTCTAGCAAGCCTAAAACATGAGCCGTCAAAATAGTTGATGCTTTGATCTCATCCCCAATTTGACAATGCGTCAATGATATGGAATAAGAAACGCAATTAAATGAAAAAGTAGTTGGAGAAGATCAGCATTCTTGTGTAGGTTTAATCAAACCTGTGCCCCAAGTCTTCTTGCTGCTTTCAGTTTAGCAACCTTTCTTTCAAGCAATCCAATCCAGTTTTCGAGCTCTGCTATATCAAGTTTGTAAGCATTAGCTTCTCCTGCTTTGCTATTGATGCCTACTCTATAAGAAGTCATATTGCCTGCTCTATTCTCTTGCGCAACTTCCATCTGATCCATGGCTCTTCCTGATGCCCCCGTGGTAGCCTCGCTACCTGATATCTTTTGTGCTGATTGTGACGCTGGTCCCATATTCCTGTCAGTTCCATCATGTATATTTGAAGCAGAATTACTTCGAAATTGACAAGGCAACTCACCATTAGCAATTACATCATTGCCAAAACTCTGCTGATTTTTACCAGTAAACATTTCCACAGCTGCTGGTCTGTCTTTCTCAGCTGAAATTCTTGATTCGTTCATGTTACTTTTGGGACTAAAACCAGGCGGCGGGACATCAGGATCAATTTTAGTTTGCTTTCCCTTTGAAGTCTGCAAATCCGGTTTTGATCTCTTTGCACTTCTTTGCTGTTGGGCAGAACCACTCACCTTCTTGTTCTGGCATAAAACCATTTGTTTCCACCACTTCAAGTATCGAGTGGTGACATCTGATTCAAAGAGCCGTGATGGGATATGAAATTTTGTATCACTTGTAGGCTTGCTATAGTTTATCCATGCAATTTCTCGTGTCTTATCAAGAGTAACACGACCAGGAAGATCCTGATCCATTCCAAATTGCATGGCGACTCGATGCGGAAAATAGTTTTCGATATAGTCCAACCCAAAAATCTTGGAGACCCTCAAACAACGAATAAATGACTCCAAATGCCTATCAAATCCTGAATCAGCCAGCACCAACTCTTCGTTTTCTCTATAAAACTTCGGGAAACTCCAATTCTGTAAATTTTTGGCGTATGGCCGCCAAAGAAAACTCTCTGCGGCCGAATCCAAAGCCAACCTCACATTCTCGACTTTGGGAATTTTGGCTTTGTCCCATCGAGCTGATCTTGGATCGCCAAAGTTAAGCACATCAGGCTTTGGCTGCAGGATCGGAAATCTCTCCCAAGCCCAAAGTTGCACCAGCTGAAACGGCGAGAAAAGTTCAAGTCTAGATTCAATATTACCCGCAACAATTGCCCTTTTCAGTTGACTCAAATCCCTGTAAATACTAGCGAGAACTGCTGGTGCAAGAGCTATTGGAATCCCTCTTGCTAGGCGGATTGCTATAGGGAAAACCTCTTTCCTAATTACGTGAGATGAATTTTGAAACACTAATCTTGATAACCACAAAGCAAGAAATGCTTCATGTTCGATTTCACTCCCACCGTTATTGAACATTTTCATCCATGAAAGCTGGCATGCTTTCCTAGCTCTACTTCTTACCACTTCCTTTCTAGCATCCATCAACTTCTCTTCAATTACCTTCCATTCTCTGTTTTCAACAGAGCATGAAACAGGGGATCCCAAAACAGAGTAACCCCCTAAAACAATCACATCCTCTAAAGTAATAGTAGCTTCTCCCCATGGAAAAAAAAACGTGTTGGTGTCAGTACACCATTTCTCTGATAAACCAATAATTAACTCAAAACATTTTTTAATATCATAAGTAGAACTCAATATTGCTTGATCAATACCGGATTTCTTCCAAGCAGCTTGGTGCTTAGATTGCATGCGAGATACCCACGTGATCCAATTTTCTTGGGGGCGTGTCCAAGATATGGATGAGACCTTCAGTGGAAAGTTATTGCGTTGCGATGTTTGTGGTGGTGGTAGTGGAGAGATAGAGTCTGAAGGAAGGTCAGGTTCCTCCATGGAGGTTGCGGTAGGTTTCAAGAAATAGGCTGTTCTTAAAGTTGGTTTAGTATCACCAAAAGGTGAAACCATGACATCTTTCCTTTCTTCCAAGATTGTGTTACTTGAAGATGGTTCAGCCATTTTTAGTACTTGATTCGAAATTTCTTTGAGTTGGGTTCTAATAAGAGAGGGTTTTTGACATCTGCTGCGGTGAAGACGGAAGGAGAGGAGAGAAATGTAATTTCCTTGTTGGTGGGCCTAAAGGTATTTGTCTTAGCTTTTGCAGTGGAGGTTCTGATTGGATAAACTTAATTATGCATAAAATTTAATTATAAAAGCTAATTTTTTTTGTTTTTTAGTTTTTTTTTATGGGTCTCACATTCAAAATTTAACCTCAGAGGTTATCGTTGCCAGAGATGACCAGAGAGGGAAAAGAAAGCTTTTTTTTATTATTATTTTTAGCGCTCTCTCCAAAAAGCTGACACAATTTAAAATAAAAAAGAGGAAAGAGGAAAAAATAATAAATAAAAATAAATAAAAAAGTTCAACATTAATAAAAAAAAAAAAAACATGAATCCATAAAGATCATCAAGGTTTTAAAGGCTTTTTTATATATAAAAAATCCCCCTTCCTAGCATGCATGGAATTACCTTTTCTGAAGTAAATGTATAAATTAGTTCATCTAATTTTTCAAAATAAATTAAATACTTTCTCTAATTCCAAAAATAAATTAATTAGTCTTTTACCAGTGTTTACCGAGCTTAAATAATATTTCTTTGTTTCTAAAAACATATTATTTTCTCATCATTCTTTCCGTATTATTTTTTTCCTTTGACAAAAAAAAAATTAGAAAAAGGATTAAATTATAAATAGGTGTAAGAATATAAGGACCAATTAATCAATTTATAAAACTAAAGGGATTAATTTATAATTTATTCATATTCTCTGTTGTATTTTTTTTTATTTTTGTGAATCCTTCTCAAAAGCAAGAGCTCGACCATAAGATTTCCAATTTCAATTTATTGGTTTTGTGACCTTTTACAAGACCCTTCTCCATGGATAATGCTCACAAGCCCATGGGATATAGCTAGATGGAGTCAAGAAAACAAAATGTCATTCTGTTTCTGTAAACCCCGGCTAAATTCTTCAAAAAAAAATTTTGAAATTTAATTGAGGGAATTAAAACTTAATTTCAAGGGCAAAGTTGAATAAAATGATAAGAGAAGAAATCAATTAGAAAAAATATGGGACAAATTTAGAGTTAAATGAAAAGGAGGGGTTAATATGTAATTAGTCAAGAAAATTGTTTTTTTTTTTTTTTTTTTTTTTTTTTTTTTTTTTTTTTTTTTTTTTTTTTTTTTTTTTTTTTTTTTTTTTTTTTTTTTTTTTTTTTTTTTTTTTTTTTTTTTTTTTTTTTTTTTTTTTTTTTTTTTTTTTTTTTTTTTTTTTTTTTTTTTTTTTTTTTTTTTTTTTTTTTTTTTTTTTTTTTTTTTTTTTTTTTTTTTTTTTTTTTTTTTTTTTTTTTTTTTTTTTTTTTTTTTTTTTTTTTTTTTTTTTTTTTTTTTTTTTTTTTTTTTTTTTTTTTTTTTTTTTTTTTTTTTTTTTTTTTTTTTTTTTTTTTTTTTTTTTTTTTTTTTTTTTTTTTTTTTTTTTTTTTTTTTTTTTTTTTTTTTTTTTTTTTTTTTTTTTTTTTTTTTTTTTTTTTTTTTTTTTTTTTTTTTTTTTTTTTTTTTTTTTTTTTTTTTTTTTTTTTTTTTTTTTTTTTTTTTTTTTTTTTTTTTTTTTTTTTTTTTTTTTTTTTTTTTTTTTTTTTTTTTTTTTTTTTTTTTTTTTTTTTTTTTTTTTTTTTTTTTTTTTTTTTTTTTTTTTTTTTTTTTTTTTTTTTTTTTTTTTTTTTTTTTTTTTTTTTTTTTTTTTTTTTTTTTTTTTTTTTTTTTTTTTTTTTTTTTTTTTTTTTTTTTTTTTTTTTTTTTTTTTTTTTTTTTTTTTTTTTTTTTTTTTTTTTTTTTTTTTTTTTTTTTTTTTTTTTTTTTTTTTTTTTTTTTTTTTTTTTTTTTTTTTTTTTTTTTTTTTTTTTTTTTTTTTTTTTTTTTTTTTTTTTTTTATAAAATTTTTTTTTTTATTTTTATATTTTTTTTTTTTTTTTTTTTTTTTTTTTTTTTTTTTTTTTTTTTTTTTTTTTTTTTTTTTTTTTTTTTAAAATTTTTTTTATTGTTTTTTTTTTTTAAAAAAAAATTTTTTTTTTTTTTTTTTTTTTTTTTTATTTTTTTAAAAAAAAAATAATAATAAAAAAATTGACTCTAAAAACTCTCCCCCTCTCACTCCTTAAGGCCCGCCGGTAGAAAGAAGAAAAGAAAAGAGAAAAACTAATAAAATTAAAGAGAATTCTTAGGAAGAAAACCATGGAAAATTAAGGATTTGGGAGGAGATTCAACTGTTCTATTTGTGTTTGTATTTCAAAGTATTTTTAAATAAATTTAAATTTTTTTTATTTGTTTTTTTACTTCAAATTAATATTTTTTTTTCATCCATAAATAACGCTAGTTTTGAAATAAATTTTACTAAAAAATAAGTAAAAATATTTAATAATTTGTAACTTAAGATTATTATAATTCTACTCCAAATGATGTCTCCATTTCTTGTTATTTCAAAAAGGAAAAAAAAAAATCTTGTTTAGGCCATGGTTAGAGCCCATCCATTTAGGCCAGCAATGGCTTAAAAAAATTGTATATTCTAAGGGATTTTGGGGAGTTTGTAAGACTTGGAGAAAAAATAGCTCACAATCCCTTCTGGTAAATACTCCCTTTTAGTTATTTCATGAAATTTGTCGAGCAAATAGAGGTTTGGTGCCAGAAAAAAGCATCTCAAAAAGCCCTTTTTGCTAATGCGGCAGTAGCCATGCAAAAGACATGGCAACTGTTGCTATAATTAGCAGAATTTTGACCTAGTCTTTCCCTTTTCCTAGCTCCATGGATTTTGAGATAGATGATGAACTAAAAACAAGCATGGTGGCAAAAACTTTCTTCTGTTTTTCTGACAAGACCAGACGTATTGTTTTCTTGTGCACCTAGGCTAAGATTTTGAAATTGGTACTACCCTTCTAAGAATTCCACTCATATTTTTATGCTGGTTGAAGAATTACCCGGGAGGCATGATGGGCTGCTTTAAATGTTGCATATCGAAGGAAAGATTATGCAAAAAGTCACTGAAAAAAAGCATTAAGGAATACCATGATGCCAGAACTTTAGCCTCATTTGCTAACATCTCATTTAAGACAGGTAAACTGTTCTGTTCTAATGATCAATCATTAAGTTTCACGAAGCCATGAATTGTCAATCATAATTTTGAAAGGTTGTAATTTGTCTGTCTCACAGCCTAGATCTGATTGCTGTCAATCCATACATCTCATATCTGAAGAACAATTGTGTCCCTTTTGAATGGTATTTTTATGTGCTTGTGCTCCTGATATAATCTATCCATGTTGTAAGAGTTCCGTTTTTTTTTCCTCAGGGGACGAAATTACGAACTGAATATGGCAAGCCAAGTTTCATGTTAATGTTGTTTTTCCTTGCCAACTTGCTGTGTTCTCATATTGTGGATTCATCAACAATGTTTCCATGATATGTTGCAATTGTCCTCTTCATTTCATCAGAATGTAATTGTCATTTCTTGAAGACATTCAAGGATCTCATAATTAATATTTTGGCATCAGCAAATCAGAATATGTTGTTCAACTCTCCAAGTTATAATTCCGAAGCCCATTTGGAACTTGATAAAAATGTCTAATTCAAACTGAACATAATTTCTCCACAGATAGCAGCAGAAAAAGGTACATTGCTGAAGAAATCAGGCAAATTGGGAAGGGAAATATATCTGCTGATATTTTCACTTTCCGCGATCTAACTACGGCAACAAAGAACTTCAACCATGAAAATCTGATAGGCGAGGGTGGTTTCGGGAGGGTGTACAAAGGGATTATACAGAAAACAAAACAAGTACTACTACTCTTGCAGTATTATTTTAGCGTTCTTTCATTGTTTTTACTTTGCAAGAGACTGAGAATGAGTTAAAAGTTCTCGTGTTATTGCTGTTTCAATTAGGTTGTTGCTGTTAAGCAACTAGACAGAAATGGATTCCAGGGAAACAGAGAATTTCTTGTAGAAGTTTTAATGCTGAGTCTTCTTCACCACCCTAACCTTGTCAGCTTGGTTGGATACTGTGCCGATGGTGACCAGAGGATTTTAGTGTATGAGTACATGATTAATGGCTCCCTTGAGGATCACCTTCTTGGTATGCATGAAGTAACTTCATTTGGATATGCTGCACTTTTGCATACAAGATAGATTTCATTGCATAAATGATTACAGGTTAAAACAGATTCGATTCCTGTTGTGAAGCATTTCTGTCATTGTTAGAGAATAGGTTCCTGTTTCTTGCTAGTTTTTTACTCTAATCAGCTGGATTTCTCTTTCAGAGTTGGCACCGGATAAAAAGCCATTGGATTGGAATACTAGGATGAAAATAGCTGAAGGGGCTGCAAGAGGGCTTGAATACTTGCATGAATCAGCAAATCCTCCAGTAATATACCGTGACTTCAAAGCATCAAACGTATTATTAGATGAGAATTTCAACCCTAAGCTCTCAGATTTCGGGCTGGCAAAGCTCGGACCGACCGGGGACAAGACACATGTATCCACCAGGGTGATGGGGACTTATGGCTATTGTGCTCCTGAATATGCTTTGACAGGACAACTGACAGCGAAATCCGATGTCTATAGCTTTGGAGTTGTGTTTTTGGAGCTAATCACCGGAAGACGAGTCATCGACAATTCAAGACCAACTGAAGAGCAGAATCTAGTTTCTTGGGTACGTGTAGAATTCTTTTGATTCTCCATTAAATTCTTCCTCTGATGAGATTTCGTCGTGACGACACCAGATTATGTATTGGCATAACTTTCCATCCTAGTTTTTTTCTGAACCTGAACTGTTCTATGTGATTTTCCAATACTCAATGACTAAAACATTTGACTGCTAGAACCTAACAACTAAGGCCTTATCTTGACTTACATTTCTCTGTGCAGGCAACGCCATTATTTAAAGACAGAAGAAAGTTTACACAAATGGCAGACCCTTTGCTACAAGGCAACTACCCTTTAAAAGGTCTGTATCAAGCACTTGCAGTTGCAGCTATGTGTCTCCAAGAGGAAGCTTCTACTAGACCATTAATGAGTGATGTTGTAACAGCTCTAGAATTTTTAGCAGTACATAATGATGCTGCTGAGGAGAGGGCAGTAGATGATGATGATATCAAGAAACCTTCTCCTGATAGTGATAGTGATTAAGATCCAATTGTGCTTCATAGCTCAGCTAACTGACGAACAGGGATGTAAAATCTGAAGTGATGCATGGATTAATTAAATATTGAAAAATTATATATATATATATATATATCCCAGCACAAACATAAAATAGTACAATAAATTTATAGGTTTAAAGATCAAAACTACAATCTCATGGACAAAACATACACAAAAGAATATTATATAAAATATTTTAAATAAATTGTTTAGTTCACCTTTTTGTTGAAGCACATATATAAAATATATATAAATTATGTTGCTATCAAGGGTTGTATCATTTATTTTTTTAACTCTATATATTACTAGTCAATTACCTGGTACAAAGAAAAATAGAGAAATACTAAAAAAAACAAAAAAGGAAAAAGGTTTAAGATTTACTATTAAGTGCATAGAACATCTTCCATTTAACACCCTTTTATATTGTATTCTTGTTGTTTTGCCTTAATTACCCATCGTAAAAAAATTAAAAAACCTAACAATTTTTTACCTTAAAAACAAGACTTTTTTCCCTTGACAATAGTTTGTTCAATACAAAAATAGGTTACTGTTTTGACTGTTAATTAATGAGCCGGCAAAAAAATAATTTTTTAAATGCCAAAAAATATTTTAATTTGTAAACTCGAGCTTTAACCCGTGTGCGGTTTAAGCCCAAAATTCACTTAGGGTATGTTTATTTTTCAGAAAGTGGTTTTTAGAAAATTATATTCCAAACTTTCCTGTATTTGTTTGTCATTAGAAAAGTTAGTCAACAGAAAACATTTTCTGGTCAACGGAAAACACTTTCCAGTCAAAGAAAAATTTGGTTTGGTTTTCAGGAAAGTGTTTTCCTTTTATTTTGAGTAGAAAACACTTTCCGGAAGTTGTGAAAAATTTAAAAATGTAATATTATTTGCTGATTATATCAAATCTGGTCCTCAAACTTTTGATTGCTATATATATTTTGTTTTGAATATTTATTTTTCAATTTCATCCCTTATAATTTAATGTTTATATTAACTTTAGTCCTCATTTTTATAATTGTTATTTTATTTTCCCTTATTATTTTTTAATTGAAATTTTTTATCTATCAAATTTGATCCTCGTTCTTTTAATTGTTACTTATTTTATTTGAAATAATTTATAAAATTTTAATTATTATTATTTTAATTTCTTCATCTTTTAATTTTTTTATTTTTTAGATTTGATCTCTATTATTTTTATTATTATTTATTTTATTTGAGATAATTTATGAAATTATATTTTTTTTCAATTTCATTCTCATTTAACTTTTTAATTTGTAAGATTTGTTTCTCATTATTTTAATAAACTTAAAAAAAATAAAACATTAATAAGTTATTTTCCAGCTCATTTTTCATGACATGACCAAATACTTGAAAGCATTTTCCAACTTATTTTCTATTACACTACCAAATATCGAAAAATAATTCACTTTCTTGGAATTTATTTTTCTGGAATTTACTTTCCAAAAAAAAATTACTTTCCAGCAAACAAACGGGGTCTTAACCTAAAACTTTTTTCTATTTAAAAGCTATAGTATCTTATAGATTTAATTTTAACTCTTCAACTTCTCATTATATATAATATAAGAAAATTCTTAACTTTTCAACGTGAAATTAAGAGTTTTTGAGTTTAAAAAACTTGTCATTATTTATTTATAATTTATTTTAAATAAGTTAATATTTCATGTTAAAGTAATTTTATTTACTAATGATTTCAAAAAAAGTCTTAACTCTAAAAATGAGTTGACAGTATTAAACTCCATTACAATCATTATCTATATTTTAAAAAAATAAATTCTAACAATATTTTGCAAAGCTAGTCGAAAGAATCTTTTTTATATATATTTTTCTTTGCATGTTTTTTCTGCCTTTGAATGAATCTACATTGATTCTTTTTGTTTTTTTATGATGATAGAATCATAAGAATGAGTATTTTCAGTTAGATGTAGTTTTTATTTAAGAAATAATTAGACCGGATTATTTTTTTAAATTCAAAATTAAGATTGAACTAAAATCGGTTCAAACTGATGAGTTTTAAATTAGTTAATTAACATAAAATACTAGAAAATTGAATCTATTTAAATTTTATCAAGTTTTTTTTTTTACTTTTTTGTCACTCCATAGGTTTTTATAGATTTTTGAAGAGTTTTTTATGTGCCTTTTTATAAATTTTTAAAAACTTTTTAATCAATGTAAAAAGCCTATTTTTATTGTTCAATTTTAATTAGCTGGAATTCTAACATATAAAGAAAGTTAATGTCTTCTAATAGCTTAAAAATAAAAAGGAACATCATTGTTCATTCTTTTAAAACCAAAATTAAACCGAAACCAATTGTTTTTTTTTTTTAAATTAGTTTCTTCAGTTTGTTCTCATGATTTATTTTTTTTGTCACCTCTAAGTATCAGAATTACGTTCACTTTTCCTGGTATTACTGAATGATATTTACATATTTGAAGATGCCTTCTGCTTCTGAATGAAGAAAAGCTAGAATGCTTGACTTCAGTATTGCACATGGAAAGACTTTGGCTGGGCTTGTTTTAGGATCAGAAGGTAGCTTTTGCAGGATAAACCTATAACAATTAGCAGCTCACTTTAATTTGAATTGAGTCGTGTTTATCCACACGCATGTTCATCTCCATCTTTGTTCTCAGCTTTCTTCAGAGGAAGCTGTCAGTCTTTGGTATAGAGAGAGTAGAGAGATGTTTAATTGGCAACAAGATTGTAAGAGAGAAGCAAGGGAATATGGATGCGTACACACTTTGCTGGGAAGAGCTCGTGTCTTGTCGTCAATGACTGATTCAAGTTCTCGATCCTCAAAGAGATCTTATCGAATGAGCAGCTGTGAATATCCCCGGTGCAGGTTCTTAAATTCTTTAACTAATGAAGCCCACGCAAGCAATGCCATAATAATATTCCATCATTTCCTATGCATTTAAGTTTTGCACTTTACTCCTCTCCCTCACTCATATTTGGGTGACTGCCACAAGGGAGTACTGTTGCTGATGTTGTCATGTGTGCCATGTGAGAATACACGACTCTAGGAACTTAGATGGAAGCTGCTTTTTGTAGCTTTCAGATTGCCATTCTCTGGTATGACACTGCAAGCTGCAACTACTTGTATATTAATTTGAGCCAGGTTGTCACTGTTATAGTTGATGGCATGTGATAAACCTATTTTTAAATGTGATTAAAAAATTCTTACGACCCTTTTTCATTGGACATGGTTAAGGGAAGGAGCATGCCTGGAATGGAGGTTTGGTAGTGTGCCAGGTATACTCAGTCTGGTGTTAGCCAAACTCAAACGTGATTGGGCTTGATAGTGTGCCAAACTCTAGGAACGTTGGGTCTGGTGCTAGCTAGACCCAATCATGATTGGTTTTGGCAATGTGCTAAGTCCTGAAATGCTGAGTTTGGCGTCAACCAAACCTAAATGCTTTTGGCCAAGTCTCGGGCATGCTAAGCTTGACAATATGCCAAGCTCCTAGCATGCTCATGAGAATGCATATTCCTTCTTGGAACGCTTGAGGGAATGACCACTATTAAAAACAGGGGCTATTAGCATCTGAATTTAGTAACGGATAATTCCGTTGCTAAATTAATTTAATTTAAGGTTAAATATATATTATTTTTTAATATTAGCAGAATTTTAGCGACGGAAAATCCGTTTCTAAAAACAATAAAGTTTAGCAATTGATTATCTATTGCTAATTGAAAAAATAATTATTTAAATATTAATATAAAATTAAAATTATATAAACGGTTGATTACTTTTGATATGATAAAATCTCAACCGTTAATTCAACACCCCCAAACCCCCCCGGTTTCTAAAACAGAGAAAACAAAACCAATTGGAAATTAATTCCCCGCCTCTCCCCCCCCCTAATAACGTCCATAACTGTAGAAAAATCACCCTCTCTTCATCGATTTGATTTTCCATTTGTCATAAACTTTTCATCTTCTTCTCATTCGTCTTCAGCATCGTTAATTTTTTTTCTTCATCTTCTTCTCCTTCATCTTAACAATTTCAATCTTTCTCTGTAAACCACCAAAAACATAGACCCATGGCAACATCGCACCAAACCTTTCATTATCACCCTTTCTCTTTGTAAACGGGTTGGGTTTTGCACTCTCTTCTTCAATAAATCAGGTAATTAATTTAGGATTTATGTTTTTCTCCGTTGCAATTTAACTTACACTAACAAGTTTTAACCTAACTTTCACAATCTCAGGTGTTGTTCTGGATTATGCGAAAGCAATACAGGAAAGTGTTTTTGAGCAACTTCGTGTTGCTCGTGATGGTCAACTATGGATAGTCTTCTCTCCAGATTTGAAGGTTAAACTTTGGAGAAATTCCCTTTTGCTTTTGTAAGCATCTAAATTCTTCAGGAAATGTTAGCTGAATTCTTGTCTTCTAAATTCTTCAGGAAGTGTTGGTTGATTTCTTCTGTCTTCTGTTCCTCCATTCTTTTGCCAGATATGTTCATGGGAGTTTTGTGCTCGATGGCATGAAGAGCTTATACCTCGAAGATTGTTGATACCACAGTTTACCCTCACTTCATTTAATTAGTTACTTTTAATTCCTATTGGAAACCGTTTTTTACCCACACTATTTTAGCTGATTGACACTGATATGTTCAATATTCAGTAATATATGTACATTTTTGTGCACAAGTTATTCATTTTGATGATGGGTTAAGTAGGTTAAGAATTACTATTTTAATCAATCTTTTTCAATCAACATGCTTGATGCATGTGGAATAACATTGATCAGTGTAATCCTTGTATGTTGTTCATTCAAAGTGAAATTAATTGAATTTGTTTGTGGCTTTTGGTGTTAGCTTGTTAGAAATAATGCTCAGAATTAGTTTTGGTATGAAAGAGCATCATTACTAAGTTTTTATTCTTTCTTCTTACTTGTCATGTTATCTTTATGTACTGATGCTTGTTTAACTCACAGCACTAGGAAGATTTGTGCTTCCATAGAGATGGTCAGTGGATCAGGATCAGATAAATGAATTGAATTGGACCTTGATGTAGCTGATTTTATGATACTTATGTTGTAGTTTGATTATATATTTGTTGATTCTATATGGACATGCTGTTAGCAAAGTTTGGTTTGTGGCCCTTTTCATTTTCATAAAAGGCTAAAACAACTTAAATATCCAATTTATCATGAACAAACATTGATTTTAAGTAATGCCCTGTGGAAACTTTTTGCTTGTGTGGTTGTGTTTATCATGTGTTATTTTCTATGTGGTTTATAGCCCTGTGGAAACATTGATCAAGAATTCAGGTTTTTCTATGATATGGTATCTAGGGGCTATAAGATGATTCCTACTTACAAATATAAATCAAGTATTCAGTGTTTTTCCTTACATTTTGCAGGTAAGTCAGCTTGGTGTTCAGAAAAATATCGTAGTTTCCACTCAAATTGCATCGTCCAATTTATATGTCTCAGAGTTGCAAAATAATTGTACCATGCAAGTTGTCTCGCTACATTGTGTTTATTCTATGAGCCTTTGGTTGAGCATGCAGTATCGATAGTGACAAAGATGCTGCAATTATTTGAGTACCATTGCTCTAGCAATCAAGCTCAATGATTTTCAATATTTCCATTAGATATGTACAGCTATCTTTCATTCATTTTGTCAATCTGAATTTATATGGTGTGATTGTGATATTGAACACAAATGTAAATTAATACTTGGTTACAATGTTTCTTCTCATCTTTGCTTAGGATGTCCATGAGAGATATGAGACTAGACTATAAGTTACTACTTTTCAAACATAGTTTTTCTATTCTTCATTAGATGATTTAAGAGATGGTTGGAGGGATGTTTCTAGTTATGTCTTGATTGAGTTTGCATTTACTTAGATTTATGACATGTAAGGGATAAAATTTACATTTATCACAAAGTGATAAAAATTATGCACCTTCCCATTCATCCTTTGTGGTTGACCATTTGTTTCATAGTTTGTACACTTATTTTCTCTACATCTGCTGGAATTTGTGTTTTTATGAGTTCTGCATCCATTCATTTATGAACTGTTATACATGAAAGCAATGGGCAATGTCATTTTTTGTAATACATGTATAGTGTTGTACATGCCTTCTATTTGTTATTTGATGAGTTATCCTTCTTTAGGTTTGTTGCATCAGCTCGACAACTAGCAAAAGCCTTGGAAGTGCCATTAGTAAACGATCTAGGATATACTAAGAGATATGTATGGTGCCTTCAGGTGATTTCCTAAATTCGTTTAGATTTGGAACTTTTTTCCCAGTATTTGATGCATATGTGCTCTCTTATGCTGTCCTTTTGCTCCTTGCAATGAATTTGTACCAAGTAGTCATGCCTAGATAGAATTGCCTTCCATAATATGGTTGCTCGTGAATCTTTGCTCAACTTTCTCAACTAGATCTTTCAGGTGTTAATTTATCTGTTATTTTTGGTATGATTGTACTTAAGGACATATTACATGATGAACATGGAAGGCTCACTTTCCTACAAGATTTGGCAGTTGCTTTACTTTTTCAACAACTTTCATTATACTTTACTAAATTCCATTAGATACAACAATTTAAGAGCTGATTTTGTACTGGAATATNATGATTTCNGNATGCNTATNGCTTGCCTCTATGCAAATATGTTTTCTTTTTACCCCAGCTTACATTGTATTGCCTCATCCTCTATTCATTATAGTAATTAATATCCTCTATTCACTATAGATTAATTAATATCTCTATAATATATTGTGGCATTTGTAATTATAAATTTCCTTATTTACCATGGTTGTTTGAAATTGTGGCTTGGAAATATCTTTAGGTCTGAACTACTGGTTTTATTGCAAAAATTTTTGCAATGATATGGGGTTGTAAATTTTTGATAATGTAATGAATGCTGGTTGAAGTTGGATGGCTTTTACCTGCTTATCCCATGCTTTAACAACTTTGTCTCGGCTAGTTTTGAAAATGATCTTAATTATTTTGTCAACATTTACCCATGATTCCTTAAAGTCTGGATATGGCACTTAAAAGATTTTTAACTGTAAGAATGTCAAATGGATAATGGTGATTTCAAGGATGTTTAATGAAGTTGCTGAATTTATCTACTATCTGATTGATTTTTTTCTCTCATAATAATTTGTTCCATATCATTATAGATATCAGAAGTGATAAATAGTATGAAAGACTTGATTGATTATAGCCGAGAAATAGGAACTGGGCCAATGGGTATGTTTGACGAGTTCTTACTTGGGCTATTATTTTATTATTTTTACTTTTATGTTGGTGATTTTTGGAAGGTGTCCTCGTGAATGTTTCCTGCAAAAATTCATGCCCATGGTGCTGTTGCTATGATAATCATACTTATCATCATCATACCATACTTGTCCTATGTTGTCTTGTTGGGCACTGAATTATTTATTTACTTATTTTGTTTCAGAGAGTTTGGCCAAGTTCCCTCGGAGGACAGGTTCTTCATCGGGTTCCATAGTCAAGCTCCACGCTCATACCTGGGCGACAATACCCCCGGAACTCAAATAATGATCGAAGTTCAGCTCAAGTCCTAATGCAAATCACTACTAGCAATGGTATGGCTAGTGTAAATAACTCACTCACCGCAGCATCTATAACCACGTCTGCCAACACTATTGTGGAGCTTCTCCATCAAAATTCAATGAATTCAAGACACCAAAATTCTATGAATAATGCAAGAAACCCCAGGAAACTTTGTTCAGATTCCATCTCCTGGTTACTCCACCTCGACCACTATATCCTAATTCATCTTGTGTCGATCCACAATATCATGGTTCGTCTCCGCAACCAGCACCATGATTGTATCTTTTGTTGTTTTTTTTATTGTATTTCGACTTACTTGTATTCATGCAAGTTTAACTAAATTTTTATAATATGAATATTATTTTTATTCCATTTTTTATTAGTGATATAGTTATTTTTAATATTAATTTATGTTGGTTATATATATTCCATAATTTTTAAAATATCCATAAATAATTAATTAAACAAATTAAAAGTCATTTTGATAAATAAATAAAAAATTAATTTAATAAAAATAATATAGTCGTCGGATTATCCGTTCTTGATTGTAAATAATTCATCAATCAAAGAATAATCCATTGCTGATTGTTCAAAAACCAAAGCGGATTTTCGTTGCTAATTTTAGCAACGATAAAATGCTTTTGCGTTCAAGCAATGGACAAATCGATTGCTAAAAAATCAGTAATAACAAATCTGCATCCGATATTTGCCGTTACTGATTCCGTTGCTAAATTGTTTTAGCAACGGATTTTAATGTTATATGCAACAGAATAGTTAGTTGCTAATTACTGTATTTTTTAGTAGTGGACCATCTTCCTTTGACATGCTTAAGGAAGATAAATATGGCAGACCCAAGACACTTGGACTTGATAGTTAACCAAGTCCAAGACAACGTATGTTTCAGAAGTATACCAGACTCAAGGCACTTGGCAGTTCGTCAAGTCCGAGGTAACGTGAGACTGATTAACATGCTAGACCTAAGACATTTAGACTTGGCATTCTCAAGGGAATGACCATCCTCCTTTGACACACCCAAGGAAATGACCAGCCTCTCTTGGATCTAACCTTGAGGAAGAACTCAATCTCCAAGGACTTGGCTACTTTTGAAGTCTTGGACTCTAATCTTCTTATACCTTTCAAGTGTATAAAAGTCCTTCAAGAACCCACCATAGTCTCATCAAATATTAATATAGATGTAAATGATATTTTTAACTCATTAAATACTATCAGGGTAAGATTACACTCTAGACCTTCTTCTTCACAAAATGACAAGACTTTGGGCTATAAATATACCATGAGATCTTCAAAATAAATGTTCACTATCTTTATTCTCTACTGCATGTATATTTTCAGAGCATCTCCCTCTAGAATATTCTTGTATTTTCTCTCTCTAAAAAGACACTTATTTAACCATTGAAGAGTCCTCACCACTATCAAATAAAACTTTTTGCAGGTACTAGTCACAAGCTACATTGACCTACTAAGCACCAAGTATAAGCTATTAACTACCTTGGTTAAGGAGAATGAATGAAATTATTAGTACCAATCAATTAACCGATTATCTAATTCAGGAGCCCTATTTTTAAGCTAGTTTGATGTTTTGGACTTCATCAGCATGGAACTAACCATTCGTAATATTTTATAGGCAACTCCATTAAAACATTCCATACAACCTCCCTTGCATCACACATTAGCCTCCATGAGTGTATAAATTAGAGCTGAGCATTTTTGGTCCAATCCGGTTTTGGACCAAAATAAACAACCAAATCAAAATTATTTTTTTAAGTTTTTGAACCAAATCGAACCGAAAACCGGTTCAAACCGATTAATTTCGGTTCAGTTCGGTTTTTTCCTTCCAAACTGATTCAAACCGAAATTATTCCAGTTGAGTTTTTTCTGGGCTTTTTGTTGACCATATTTTTCAACACTTTTATTTTTGTACTTGCTTCTATTTTCTAGAAAATCAACTTCAATTTTTGTTTTGATAGATCCTTGCCAAGAAGTTAAACTCAGCAAAAAAATACACAAAACAAAACAAAAAAGAAGGTATCCCCGGTTGCGACTGCTTTCTTTTTAGTTAGGATAGCTAGTCTGCTCTTTTCTATTCTTCAAGCCCAATGAGCTTAGGGTGCCTTTGAACCCCTTCAATTAGAATAGATCTTAATTTGGTGTCCTTTCTTCCTGGGATTTTGAAATTTCCTGGACAATGTGAAATAAGAGTAGTTAGAAGTAGGAATCGTTGGAACTAGATGAAAGCCAGTGCCAGTTTCCAAATATCTGACAAAGCGATTTCGAATACTACTTACAAAATTTTGTAATAGGATAGCCTCAAGATTGGAATTCTTAAACCTTTCTTTGCATATTCTCGTCGTCTGAGATGAGAGATAGAGAGCATGGAGGAGAAGAAGACATATTTAAGAGATGAGAGATGAGAGACAGAGAGCATGGTGGAGGAGACGGATTGGAGAGATGAGAGACAGAGAGCAGGGAGAGGGGGCGGCTGAGAATGCATTAAAGTTTAGGATTAGAAGAAAATATGCTATTTATATTTTTTTTTCCAGGTGCTAGCCTAGTTGAACCGGGCCAGTTCGGTTCGGTTCGGTTCAATTGGTTTCAGACTTTGGAAACCGAAACCGAACCGAACCAGAAATATTTTGTGATTTTCTAATCGGTTAATTCGGTTTATTTTTTTAGTTTGATTTTTTTAATTAATTTTTTTCCTGTTTTTTCGGTTTAATCGATTATTCAGTTTTTTTACTTACCCCTAGTATAAATATAAATACGTGAGGTTTTGTTTCTAATAGGAAGAAAGCTAGAACATTAACATGTGTAATTTATGCCGGAAACAATTACATTAACAAGTAGGAAGAGAAGCATGGTGGGAGACCATTCTTACACAAAAAATTAATTTGAATAATTACTCATAAATCATGTCAAATAGTAGATTTTAAATTCCCCTCTCCATTTCAATTTCAATTAATATTAAAGGTACGATATTTTGTTAATTTTAAGACACGTAAGATTAGTCGAAGAACATACAAGTTGATTCAGATATCCAAATTAAAAAAAAAATAACAAAATCTACTTACAATTAGGTTAATTCTCAAGATTCTTTCATGCCAAACATAATCAACCTCCAATAATCTTATTTCTCTCTTTAAAAACTAGTGCCAGACTAATGTCTCATCCTCGTTGAAATATTATTTGTGAATTTCAGGCTCTTCTTGATACCAATGGCCAAGCTAATTTCATACGCGTTCTTATCAAGATTAGGTGCATTGACTTAAATCAATTTTAAAACAAATTGTTTTAATATTTTTTTTAGAAAAAAAGCTAAAAAAAAATTATTTTGATTTTTTCTTTAAAATTTTTAAATTAGATATTGAAAAGTTAACTTGTAAAAAACAAATTAATGATTTTTCTAAAAAGAATAAGAAATAAGATGAATCCACTGCACTACCAGACCACCAGACTCTCCATGCACCCCACCGGTAATGGCATATCTGCAATAAACAGGTTTTCCAGGCCTTGATTCCCAAACAAAAAATTATAGAATGTCAAAATAATACACAAAGACAAATATTTGCCAGCCAATAAAAAAGATAAAATAATAATAATAATAATTGAGCTTTTCCTTAAAAAAAAGAAAAAAGGACACAAAAGGGTTTTAGTTTAGACCTCCTGGCCTTCCCTCGTATTTGTCTTCTCCCTCTCCCTCTGCTCCTGTATCTTTCACAGTCCCACTTGCAACCCCCCTCAGATAACACAAACCACACCCTCAAAGTTCCTTCTTTTTACTTTCTTTGCCACCAAAACCCTTACAAAACGGCTCTCTTATATAGTAGAAGTAGGGCTGCTAAGCTGGGGAGGTTTGCTGACGTTTTAGCTATGGGAATCACCTCCACCACCACTCAAATCAGTCCTTTTAGACCAATATGCCCTTCTTATTTCAAGTTATCTCGCTCTTGTCCTTGCTTTGCCTCCAGGGAAGGTTCTTCTAGGCCTTTCTCTGTTGCCCTTCACAGGTTTCTTCACGTTTATTATTCATGTCAAGGCCTTCATTTGTTGTTCTTAAAGTTTTTCTTCCTGGGTTTTGGAAATTATTTAACACCCAGTTTTTTTTTTCTTTGTTTGGGTTTTGAGTGCAGTGCAGTGTAATGTAGTGTAGTAAAGGTTTGTGTTGATAGAATTTGATGTTTTGTACTGAACAATGTGCTTTTTGTAGGCTTTTCAGTTTAGTTGATGCTCACATTTTTATTTGTTCATACCGTTCCATTTATGGCTTGCTTGATTATGAGTATAGAAAGCTTCATTTTGTACTGTGTTTAAGATGTTGTTTAGACTTCATAGTTTTTGCTATCTGGGTGTTCTGATAATCTGGTGTTTGAAACATGCTAAATGTGTTTGCAAGTAAACCATTAAAAAGTTGTATAGAATTGGTTTATGTAGACCTCTTATTGGTCTTGACTAAAGAGAGTCAATCCATGTAAAAATTACACTTTCTGATTAAGATTTTGGTATTTGATGCTTCACATGTATAGAATAAAATTTGTGTTCCTTGTATTTGTTAGGTTTTGGGGAAAAATCCCTTTGCAAGTGATTGATGACATGCAAAAGAGAGATGAGAAGAGGAGGGTGGTTTCAAGAAATTCTAATGCGCCTCCTGGTCTTGAGTTCACTACAATCCTTCGTGATGGTACTAGAGCTTTATGGAAACAGGAGAGTAATGAACTGTTGAAGCAGAAATGTGAATATGATGGTAGTGTTTATTCATTTAAATATGAAAGGATGGATATTAATGCAATACAAACACAAGATAAACCTAAGAGTCAAAAACAACTAATTTCCAGGAATGTTGGTCAGCTGGTTGATAACAAAAGGCCAAATGGTTCATCTTTGGATGATATTTTAAAAGAGAGTGCGTGGAATAATGGATCATTCATGCAGAGAATGGAGAATGAAAAGCAGTTCCAGTCTAGTGAACTTGGACACACAGGTATTGGTTCAAATGAGCAAGTCCAGACCAATGGAAGGCCTCACAAGCCAGACATTCGTGAGAGGCTTACTAGTATATATGAGAGTGTACTGGTTGTTGATAATGTCACTATGGCAAAGGAGGTTGCTAGTAAGCTTACAAATCAGTATAGGCATCTTATCCATGCTTGCGATACTGAGGTATGCAGTTACATCACATCAAGTTCTTTCTGCTATTTTCTTTTAAGATATAATTGCTCAGACAATAGACAGGCATGCTGGTGTAGGACTGCAGGAATGCCCTAAACTGATGTAGACATTAACATAAAAAGTTAGATAAGTAGCTCTTTGAGGATTCAATGGAAGCAAACTAAGGCCAAAATTGCACTCTCAGATTTAGAATCCACCTTAAGAGGAGAATACATGAATATTGAGCTGTTCACAGTGCAAGTTTTTTAATGTGAGCAGTAATTTTAGCTTAAGTTTAATTTTTGAAGTTGATTGTGCAGTGGATTAAGGTTTCAAAAAGGACAATTTCTAGGGTTTGAAAGCTGGAAATCATGTGGGTTTAAAACTGTTCAAATTGTTTTCAAAAATTAAAGAATTTATTAAACCAGATTCTAATCTCAAAATATAGAATATTACTCGGGCATATTGAAGTTCCTGTCAGCAGCAAGATGCTATAGTTGCGTCAAAGCTCAATAATCCCAGAGAGGTAAAAGTTTCTAAAACTTCTGTAAAATTAATCTTTATTCCAGAGCAAAACACTACAGACACATATTTAATGTGAAAGGGATATTACCTAGTTATGCAGAGATACACGTTTCAAGCTTAATTTTAAGATTTATTTGGTTATATTTGGTTTGTTTTAAATTAATTTTTCTTTGTTTTTTAGCTTTCACCTTTACATGTATGTAATGGTCCTAGATGGCCCTGCTATGAATGTCAAGCTTAATCTTAGTATACCATGATATTTAAAACTCATCATTTCTGATTCTGATAAATTCCACATCACATACATTTATACTACAACCTCATTTTCTATGTACATGAATGTTAAAGGATATGCATGTCTCTGAGTTAATTGGAACTCCCATGTATTTATAATTTAAATTTCTGATAAAGTATCTTTATAGGTTGCCAGAATTGATGTGAAAGAGGAAACACCCATTGACCATGGAGAGATAACATGTCTCAGTATTTATTGTGGACCAGAGGCAGATTTTGGACACGGGAAATCTTGTATCTGGGTAGATGTTCTTGATGGTGGAGGCAGGGATCTTTTGAATGAATTTGCTCTGTTTTTTGAAGACCCGGACATAAAAAAGGTAAATTTTGTCAGTTTTAATTTGTTGTTGCTCTCTTGATCTACAGCTCCTTTAACATAGCTTGATGGTCATTTAGATAATTGATGTAACACCAGCATAGTGGGAGGTTGCTAATGTGAATAAGCTTGCCGTTGCAATTATTTTTCACCTTTATATATATTTGGCCTGGGCAGAGATTTGGACTCCGACATTGTTTTTCCCCCCTTGGAAGAGGCATGCTCTTTCTTTTTCCCTGTAAAGCAATGATCATTTTTTACTATGTTAAACAGACCACAACCTTGTCTGTACTTTAGAGAATTCAACTGCTCATGCCATGTTGTTTTACTAGGCTGCATTCACAGTCCACGAATACAAATTGAACCAACATTGAAGTTGCTTATCCTTTCTGCAGGTGTGGCACAACTACAGCTTTGATAACCACGTCATCGAGAACTACGGGTTTTCTGTTTCTGGTTTTCATGCTGATACAATGCACATGGCACGATTATGGGATTCATCAAGAAGATTAAAGGGTGGGTATTCTCTTGAAGCTCTTACAGGTGATCAAAAAGTCATGCGTGGGGCAGGATCATGCTATAAAGAATTGATTGGTAAAGTGTCAATGAAAACCATCTTTGGCAAGAAAAAGTTGAAAAAAGATGGATCTGAAGGCAAAATGACCATCATTGCCCCTGTTGAAGAGTTACAAAGAGAAGAACGAGAACCGTGGATTTGTTATTCTGCTTTGGATGCAATAAGCACTTTGCAGCTTTATAAGAGCATGGAAAGCCAACTATCTAAAATGCCTTGGAATTTGGATGGAAAACGTGTTTTTCAAAAATCTATGTTTGACTTCTACCAGGAATACTGGCAACCATTTGGGGAGATTCTAGTTAGAATGGAAACCGAGGGCATGCTGGTTGATCGGGCATATCTTGCTGAGGTGGAGAAGGTTGCCAAAGCAGAACAGGAGGTTGCTGCTAACAGATTTCGTAATTGGGCTTGTAAGTATTGCCCTGATGCCAAGTACATGAATGTGGGAAGTGATACACAACTGCGCCAATTACTTTTTGGTGGTGTTCCGAACAGGTAAAAGTTGAACTTCCATCCTTTATTTAAAAATATCGAAATATTTGTGCCATGAATCAGTTTTTTTGTTGAATGTGCTTTCTATGTGTAAATTTGAGGCCTGTCCTGGGAAGGGGACACATTCCTCTTGAAAGTTCATTTTCATTGCAATTTGAACAACAGTATTTGTACCATGGAATTCCTAAATTTGGAAATTATTCGGGTCAAGTTTTCTTGCATAAAATCCAGTGACAATGCGCGCTAGTTAGTACTGAGTTTCATCTAAACCAAGGGTGGATGAAAAACACACCTCATTTGTTTTAATTATTTTCATTTCAGTAAGGATCCTCTCCTTACTCTTCCAGAAGATAAAACATTCAAAGTTCCAAATGTTGATAAAGTGATTGAAGAAGGCAAGAAGACTCCCACAAAATATCGCAACATTAAGTTATGTAGCATTGGAGTTGATCTGCCTATTGAGACATATACCGCAAGTGGTTGGCCTTCAGTCAGTGGAGTTGCTTTGAAGGCCTTGGCTGGGAAGATTTCTGATGCTGTTAGCGATGCCAATGATGCTGCTGGCTTGCAGTTAGATGATGCTGTCTTGGATGATTCTGGGACAATGACAGATGAAGATTCAAATTCTGAAGGGTCCTATGTTGAGAATAAAGTAGAATCTGAGTATGTAGCAGGTTTGCGTAGGTTTCAAACACCAGAAGAAGGGATTGAGGCCTGTCATGCTATTGCTTCTTTATGTGAAGTTTGCTCTATTGATTCTTTGATATCCAACTTCATCCTCCCCCTGCAGGTGATTTTTTCTGCTATTTTGATGTGCTATTCCTTTTGATCATTGTGTTTGTACGTGAACTAACTCTGTGCCTGATTAGATGCATTTATTCTGCGCTGCCGTGGTATTGCGGTTGCCTCACTGTATTGGGGCCATTGTTGAGGTCTAAGATTTCTGTGTGCAATGGATATTTAGTTCGAGATTTTGATAAAAGCTGGAAAAGGAAAAAAAAAGGGGGGGGGGGGGCACCTAGGGTCTAAGGAATCGCTCCTTTAACGAAAGCATCGCACTGTCAACATATTAAGCTAAAAGACTGCACTTTAGTCATAGTAAGTTTTATACTGAAATTGAAAGACTATAAGCATAATAGGCTGAGTTATTCCTTCTACTAATGGGACTTGGATTCCTAAATCATAAATCTACCTAAGAAAATAAATGTCTACCCCCTGCTAGTGAAATTGTCAACAATCTGTAAATAACGATTTCCCCCTAACTCTACTAACCAGAAAGCAACCTCAGCAGATACTGAAAACAGCCTGGAAAACTCAAACCAGCTCTAAGGTTCAAACAAAATAATGGATAAGACAAAAAATGGAACTCCAATATCCATTCCCGGTTCTTCCCAGAGCACCCAATCCCAAGTATAATAATAATAATAATAATAATAATAATAATAATAATAATATTGTTGTTGTTATTGTTGTTGTTATTATTATTATTATTATTAATACATGTTTTTATCTTCCAATGGTACTGTAAGCATTTCGATTTCAGTGTTTTCTCAGTTTAAGCAAGTTTGCTGTCCATGCATTTGTTTTCTACCTCTAATTCTTCAGACTAGTTAATACTGATATTGGTGTCTTTCTACCACAGAGCAGCGACATATCAGGCAAGGGTGGGCGTGTTCACTGTTCTCTGAATATCAATACAGAAACCGGGCGCTTATCAGCTAGGAGACCAAATTTGCAGGTCTTTTCACTCTTATTTTAACATCTTAGAATTAACTGAATTAATATGACTTCAATGTTTCAACAAAGATGCCCTGGTGCTTTAGTTGAAAATCTTTCTAATTTTTATGTGCTGAATGGAATATGATTTCTATTGCCCGTGAAATATGTTTGCTGCTTCTATCAAATATCTGTTTGGCTGCTTCAGTTAATCATAACAACTGTGAAACCAATTGTTTGCCTGAGCCTTTTACTTGCACGTCGAAGCATCTATGTATTGCATCCATTATTCCAATTGCAACTGCAAAGGCTTTAATTTTTCTTTCTTGGAGGTATCAATTACTAAGGCATTTGGTAGGATAGTCAGTCAGGATGGTGTTAGAATGCACCATGGAGTTGTCATGGTGGTTTATCAGTTGATTTTATGAAATCTTAAGACAAGAAAAGAAACTTGAATATTGTTTTCTTTCTGAATGCAGTAGAGATTAAAGAGTGCTAACATCTTGTCTTCTATAAATCAGAACCAGCCTGCTTTGGAGAAAGACCGGTACAAGATCCGTCAGGCATTTATAGCTGCACCTGGAAATTCACTTATTGTTGCTGATTATGGGCAAGTAAGCGTTTGAGTTTATATACATAAATAAATCAGTGTGAGTGAAGGGTGATTGAAATATGTATTCGTATCGTAGCTGGAACTTAGGATTCTTGCACATCTTGCCAACTGTAAGAGCATGTTGGATGCCTTTAAAGCTGGTGGAGATTTCCATTCAAGGACAGCTATGAACATGTATCCGCATATTCGTGAGGCCATTGAGAAAAAGCAAGTGCTTCTTGAGTGGTATCCTCAACCTGGTGAAGACAAACCCCCCGTTCCATTACTTAAGGTGAATGGTTTATTATTCTTCCAATTTGCTTGTGAATGTATCTCACAAGTGTAGTCAAATCATTTATTTTATTTTATTTGCATTTTTCTGATTTTAAAGATTTGGCAATGTTTCTCCTTTTGTTTGTGCATTATGATATGATCAAGAAGTAGAATTATAGAATTCAGTTTACCTAGTGTTACTGAATGAAACTTATTTTTCAGGATGCCTTTGCTTCTGAAAGAAGAAAAGCTAAAATGCTCAACTTTTCTATTGCTTATGGAAAGACTCCTGTGGGGCTTTCCAGGGATTGGAAGGTAACTTTACCGGATAAACCTAAAATAATTGGTGATTCGTCCTGATTTGAATCGAATCATGTTGATCCATAGGTGTGGTCTTTATCATCTTTGTTTCCAGGTTTCTGTGGCGGAAGCAAAGGAAACTGTTAATCTCTGGTATAAAGAAAGAAAAGAAGTGCTTAAATGGCAACAAGCTCGTAAGAAAGAAGCCAGAGAAAATGGACGTGTTTACACATTGCTGGGACGGGCTCGTGTCTTTCCTTCATTGACTGATGCTAGTTCTTCTCTAAGAGGTCATGTTGAGCGGGCTGCTATCAATACCCCAGTGCAGGTTCTTCCATTCTTTCCTTTTCACTTAAGTTTTCCCTTTCCTGCTCTCTCTGTCTCTCTTATCTCATGTGAGTGACTGCTACAGGGTAGTGCTGCAGATGTTGCTATGTGCGCTATGCTAGAAATATCAAAGAACACACGTCTGCAGGAACTTGGATGGAAGCTGCTTTTACAGGTACATATTTTTTTTGTCGTTAAAATTTGATGTTTGCCTCTGATGATTCTACTCTGGCATGAGATTGCAAGCTGCATTCGTTCACTCGTGTCTTAATTTGTATCTTTGATTGGAACCAAGTTGTCATAGTTGTAGTCTTTAGAATCCTTCTTCCATCGATTTTGCATGCCATATATAATAGGATGCCATGCAACTTTGTTAATTGAGTGGTTTTTCAATAATGTTACTCTTGCACATTTTAGTCTCCGGGAATGCATAATTACATGCAAGTAATTTTAAGTCTTCCAAGAAAAATTCATAACCGACAATTTGTTTGAATTAACATTATCTAAAACACAGGTTCATGATGAAGTGATCCTGGAAGGACCAACTGAGTCAGCTGAGGTTGCCAAGACAATAGTTGTTGGGTGCATGTCTAAACCCTTTGGTGGCAAGAATTTTCTTAATGTGGACCTGGCTGTTGATTCAAAGTGTGCTCAAAACTGGTATGCTGCTAAATAGGTATATGGCTCCATTGCCACGATTGGATGTCGACATGGGCTGAAATCTCATTTGAGGTTTCTCCTACCTTCTTTCTCCTACCTTGAGAATGGAGTTATATTCTCGCACTGTCCACATTGTCTATGTCGAGGCAAATTCCATCCTTGAGGCTATTTTGCTCTGGGAGCCATTCTCGATACAGCAACCTTGATATCAAATTGTTGCACTTGATGATGTAGCTGCACTGTTTTGGCCATGAATAGGCAAGGGAGTTTGCTGTCCTGCTTTGATGGTCTTCTAATCTCATATCCATGGTGAGGAAATGTACGGACGCCCTCTGCATATTGATGTTATTTTATGCAACTGTTTCCTGTAAATTTTCTGGTGAGTTTGGGAGTTGGCGCCATGCAATTGTATCAAGAAGCATGTAAAAGAAATTGTTCCTCATTTTTTGCAAAGAGTTTTGCTAGTTTTCAGCAATTAATGTGGCCAATGACCCGTTACGCATCGCATTGTAAGTGCAAAACATTCCAGTGTGTAACTCGAGTAAATCCATGTGATCATATATTTGTTTGAAAAACCTTGGTCTTTCAATTTACATTTAATTTCCAAAATTCAGGACGTATAACCACATGCCACAATCAATCTGTTTATAAAATACAGAATCCGAGCGTAAAATAGGCGCTTCAACTATTGATTACTTCTCAAACTGTTGTATTTCAATTCCCCAGGCAGATGCCAGTTGCAACAAAAGTTGGTCGGGTGCTGCACCTTCCCAGTCCTCTGGGGGCTCCATGGAGGTAGAAGCTTCGTGCAAATTCAGCAAAATATCTTTCTTCAGTTCCATGGGAATGCCAAAGACATGGGATCCATTTTCTAACACTATTTCTGCCAACTAAACAAGCAAATACAAACCATTAGTATGGGAAATGAGATAAATATAAGAACTCATTTACACAGGGGCTGCGGGGAGAAAGGACATTAGGGTATTTATAGAGGGTTCGCTGCAATGCCAAACAATAAACAATAAGAAAAGTTCAAAACCTTATCCATCAAGCTCCAAATATGCCTAGAAGAAATTTGTTCATATGGCTTGGCTATTGAACAATCGAAAACTGACTTTGGAATAGCAGCAGCCATTTTTCTCTCTTTTCCATTAAATCACACCTATGCCCTACATATGTATTTTATGAAATGCATAATTCAAGTGAGTTGGGGGCTTATGTGCTTTGTGACAACCGACATAATAGGTTATAGGCACTTCGACACCTGCTGATTTTATAATGCACTCCAAGCAATTTCCAGAAGCAACTCTAGGTGGAAGTTATAAACATTCCTCAACCTGATATAATCTGGGTTTGGGGGTGAGGGCGTTCCAAATGTTATTATTACATAGAGTTTGCGTAAAGAATTACTCAAATCATGCAACTCATAATATTCAGTGGAGAGAAAACCATACCTGCTGAATCCAAGACAAACATATGTCAAGCAAGTTCTGCTCCATTAGAAACTGTCCAATAGCATGCAAGACTTCGCATGCAGTCTCATTGGAAAGTTGGTCAACCACAGGACCTGATCTGTCCATAAGCTTCACAAGCAAGAGATCATCCCCTGTGGATACAACTTCAGCATAAGCTGTATCCATGTCACCCATTTTAAGGGCATCCATTGCATTACTCCAAGATGTCCAGATAGGGTCCCTTTCTTGCCCAGCATTATCATCTCCCATAGCTTCTGCGGTCATCTCAGGGATGGCCACTCTTGCTGTCCGAGCTAACCCACTGTCCTCCCCAGCCACCCGAATGGCTTCTAAGGTAGCTTCATCCTTTGAGGCTTGCCAGACACTTCTAGCAGAAGGTCCCTCACCATGCCTAACAGGTCCTGCCCCTTTCTCCCAAGCTCTCCTGTTGCCTAACTGATCACCTTCATGTTCAGATTTAGGTGATCTAACATTCAAAGAACCACTGCCTGGAGCTCTCCTTGAGACAGCCTGTCCATTCCTGGAAGCTCCATATGTGGGGAATTCCCAAGCATCAGATGTGTCTGATCTCCAATGAGAGCCCCTTCCCCTCATGCCTGAAGCTGTAACATCCGATTGGGAAAATCTTTCCCCATGAGGAACCCACCCATTGTACTTTGAACTAGAGTAGTCAGAGAAGCCATTATACTTCCCTAAAGGTCTATTAGAAGATCCCTCAAAACCCATAGCAAAGTTATTGCCTCTGCGGCCTGATGATAATGTCAAATCATGTGCCAGGTCTTCAACAACTCTCTCAAGACCCCTAACTCTGTTTTCCAATGTTACCATGCTGTTGTGAGAACCCCCCATAAAATCCTACAATGTAAAGCATCTCATTAGCAAAATAAAAACATGCATAATAACAATTTCCTTAATGTAAAATTATATGCAGACCTGAAGCATGTTCATGAGATGAGCCTGTTGTCTCTCCAGCTGTAATAACTGTCTCTGGATGGCCAACCAATTTCCTTTATTATTTATGAAGGATCCCTCAGATTGACCATCAGATTTGGAGAAACCTGCACGACTGCCAGATGACTCCCTATGGTTTATGTCAATCCTCTCATCATCAAATGTTCTGGTTCTTAAATCTTTTCCAGTAATTCCTCTTTCTATATTGCGGAATTTGTTGTTGAAAGCTCCATGAATATCATCTGATAGGCTGTTTCCCATGCGGTTTGGCCTCCCCCTTGATTCTGAATCATTTGGTTCTGATTCTTCCTCGTTGTTCAAATTGGAAGAATCGAGACATCTACGAGGAACAACTACTTCTACTGGCAAATCACCAGAACCCCTTTTTTCAAGTTTCTGGAAGAATTCTAGGTTTAACTCTTTATCTGTTAAAGCAGGAGTTTTCTTCTTCAATATTACAACTGCTTTGTCATGAATGCTTCCATATTTGCTTTTTGATGCTGAATCTTTGGTTGGGGAAGTACCATTGGATGCATCCCTTGCCGATGACTCCTTTCTTTGGTCATTAGGATTTAGATTTTTATCTGACAACTCAGCTTGTTCATGACGCTCTCCATCTAAACATTAAATATAAAGAAAAAGGTGCAGAAGCAATGATTAGATAATTGAAATTGAAGGTTCATTAACAGTGTCGCCGTGACGTCACACCCCTGTGATGAGGTAAGACAAACAAATAGAAAAATATTGCACGGATACCCACCCAGAGAGGAACTTTTCTGGTCATCAGGAACACCTTCTCCTTTACCAGCAATTTTCTTCCATAATTGCAATGCTTCTGTCATACTATCTCTAACGGGTTTTATCTGTTATGCCAATAAATGGTAATGGATGAATGGTAGTTCAAAAGGCAGAAACAGGTAACTTGAACCTATTTTCCATATCCTTAAGTTCAAAATTAGAAACGAGATAATCCTTAAAACTATAGAATTTAACATGCACCTCTAAAGACTACAGCATATCTACCATATAAGAATCACAAGAATAATATATTTTTGTTAATTGGGAGCTTGTAGAACAGTTGAGAAAAGCTAGGCAGTTTAGAAGTGCCTTCTTTTCCTTCCATAGATTCATCATGTCATCCCAGATAATGCACAACAGATTTGATTGGACTTTCTAGCTGAATGTTCTTCTCTATCACCAAAATGCAATCAATTTTTTGTTGGAAGGGGATTCAAAAAAAGAGCAAACAAGAAGGGCCCATCTTCACCAAATGAGGAGCAGTTGGATACTTGCTTGAAAAGGATAAATATTATACCTATTATCAAGCAACTTAATTTTTTTCCAAATCAATGTCACTTTAACAGAATAGAAAATGAGTTTTTTTATATCTCGAGAAACAAAATTTTGGAGTAGCTTCTTTTGTTTTTTCATCTTTTAATAGTTGCAGCATTTGTTTCACAAGGTGAGAAATGACACGTGTGAAACACAAGTAAATTTAAAGCTTTAACAAGGTTATAAAAAGTAATAAATAAAATGCATGCATCACACATCCATCACGAGTTCAGCAATACAATCATAAAAACCGAGGGAAGCTCACTGGTCTTGAAATGATTGAAATGAGATAATCAAGAGGAGGCATTAATCCTGTAAATAAAATTTTTAAAAAAAATAGAGAAAAAAAATGGTTCGAAGAAGGTACCTTGTCAAAACGACAAGCTTCAAGCACTGTCAGTGTGGAATTAGCAGCTCCATCTGCAATCAAGCGGTTTGAATGCAATGCTATAGCACTTAAAGCATCAGCTGCAGCTTTACGTGTAGCCCAATCTGTGCTCCCAAGGCAGTCATGAATGTTTTGTAACAATGATTCCAAACCTTGTGGTGCAATTGCTCCCACCTGTAAAAACAAATTCAATGAAACTCCTGGATTTTGCCTCTTTGCTACTAGAATTTACAAATATCCAATTTGAGTTGCTAATTTATAATCATGAGACAATTATAGTTACTTCAACAAACACTAGTAAGCTAGTTTAGTGAACTGAGAGGAACTTTAAACTGCCTAGAAAATATTGAATTGAAATACTCAGGAAACAAAGAAAGCTATTTAATAATTATCAAGAAAACTATTTGGAAATTATAGAAGTTTGGAATTTGTTCTCTCTCAAGCACTACAATTTGGAGGAGTCTGACAAATTATGAATCTAAACCGAGTCATGAAAAGGTAACAAATGTTTCAATCGTGAAAGGTAACAAATAGTTTGGAATTTGTTCTCTCTCAAGCACTACAATTTGGAGGAGTCTGACAAATTATGAATCTAAACCGAGTCATGAAAGGTAACAAATGTTTCAATCGTGAAAGGTAGCATTATCACCAAAAGAAAACATTGCACATTTCAAAAACATAAAGATAACTGGACGACATTGCCCAAACCTGTGACAAACTTTTCACAACTCCCAAAAGATCAGCCTTGGCCAAGAAATTCTTACAATTCAACAACCTAGAAATCCTAGGACACAGCTTCTGAAATTCCCCAACTAGTATGCTATCTAGTTGAGCACATTCAACCATCTTCACCATACACATAGCTGCACCCAATTGCACACCTTTGTTTGATGCCCGCATTGCATCAAACAATGGCTCAGTGAACAGCCCCACTCTATCCTTCAAATATGACCCTGACAAAACCCCAATGGCATCACAACAAGCAGTCCTAACACTTGAATCTGAATCTCTCAACCTTTTGATAATGTGGGAAATGATTTTGGTTAAACGGGGTAATTTTAAATCATGATGACATTGACAGTAGAGAGAGAGTAAGTGGAGAGATACCCTTTTAATAATGGGTTTATTGGTGGGGTCAGAAGAGGATTGATAGAGGGAGTTAAGAAGCACAGGGACTGCATAGGGGGGCAGGGATTGGGTAATGGAATGGAGATCTTCCAAAGCAACCTGATGGGTGTCATGGTCAGCAAGTTTACAAAGAGAGAGTAAGATTTGTTGCTTGAGTGCAATATTTGCTAATTGCTTGGAAAGAGAAAATGACGTAGAGGAGGATGGGGTGGAGATTGGTTTAAGCATTTCACAGGTTTAGGGGATTTGAAAGCTTGTGTGCTCATCTTGCATGGTTTGCAGAGAAATGGGTGGCATTTTAAAGAGGAAAGAGAGTCTGAGCCAGAGAAAGAAAAAGAGAGAGAGAGAGAGAGATTTCAGTTAAGAATGGGATTGTAGAGAGAGACAGATTGTGGAAAACCTATGCCAATGTTCCAAATTGTCTATCCACGATTTATAAATTATCAAATGAGACCTGAAACCTTCACAAGTAACGCTATAAAATTCAACCTTTTCTTCTCTTTCCTCGCAACTTTTAGCCATTCAAGCAAGTCATAAATTTAGACTACCTAATCCAAGCATCTTGACAAACAAGAGGTGGCGCTTCTCTTTTGGCAACTTTTAGTTTACAGATCAGGGGAAAAAAATAACAAAAAAAAATATATATATATATATATATATATATATATATATATATCCGGCCACAACTGATGCCTTCTTTCTTTAATGCTGATTGTCAAGATTAATAAACACAGTGCATCATGGAACATAACCAAATGCCAAAATCCCAAATTTCCATTCCTTCTCTTTCAATTCCTTTTAAGCCTTAACCAAAGATTGATCGATGCACAATGATAAAAACCCATATAAATCACACATGAAACAACCACACTATCAAACTTGGCAAACGCATATCCTACAAATCATCATTCACCATAATCACCACAGAGCTTAAATTCAATCACGCATCATCAGAACAATCCATTGTTCATTCTCTTTCCCAACAAAATATAATCGAAAACGCATCAGTACGAAACCCAAAAACAAAGCCGCAAACAGAATCTCATTTCATCCACAACTTCTCATAAACCAAACAGACTCACATAATTAACAATATACACACCAACCAAATTATAATAAAAAGCAACACAGTTTACACACATTGCTAAAATGAATAATAAAACCAAACAACCACATTTCACAAACCTGAGACAAACTCGTTACTACCCCCAACAAAGCCGCTTTCGCCTGGAAACTCTGTCCATTCAGCAACTTACAAATCCTTGGACACAGCTTATGAAATGCCCCAATGGGCACATTACCACCACTATCATCCCCTTCTGCAGCAGCACACTCCACCATTTTCGCCATACACATAGCAGCTCCAGATTGCACAACTTTATTTTGCTCTCCCATTGCTTCAAACAAAGGTCTCACAAACAACCCCACCATAGGCCCCGCACCATTACCATTACCATCCCCACCACCACCTCCTTCTCCACCACCACCATTACCCTTCAAATACAACCCTGATAAAACCCCAATAGCTTCCCTACAAGCATCTCTAACACTAGAATCTGAATCTTTAAGCCTTTTAACAATGCAAGAAATGATTTTTGCCAAATGGGGCAATGTCAAATCTCTATGAGATTGGCAAGCAAGTGAAAGAAGATGTAAAGATTCTTTCTTAACCGAGGGTTTTGAATTGGAGGTTTCAGAAAGTGAGTCATAGTGAGAGTTTAGCAACATTGGCAACGCGTCAGGAGAGATTGTTTGTGTTATTGTGTGAAGTTCTTCAAGGGCGATCTGGTGAGTGTCACGGTCTGCAAGTTTAGAGAGACAAGTTATGATTCTTTGCTTGAGTTCAACCATGGCTAAATGGGTTGACAAGGAAGAGGATCTTGATGTGGGTAGGTTTTGGTTTGGGGGTTTTGTTGGTTTACTTGATTTGGGTGCTTGTGAACTCATTGATAATGGAATTTTTTAAGGAAATGCAAAATGGTTTTGAAGGAAATGGAGGTTTTAAGAAAAAAGATTCTGGCTTTATAGAGAGAGGAAACAGGAACCTTTACAGAGAGAGAGAGAGTGAGAACTAAGGCAAGGCAGTGAGGTCTGGAGATGATTGCATTTGTTGGGGAGAGGACATGTGAACTGTTGAAGAGAAGGCCAGAAAAAGGTGAGATCTTTGTGAGGTGTGAGAGTGAGGGAAAACAAAAGGGACTCTGTTTGTTTGAAAATCAAATAAGACTTTAAATTGCTAGTTACAGATCAGATTAGATCACAATAATCACCATTGAGATGGGAACCAGGAGGAGCCTTCAACCTTTGTTTTTTTCCAAGTTGTCTCTTTGGGTTCATCATGGTGGGGTAACACAACGGTCTGATCAGATGATTTTGACCCTTGATTTCTATGACTAGTTAAGATGTCAACATCTTATCGGTTGGGAGAGTCCAATGATATGGGTGGGACCCTTTTACCCGAGTTCTTTACTGTATATTTAGATTTGTTTGGAAGGAAAGATCGTAAGAAGAACAATTTCTTATAATGAATTCTTAAATAATGAATTGCCTGAGGAGTTGATGAAAAGAAAGGTGGCGTCCACGTTTTAGGATTGACGAGGATGTTGTAACTTGCACTACCAATGTTCTTGCAAAAGGAAACACCAATTAGAAGTTGTTTATTGTGACTTTTAGATGAAAGCCCATTTTCATGTTCTACCGTGACTTACGGAGGGTGGTTAAAATTTATTTATTTTTATTTTAAATTAATTTTTTAGTATTTTTTATATATATAATAGTTTATTTGGAAGTATAGTTGCGATTGATTTTTAAAGTGTTTTTTATTTAGAAATGTATCAAAATAATATTTTTTTTATTTTTTAAATTATTTTTACATCAAGACATCAAAATAATCTAAAAATACTAATTTAAAACAAAGAAAAAAATTTTAAATTTTAAATTTTTTCAAAAGTACTCTTGAAACGCAAAAACAAATAGAATTACTAGTATTAAAAATAATTTTTTTTTAAATAAAAAAATATTATTTTAATATATTTCTAAGTCAAAAGGCACAAAATAACTATTATCATACTTCCAAACACAAATATTTTCATTTAAATCTTGATTTTGACGATTGCATTTCTTTTATTATAGTTATGATTAGTGGCAGGCTACTATTAATATATTCTTAGAGTTTATTTGACATTGTGATAAAATTTATTTTTTAAAGTGTTTTTTATTTGAAAATTTATTTTTGATATCATCACATCAAACAATCTAAAAACACCAAAAAATTAATTTGAAGCAAATAAATTTTTAAAAAAAAACACTTTTAAAATACAAAAACAAACGAGTTCTTAATTCTTAGAGTTAAGCTCCATAGGATAATGGATAATGTGGTTAAACTTATTTTTTAAAATGTTTTTAAAATTATTTTTTATTAAGTGTTTTTTCTAATGATTTTCATAGAATGATGTTGAAACTTAAAAGAAAACCTAAAAAAATATTTTTAATTAGAAAGTATTTTTACAAAAACATTATACATCGGATTATAAAAATTCATTTAGAAGTAATTGTATTTTTAGGTAGCGTCTGGAAACATGGTTAAAACGATGTTTTCTAAAAAATTGATTTTTTTATGGTTTTAATATGCCAATGTAAAAAAAAAATCTTAAAAAATAAAAATAAAATATTATTTTAAAATATTTCTAAATAAAAAATATTTTGAAAACTAACTTCTATTTTAATTATACATATATGCATGATTAGGGACTTAGTTATTAATATTAGAGGGAAAGGGTATCAAGCAATCTTAATACTAATTGAGTGCAGATTAATTTAACCATCACAACGAGGAGTTAACTTTGAACTGCTGGATGCAAATAAGTTTAATTTAATGATAAATTCAATAATTTATTACAAGCTGAGTTGGAAATCCATTGCCATAATAATCTTCTTCGTAATTTAGCTTAATAAAAGGGAGTCTCTGAGTTGGAAATTGTGGAAATCCATTGCCATAATAATCATTTTTTTTTCATTTAATTTTCATACCATTTTGTGTATGCTTTATATTAAATACCTCCTTTGTCCATAAATAAATATATCGATTTAATCTATTTAATAAATAAATTATTTTTAACGATTTAAACTTACCAAATAATTTTTTTTAGCAAAACTCCTTGTCACCAAAACCTATCCGAGGTGCACCAAAACCCAATACACGAAAACAGTGGCTTCTATTGTTTTTGAAAAATATTAATATTTTTTATATTTTTAAATTATTTTAATATATTAATATTAAAAAATAATAATAATATATTCTTTTAATAAAAATTACTTTAAAAAACATCTGTTAATTTTTTTAATTTTCGGAGCATCCCACTTCTACCCAAGATAGCTCTACCTTTTTCTTCTGTGTTGGACTTCCAGTGTGGGCTTCTATTTTGGGCTGCATCTAGTCTGGCAAATGCCCAATCAGCCTAGCACTGCAAGAGGATTTGACTTTTCATGATGTATGTATTTTATGATGTATGTATAAGCAAAGTTGTTAAAAATATTTTTTTAATACGACACGAAATATATAATATAAACTCGGATCGTAAACTCGAATCATAAAATTATAAAATCACAAGAGAAATATTTTAACTATTTATATATTGACAATTTCAGTCAACTAGAAAATAATAATATAATACAATTAAAATAAAAATGAAATAAACAATACAAATATCCAAACACTTTAAAATACATAATTCAAATAAAAATTCATACATGATTTAAATAACTTAAAAATACAAAAAGAAAAAAAATAAGATTGAACAACTATGTTTTGTTGATAGAGTTTCGGAACATTTTATAGATGACAAGTCTTGAAACACACTGGAAGCAATTAGTGAGATGATATAATATTCTAAGGTATATCACCAACTTTATAAAAAAAAAATTAACAAAGACCAATACAATAAACCCGTAACAACGAGAACAAAAACATACAAAATAACATCAATTTAATCTCATGCCACCTCACCTTCCATCTTTTTTTATGTTAGTAACAAGTTCTAAAAATAATGTCCAAATGTCCCACCAAGCAAGACATGTATTTCAAGTTCTCTCTGAGTCTTTGTCGTCTCTCTGTATAGTTAACAAATGGTTAGTCTAAAACACAATATTTCTCTCTATATAAGTATTCCTATCTCTTATTTTACTCATTTAATTCCTTACCATCTACCTCTGTCTTCCCATGGTTTTGATCCTCCGATCATGCATTCCTGCCCTAAAATCCAGTATAAGGCTTTCCCACACCCAAGATCCTTTAATGCTGGTGTTAGTCTGCTAAGATTGAAAATTTAAGATTTCGGCAACGGGGAAAAGGGAGATTAGGGAGTGGGGACTATGTAGCAGAGTGTGAGGGGACTCGGACAGGAAGACAGTAAATTTTTTAACTCTTGCGGGTTAAAACTTGAAATCAGTCAAACTCGGTCAAAATCGGTCAAACTTGTAAAATCGGTTTGATTTTACCGATTTTAACCGAGTTTGATCGATTTTGACCGATTTTGAGTTTTAACCCGATTTGACACGTTATATACATGTTGACTCGTAAAATCGTAAGATTTTAAGAGTTAACTTGCGATTTTAACAACCTTGTGTATAAGTATATGTTTTTTTTAATTATTAACATGGTATCTGGGTCAGCTTGCGCGTATATCAACTAGTTCTATAGGTCCTGAAGTTAACAACCATATAAACCTCAAGTGGTCATCATATCAGCAACCACAAGGTTCGAATTTGAGACTATAAGGAAGCAAATTTTTTTCTTCTAAACTCTTATAATTGAATCACCTACTAGATGATTATATTCGCAAGCTTATTCTACATATTTAAGGTGAAATCTCTTTTTTTTTTCTTATAAATTTTGATTTGATGCTCAACATCACGTTAAATTCTTTTTTAGGAGTTTGCTAATGAAAGTGGACGAAATGACTTTAATGATAAATGGATAAAATGTCATTATATAAATAGTAACAAACTAATCATACCATTTTTAGTAAGCAAAAAGAATTATTCTATTTTGTTCCATGAAAATTGATGGTTTATTTTAGCATATGAAATTCTTTTTGCTTCAGTTCACGACAAAGTGCATGTTTTCGTAACGTTTAATGGTTATTTTAATTATTTTTTTGGTTAAAAAACTTATTTTTGATATTAATATATAAAATAATTTTAAAAAAATAAAAAAATAATTTAATATGCTTTTAATTTTTTTTTTTGAGAATCCGGTACACTCCAAAACACAGCCAAAATTTTGTTAGCTAGCGATTGGTAAACTAACCCAACGGTCACAACTATTACTGTTTGGTGGTCACCGCAAGAGTCAGAATTCACTGCGACGTGATTGGTTGCCGTGCTTTTCGAGCAGTCCTCGACAAAACGCAGAAAAAGACAAGAAACACCACCTCAAGAAGTCAGATTTCATAACAAAAGTCAAGACTTTAGATATGTCTTTGAATGCGACATCGTCCCACGTGGTATAAGCAAACACTTTTAAGTGAAAAGATCTCAGTTTCACACAAAAAAAAGTTCTCATTTCTGGGTTTTGTTTCATTTTCTCGGTTGAGGTCAGATTCTTGATTTATGTTGTCATCTTCGAATTTGGCTTGGCTAAAAAAAAAATTAGTGTCACTGGCTTGCATTTGATCTAGGGTATGATCATCTTTTTATCTCTTTCTTTTATGACATTGCATTTGATTGTTCGTGGTTTGATTAAAGGTTGTTGGGGTTCTTTTGTTTATATATTTGATGTTAGAAAAACAAGGAATTTATGGCCTTCTTTTATGTCCAATAATTACTGGTAGTTGTTGCTGTTGGTGTATATCTGATGTTCTTACTGCGATTGATGACTCCCTGATATCTTTTAGGTCTACTTAAATGATATTAATGGTTTCTGAAATCTGGATAAATCTATCTATCTGATGTTTTCTCATTGTAATTGATAGCTCTGATTCTAATGGTCGTAGAGTATCTGGAACTTAGGGTATCATTTTGGGGTTCATTTTGCTTTCTGCATTTTATATACAAATGTGGATTCAAGATCTATTGTTGACCATGTTTTGAACCCTGCAATTTCTGGAACCTAATTGATGTTAATATGAACTCTTATGAGCTTATTACTATTGTCACAAGTTGCTGGCTGTTTTCTCATTTCTTTACCTAGCTCATGTTTGATGAATGTTTGCTTGGAATCAGTTGCTAGATTATACCTCTCGTTTCCTTAGGATCCAAATAAACCCTTTCCCTTTCTTCCTTGCAACTCTTCAGGGAAGATGTTCACTAATCTGTTGTTAATCCTTTGTTTTTTACCCGGTGTGATTTTGTTTTTGAAAGTCTTCATTTTCAATTTGGGATGCTACCATTCTGTAAAGTATTCTGCATCTAAATGTCCCAGCTAGTTTATTTTAAATTTTGCTGTTTGTGTGTGTGTGTGTGTGTGTGTGTTTAGCTCTCCTCTTGTTGGCATAGACTCAAAACCATAAATGCAGATTTCAACTAAGAAGTACCATGTACATGCAGGTGTCCATTGTGAACAGGCTATTGAACTTATTTGGCTGAAATTATCTCAAGAAGCTCTGAAGGTTAATAACTATAATACTAGAAGATCGAACTCACACTTCTGATTGAACGGATATAGAAACATGGTTCAGAAACTAGAAGCTATCAAAGGGGGTGGAGGATCTATCAGGGTGGGTACCACTGGAACCATTGGTGATCTGATGACAAGGGAGATGGAATCAATAAAACCATCCCCACAAGCATCAGCATCTGGTCAAGGTAAGCCTAGAACTATTCCTGTTTTGATGCCCTGTAGTGCTACTACTCCTAGAAAACTACAAGCAAGAAAATCATTAGATGAAGCAAGCAGCAGTGGCTGTCGCAGCGGCATTGGTCATAGAAGCCCTGAAACTACTCGGAAAGTGAAAAGCTTCAATAAAAGCACCCATCGAATGCCAATGCTTGGCTCTGATAATAGTACTTTGGATAGAACTCCTAGTAGGGAGAAATCTGACAAGAAAGCAACTCATATTGTGGAAATTGTGGACATAAAATGTGGTAACCCAGATAGAGCATGGGCTAACCCTATAACAAATAAACTGAAGAAGCTCGGTTTCTCAAAGCTATCTGAGAGCATTGACTAAGCTTGCAACTTCTTGACATCAGATTTCAGGTTTCTATAACTGAATCTTGAAATCGCATTTGGCCGACTGCTATTAGACACTTCCACCATAGAACAAATTCTCGGTAGACGCCTGCTGCCTCCTTTCATTTTCTTTTTCGGGGTTGTTATTACAGATCCAAGAGTGGTTTTGGATTGATTACTAGTTGAAGCCAGGGAAGTAACATGAGGCTGGGGCTTCTTTGAGCTTTCTCGGCAGCTTATTTCAAGCTGGCTGAAGTACTTGATTTCTTGCATTACGAGGGACCCAACAGTGCCTCTAGTGCCTATTTGTACTGGGTTTTGTGCAGCCATGTCTTCGGAGACTCTTGTGGGAATGATGCTGGATTTATGCATGTTGTGTTTGTTCAGTTGAAGGAGGCTTGCAGATGAAGAGAGTTGGTTGATGGTCTCTGTCTTGGTGGGCAAATTGCTTTGAGGCCGTGCCATCTAGTGATTGCCCTTATACTCGGTGTTATCACTTGAATTCTTCTTTATCTGAAGTGAACAGCATTACATTTTATAGATTAGATGGTGACATTGTCATTGTATTCATGTGCTTGCAGTTAAAACATTTAATTTGCTAACCACTGTACTTTTTTTTTATTGGCTCTCTTTCACATGTTGATCTCTCCATGTTTTGGCTATGACCTTAGATTAGATTGGCAACAGCACTAAATTATCTGATAACAGCTGCATAACAGGGCCATTACATGCCATCCACGACCCAACAATCCAACTTGGCTCCCTGGTCCTTGTCAAAATGATTATGTGAGAGATCCAAAGGAAAAGATGACTTCTTTCTTCTCCATTTTTAGAAGGTTGTTATTTTCTTCATGTCTTGAACGGTAAGTGAAGAAAGGGTAAAGGAAGGATTGTAGTTTGGTGCATCAACTTGAGTGCTTTTGAGGAATGGGGGGCAGTCGTTGCTTGTTCTGCTCATCGTGGAAGGGCATGGGAAAGATAACAGTGGCGTTCCTCTTCCATCACCGATTGTACATGTGACAGTTGATTTCATCAGCTGCTTGTTCTTTACTTGCTTGGTGAGAGAGTAAATGGCATTAAAGAAACCACCTCACAATTTGGTATGCCTGCAAATCAAAGTTGACTGTTGGAGTAGTTTTTGTGGCTAAATTCACTGACACCTCTTTAATTTTGCAGAACAAATAGAAACCCACTTTTCTACCCAGAAAACTTTGTCAGCACAAGTTAAGGGAACCACCACTGCATTATTAGTTTTGTATTTGGCATTGTGTGTGAGAGAATGGTATGAATTGATTTTTAAAGTGTTTTTTATTTTAAAATATATTAAAATAATATATATTTTTATTTTTTAAAATTTATTTTTGATATCAGCACATTAAAATAATATAAAAACATTAAAAAAATATTAATTTGAAATGAAGAAAAAAATAAAAAATTTAATTAAAAAAATTCCAAAACAAAATGAGAAATAGAAAACTAATGTAAGAATATATTCTGAATAATACCATTCACATAGAAGAAAATACGTAAGGTATAAACATGAACAAAAAAATTTATTCAAAACCACTAAATTTTAATGTGATTATATTAGCGTTGTAATTTTTTTTAAGAATTTTTTTTTAATATACATGAGCCAAGTATTAATAATACAGATACAAATAAAAATGCTGATTTGTTGTTTGACCAAGAAGTTGAGTTTTCAAAATGTATAAATCCTTTTCTTTAAACGAGTAGGAGATAATATAACAAAATAATCAAGGGTCGCTTATAAAAAAATAACAAGGGATCAATTTAATAATTTATTAAATTTTAATGTAATTTTATTATTTTTGAATTAATTACATATAAAATGTATAAAATTAAAAATATCGACATGATTTATGATTTTTATTGTTTAAAGGAGTTTTTTATATATATAAATACTGGTAGCAATGGTAATAAGAAATAATAAAACTTTTGTCATAATCCAATTTTAATCTCATTTTCAAATATCTTTTTTAAAATAAAAATTCTCAAAAGATCATAGAGAGATAAGTGAGGAAAAAAGAGGTACAAAAATAAAAAAGATATTTTAAAATATTATTTTAAAATTTAAAATAAAAAATATTTTGAAATTAAAATTCAAAATAAAGGAATTTAAAACTTAAATTTAAATTAAATAAATTTAAAAGTTGAAAAGATTTTAAAATTTAAAATTTAAAAAATATGCACACAATAAATAGAAAACGGGAGGAGAAAATTTGGAGTGAATAAAATAGCAAAAGAGGAGAGGAGATAAAAAAAAATCAAGGGAGAAGATCCAAAATTTTTAGAGAGAAAAAAACATTACTAGAAAAAAAAAAAAAAACCTAGGCTACCTAAAAGCTCTACTCCAAACCAAGCTCGCTCGCTTCACCCAAATTGATCAAATTCAAATCAACAAACCACCGCGCATAGCCAAGATTAGTGGCTGCAACCACCACATAGCTTAAGAGCTTTTCTCATATTATTAGTAATTATTTTTAAAGTATTTTTTATTTTAAAATATTTTAAAATAAAATATTTTATTTCTTTATTTTTAATATCATCACTTAAATACTAAAAGACAATTAATTTAAAACAAAAAAAATAATTTTTTTCAAAATTACCTTTAAAATACAAAAATAAATAGGTTTTAAATCACATAACAACCATCTCTGACGAGTTAGTATTAAGGGTGATTATTTTCGGTTCGCTTCGGTTTTTATCAAAAAAAAGTAACTAAACCGAATTTTTTTATAACAAAACCGAAATCGGTTCAAACCGACTGGTTTCGGTTCGGTTCGGTTTTTTTGGAAAAAAACCAATTCAAACCAGTTTGGCTCGATTTTTTCCTGGTTTGGCTTGGTTTTTTTTGTTTGGGTTCGGTTCGATTTTTTTCGTTTCAGACTTATAAAACCGAAACTGAACCGGTCGATTTTTTTAAAATTTTAATCAGTTGTTAGTTTTTTTTTCACGGTTTAATTTTTTTAATTTTTTTTTATTTAACTTACTTTTAATTAATATCCCCTTGAAAGAACTTTTATGAATCTTTTCATCTAAAAGAGTAAATGGTGATGAAAAAATAACAAAGAATCTCGTTTGTGTGTGTAATTCAAGAATCTAACTTAATAGTTTGATAAATTTTATTATTACAATTATTAGATTTATTTTTTACCTATTTTAAAGCATTTTCAAAGTCTCAAATGTCAGATAGATAGAGTGTCAATAAGTAACTATATAATTTAAGAGATTTAAGAAGTTTACTCTATATTATTTAAAATTTTATGTGATGTATAAATAGATATATATGAGAATAACATGATTAACATATTTTATAGAGATTATATTAATATTTCAGTCCTTTTCTTGTAATTATCAATTAGATTATATAAATATTGATATATATTTTATATTGTGATATTAAAAATTATTTATATGGTAGAAGTCTTTTTTAATTTTAGCTTGTACAATTTCTTAAAATAAAATAATATATGTGATATTTATTAATATAATTCTCTTAATACATATAATAACTCTTAAAATTTAAGGATATTTTTGTCGAATTTTCGACAGAATTAGTAACTTTTTTATATATTTATGAATTTAATTTTTGAGTTGGGTCATTAGAAACTCATGGCCCATAAAAACAGCCCACTAGCTATCTAGCAAGGTAGCAAACGAATCCAGGAGATAAGAAGATTGAGGATCATTGTTAGCCACCTGATCAGCATACTATAAATAAAGGCTGATTTCTGGATTCCCACCATGTAAGCAAAACACTCTATCCTAGCCTCCTCTTCTCTTGTGCCAAAAAAGATGAAAAAAAAAAGAAGAAGAAAAAAGAAAATGAAAAGACAAGACATGTGTGGATAGAAAGTGAAGTTGATAACATCAGTTCCACGGTCCTTTTTGAGTTCTTAGAAAACACAGTTTAGTTGGTTATGGCTTCAATCCTAAGTACAACCCATCTTACTCTCGCTTCCAATCCTCAAAGTTCTCAACCTTTTTTGCCTAAACTCAACTCTCAGTTTCTGGGTCTTCAAAGTAATGTTGGTTGCTTAAGACCCTGTAGAATTGGACCCTCCAATGGGTCAAGAGCAAAGTGCTGGTTCAAATTTGGTAAAAATGGTGTTGATGCTGAAGGTGCTGGCATTTATGGCAGCCAGACCCGTGATGACTTTGACAGAGATGATGTTGAGCAGGTCCTCTTTCCTTCTCTCTCTTTTGACACTTTAGCTGCCATGAATTCATCGCATTGTTTGTTACTTTATGTTGTATGTAATTTCCCTGGTTTGTTAAAGGCAATTTGTCAAAGAGCTGGTGTGGACTAATCATGTTGTGCTTTCAGGCTTAATGACATTCTATTAGTAAATTTAACAGTTTCTAGATTATAATTGAGATTGGAGTTGTGAGATTATGGGCAACTTCTCTCTGGTGGGTTTGGAATGACAAGTTTCTTGCTTGTTAGTGTCGCCTTTTCTGATAATCTAAAATTATTTAGAAGAAACAGATCTATTTTATATTTCTATTTCGGTCTCTCTTTTTTATATCTGGAACACTAAACTATTAATATTGTCGGTTTTATTTGTAATAAAACTTAGACTCTTGGAGTCTTCAGCATTTCTGGGAGCAAAAATCACGAAGCTTAGAGAAGTTGTAGACAGATTAAATGAGAACATCATATCAAATTACAAGTTAAAACTTGAGTTTCCTTAAGGTTTAGCGATCAAGCAAAGGTTAAGTGCCAGCAGAGTTCCAACAATAGTTATCATCTCCTAACATTTCTGCTTGTACAAGAGCTTGAAAATTGTCGTCACTCATGCCCGGGCTTGCCTAACTGCTTCAATTGGTTTATAAAGGATAACTGTCAGGCTTGTGTATGTGAAGTTAATACTGATGTTACTCCGTTGTAACTCTCTTTCTATTTCATTTGAGGATTCTGAATTATAATGCATTTGCATCATTTTCTTTGTATTTCATCTGGGAATTCTGAATATTCTCATGTTCTTTTTTCCTTGGAGTTATTGACATAGTTGTAAGACCCGGCATAGTCCGACCTGGTAGAGGGCTAGGGTCATTGGGTTGCTAGCTCAACCCGCGGGTTACCTGTCAAACCGGATCCATTTTTTCTATCAAAATAAGGTTGTTTCGTTCTTTTTTCTTCTTTTCAATGTTCTAACAACTCTTTGCTTTAATTAACTCAGCGTGTGTAACTATTATGACCGTGGAAATGTTGTCTTGGCTAAAAAATCTGTTCTAATTTGCAGTACTTTAACTACATGGGGATGCTTGCCGTTGAAGGTACATATGACAAGATGGAGGCTCTTCTGAGTCAAAACATTCATCCAGTGGACATCTTATTAATGCTGGCTGCTTCAGAAGGTGACAAGCCGAAGATTGAAGAGCTTTTGAGAGCTGGAGCAGGTTACGATATCAAGGATGCAGATGGACGAACTGCACTTGATAGAGCCAATGAAGAAACCAAGGATTTCATCCTCGGTTTATCTGTTCGCAAGGCGTGATTTAGATAAATGTGCTCCCATCCTTTACTGTTACTGTAACATGTCGATTTGGCTGTTTTATTTTGCAACAAAAGTTTTCATATAGCCATGGATTTTTTTCATTAGACGGCTGGTATCATAGTTATAAGATCCAATCCCCCTTTATTTTTTAGCCATGTTCAATAGACAGATATTAGCAATATTTTCCCACTTTGCAATGAAAGAGTGAAGGCAATGGAAGTTGTGAGGGATCGAGAGTCAGTGCAAAGAACCCTATTGCAAAGATTTGATTAGTTGGATTAATTGTCAAGGGAAAGCTCAAATAAGAATTGTACCGATGAAATGAAACCACGGGGTGTTAAACTTAACTGGTTAGATTTTAGGTTTGTTTTTTAAAGGTTATTAGTTTGAATTTTATAAATTTCAGGATCATTAGAGGTTGATATGATTGTTAATTTCAGAACCTGTAGGATTAGTCAAGGTGTGCACAAGCTGGTTCGGATATCCATATTAATAATAATAATAAAAAATTATAACGAGGAGACCTAGAGACTTATATTAGAGCGAGAAAAATTCAAAATTTATTTGTAGTCAATCTATTTGTAGATTTATTCCCAATTTCGATGAAATTCTTATTCTTAATGAAATTGTTTTGGAAAAAAAAAGATTTATTAGATGAGAGTTCGAAATGTAGTTTTCTATAGAAGAAGATTCCAAGTTATTTAAAGGTAGGATTTGCGAGGTGCAAATTTATATAGGATACTAAAGGTTATTAGCATGGTGTTTTAGAAGATAAAGTTAATACTTATAAGCTCGTAATTCAACAATCTATGAGAAAATTATTAACTTTAAAGTTTATACACAATGATGATGTATAGATTACATGCCAAGTATAGCTATTACTTGCCTTTCATTTAACTTTCTCAAGTAGCAAGGAGGCAAACGTAGACGAGAAGTAGTTTGAGGTGAAAATTGATCAAGTTGATGATAAAAAAGAGCTGGAAAAAGATTTCTTTCATGACTGGCACACACCTAGTGTTCTAGCTCCAAAGACTAATGTTATTGCCATATTTTGAAGGAAATACCACAGGAAGAACCGAAAACAATTGATGTTCCATAATCGGTTGGTTTTTTTAATTCTATGTTTCGATTTTTTTCAGTTATTTTTTTTCTAGTTTTCTCGGTTTAATCGGTTTTTCGATTTTTTTACTCACCCCTAGAAGAAGCCATTAAGAAATCACACGAGCCACATAAGTCTTTCCTATTAAAGAATCATAACAGATTGAGGCAAAATACACTAAAGATTCAACAATGTTATAAAAAAAACACATGAGAAACTCGAATCAGCGGTTCCTGAGAGTAAGCTGAAACGAAAAATATAACCTAAAGTCACCAAGTAGACATTCACTCACATTTTTACTATATTTCAGACCTCCATCTTTACATTTGAAATATACCACCTTCTACCATCTAAAATGGGAAGAAAGCAAAGAAAACTGAAAACAAATACTTCAATCTGAGAACGAGATAGAGTTAGCCATCAACAACTTACACATGTTTGATAGTTTGGACTTTGTAGTTGATCTTGATTGAGAAATTACCAGGAAGAGTTCACAAACGGTAGAGAAGATTAACAGTATTGGGAAAGAATTAAGTATCTGTTGCTCTACGTGGAGCACAGAAGCAGGGTTATAATGTACACAAGCTTCCTTTTTCTATTTGAAATAAAGCTCCAGTAGCTTCTTCAAAGTGTCAAACACGCTTGTGAAGGGATTAAATTGGACAGAGCTCCTTAATTCTAGATCAGGAAATTCATTTGTAAGTGCCTTTTGCATCCCAGACATGGACATCATGGCGGCAAGCTTACTGTTGGACATAACTTCACAATCTTGTGGGGTGTCCTTGATTTTGCTTGGATCATACCCAAAGTTTGCCAAATAAGCTTTGTATTTCTCAATGAATGCAGGTCCAGGATTAGGTGTTCTTGAGTATATCTGTAACATTGATGCCAAAACACAAAGCTTTAAGTGATCAATCGTATATATAACTTGATGCAAGCCTGGTTGCAGCATCTCAGAGCTCATACGGCAGCTAAAGAGTAGAAGAATACATGTAAAAGTTTGTTAATTAGTCCAAAAAATATGAGTAACAACCCCAATCAAGTCAAAGTATAGTTCCTCGTTCAAATAATATGAGATATTTAGCTGTTACAAATTCATAAACTAAGGTTCTATATGGTATGACATTTACAAATTAATTTAAGTTGTTTTTTAATAAAAAAAAATCGTAAGTATGTATTTGATAAGAAATAAGAATATGTTTGGCATATTTTTTGAATTATGAGTTTTGACTTTCAAATATATTTCAAAAGTTAATTTTTCATAGATAACTTGTGACAAAAAAGGGTTAACAAATGACTTTAATTTAGAAACATGTTTGATAAAAATGTCTCAAATCCAACTTTTTTTTTTAAGAAAGAATGTAATATAAGTTATATTTAAAAATTTTAACTTTTTATTAAATCAAAATTTTGATGACTTTGTAATAAGCTTTGATTTAAATCAAAAGTTAATTCTAGTCAAAACTCGTACCAAATATAATCTAAAAGTCAAAATTTGTTATAAAATTGAGTCAAAACTTTACTTTAATAAAAAAATAAAATTAGAAATTTTTTCTTGAGTAAAAAGTCAAAAAACAACTTAATTTAATTTGCAAAACTTGAACCAAATATAATCAAAATTCAGACCTAAATCAAAAGTTACTTTAAATTATGACTTAAAGTCAAAAGTTACTTTTCATAAATGATGCCACAGATACCCTAACTTCAAGTCCACAAACCAATGTTCTTCAATACAACAGATAATGTAATCAATGGTCGTGCTCTAGCTGTAGCAATGGCAATGACAAAGATAGTTGCATTTTCTTGAGCATAGTTGTTTAATGAGGTTCAGTTCAGATGCATGATATAAAAGAGAGATTTTGGCGTCCATTTTTTTTTGCTATCTGAAAACTATACTGCTTTGTACAACTTTATCATGTATAGCAAACATAAATTTCCATCTAATATGTGCGCTCTTCGTTAAATGGGTGATTACCTGAATAAAACTTTTGTCTTTTGCTCCCGAAACAAGAGCAAAGTTATCATAGTCAGTAGCAATCACATCATAAGGCTCCTTGGGGATAAATGGCAAGGTTGGAAAACGGAGGAAACACTTCTCTGCAATCATTTCTTGCTTTTCTAGCTCAGTAGCTTGCTTCTCTAAATCATCCCCTGACAAGCACTGAACCTTCCCCCTTATACCTGTGATGTAACCACTAGGGCCACCATGAACACAAAAGGTATCTACCTGGATAGCTGGAGTTTCCAAATCTAATGTATACACGCCCTGCAGATTATCAATTTACATAAGCAATCATGCATTAGAAGCTATGAATATTTGACCGAGAAAACCTCAAATTAAATAAAGATGAGACTTTCAAGATAGTGTTGAGTTGACCACAAGCGCTTGCAAGCCTGATATGTCTAACAACAAGAAGGAAACATAGGAGGGATGGCCTAAAATTTTCATAGAAAACAATTCGTGCAAGTATGATTCTTAACAATAATCGGATGTCGTCAGACATACCCTTCGCAATTTACCTGCGTGCAGTGGCAGTCTCCTTGACCTTGCCCAGCAAATCCACCTTTTAGTGAAGCTACTTCAAACCACCTTCCAGAATATCTGACAGGATCAAAATCCTTGACTGTCATAGCTCTCATCATCATTAGTTTTCCCATTCCTCCACCAGAACTGTCATCAAGTGGAAGGGGGGTTATTTTATTTTCTGCAGCGCTTGCAATCTGGCAGATATTGTGGGATTGAAACACATCTGCTGCAAGAACCTGACAAGAACAATGAGAGATTACTTAGAAACCAGAATACTCCTGCTCATCATGCAGAGATATGTTCTAGTTAAATTAAGCAAATATCTTATGAATCCAAAAACTGCACATGGAATTCTACTTCTTCCATCGACTTCCTTGGAATACCACTTGCTGGATCCAAATTTTCTGTGAAGAAACAATTTGTCAAGCTTAATTGTAACCTCATAACTAAGAACTGAATCCCCGACATCTTTTCTTTAGAAGCTCTCCGAACGATTGAGGTGCTGGAGAAAATTGAGATGCTCTTAGCACCTCTTTTTTTCTCAATGGTTGACCTATAAGCTTCTAACACTTGATCACTAGCCTATGTTCCATGCAACTAAAAATGTTCGTTACATTGTAAATCCCTACGAGCTTATTGATCTTCATTTCGTAAGAATTAGGACTGCAATTATGATTGAAAAATCCGATACTAAATGCTAGAAAAATAAATCAGCCAACCTGATTTGTCTGGGAAAGAAATATTAATGAGGCTGCAAATCCAGATAGCACATGCCTTACTGCAACATCACTTGATGTAGTGTTCTCAAATGAACATTTTAACAAAAGCTTTCCAGGCACTCCCCTACAGAAGAAGAACGATTAAATAAGGAATCACATTTTATAACTTTCCATAACTCAGGAGAATCCACAATACCAAGAAATTAAAGATTGTAGCGGTGTTTTTCTTTCGAAACATGATTCAATAACATACTCAAATCTCTAATTTAAATCTCAATTTGGAGTACTGATCTTTTATTTCAAACTACAAACTTCTCAATCTTAACCGAATTCTCCTCAATTAATTTTCTCGAGCTTTCTCAGCAACCAAACATGCATAGTTGTAAATTAACCAGACACCACAGAATCGAAAATGATATTTTGAACTGGATTAAAAGTGAATTCACCACAAGCATATTTTCTTTTAAAAAAAATCCATCCATCCTTGCCGGAATATAATACATTTTATGATACTTATCAAAATTCAACAAGAAATAGAACCTCCAAAAAAAAAAAAACATAGAAAGATTAAAAAGAAAGTGAAATGAAAAGAGGGTGTGTGACCTTCATGTACCTGGTGAAATGAGGAGGAGCAGAGGAGCGACATTGAAGTGGAAGAATTGGCGGTGTTCGATGATGATGATAAACATTTACAGCATTTACCATTTCTTTCTTTCTGTCTGTAGTATGCACTTCACAGTTTCTTCTGGTGATAAATGTAGTTTCTTTCTGTTTCTATTAGCGGTGCTCACTCATGACTTTTCGATGATTCAGTACCGGTAGCATTTTATTTTGTATTTTTTTAAAAATAAATTTATTTTTAATATTAACCCATCAAAAAAATTTAAAAAAATAAAAATATAATTAAAAAAATTAAAAAAAAAAATGCTAAAAAAAAGAATAGATTTCTAGTATAAACTGGCTTTTAAGATTGCGATTTAACTTTTTTTTATATATAAATTATAGATTTTATTTAGCTAGAGTTTTAAAAAAATTTATAAAATTTATATAAAATTATAATATATATATATAAATTAAATATATAATTAAAGTAAAATATAAAACTCACGACATCACATTATAATACCAAATAAAATCTCAAATTAAAATTTAAATAAAATAAAATAAAATATTAACTTGATAAAATACATTTGACCTAACTAAATTTGTAATGTTATAATTAACCATGGCCGTATTAACATTAATATTTTTACAAGAAAACCGTTTTAATTAAAATTATTCATCACGATTGACCTTATAACTCAATCTCAATGACCCAAATTCTTAACCCTTGTCCCTCCAAACAATTCATTGCCGACAATACCAGCAAGATATTATTTGTAGAAGGCGCTACACCTGTCCTTCAAACGACACCGTCCAATTCCTCTGTTGGGTGGTTAATACTCAAAAATCGTTTTAATAAAAATTATTCATCATTATTTTACAATTCAGTTTTTTTGTATTTTAAAAATATTTAACTTTTTAAAACATATTTTTCAATATTTTAAAATTTTTTAATCTGTTAATATTAAAAATATATTTTTAAATAAAAAATATTATTTTAATATATAATTAAAAAAAACCTTTAAAAAACAATCACTATTATCTTTTTTAAATACACCTAAAATACATCGCGCATATATTGCCGCGTCTCCCTTAAAAAGAAACCAGAGATTTATTTTCCAGTTATCTCTAGGGACTTCATCCTCCCCAGCACATTTTCATATAATTAAATTTATAATATTTAAGTTAAATTTAAATATTCACATATATAAGAATTAATTAGAGATTAAAATATGATGAGATTTATGCATACACTTGGAAAATTCTAAACAATTGTCGTTCCATATTTTAGAAAATGAACACGACTCATGTGAATAATCAATGAACACGACTATATTTGTTTTTTAAAATTTATTTTTTTAAAAATTATTTTTTAAATTTTTTTGTATTTGTTTGTTATTAGAAAAATTAATTAATGGAAAACATTTTCAAGAAAAATTTAGCTTGGTTTTTGGGAAAGTATTTTTCTGAAAAATTTAGGCGGAAAACACTTTCCAGAAGTTGTGAAAAATTTAAAAATGTCATATTATTTGCTGATTATATCAAATTTGATCATCAAACTTTTGATTGCTATATATATTTTGTTTTGAATATTTGTTTTTCAATTTCATCTCTTAAAATTTAATTTTTATATTAACTTTAGTCTTTATTTTTATAATTGTTATTTGCTTTTCCCTTATCATTTTTTTATTGAAATTTTTTATGCATCAAATTTGGTCCTCATTCTTTTGATTGTTACTTATTTTATTTGAAATAATTTATGAAATGTTAATTATTATTATTTTAATTTCTTCATCTTTTATTTTTTTTATTTTTTAGATTTAATCTCTATTATTTTGATTATTATTTATTTTATTTGAGATAATTTATGAAATTATATTTTTTTTTTCAATTTCATTCTCATTCAACCTTTTAATTTGTAAGATTTGTTCCTTATTATTTTAATAAACTTGAGAAAAATAAAACATTAATAAGTTATTTTCCAGCTCATTTTCCATGACATAACCAAACACTGGAAAATGTTTTCCAACTTATTTTCCATTATACTACCAAACATCGAAAAATAATGCACTTTCCCGGAATTCACTTTCCAAAAAAAAAAACTACTTTCCAGCAAATAAACGGGACCTTAATAAATACTAGTAAGTAATTAATTAATAAACCGATGCATTTAAATGAATTAAACAAATTCTTTTGAATATTATATGTATTTGTTTATTAATTCATCAATCTCATTTCATAACCATCCATCTGATTAATATGTTAATAATTAACCAAAAAATAAATAAATTCAATCCAGATATATACCAATAAATGCTTATTTATGTGTATTTGATTTCTAATTTCTAGACAGATTAGAATGTGTATTGTGTCGAAAATAAGATTAGAATCTTTTGTTTCAGTAGTTGCGAAATTCTTTGAACAATTATATATGAAACTGAAATAAACAAATTTTCTTGTATTAAAAAATAAAATTTGTTTTACTCTAGAATCTAAATTATATATTATTGTAAAATTAAATTAAATAAAAAAGATTTTGAGAATGCACGGTGAAAAAGCTAATATTAATTTAACCTAAAGCATAACCTATGTTTAATAATCATATATATTCATGAAATGTAAGGATCTCATCTCATAATAACCTTAATTTTCCATGTCCTAGGAGGCAAGCTAGCATACATGCTATGCTATTTTTTTTTTGTTGGATTCGAGGAAACCTCACCTTCTTGGAAAGCGCACTTTGTGGGCCCAGGTGAGGGAGTAAAACCCTAGCTGTCCCAGACTCTTACAAGAGGTGCACGACTCGAACTGGACTCGAGACTGCCGTTTCGGATCTCAAACCCTTTGCCATCACGCTACGTCCCTTGGGGACAATGCTATGCTATGCTAAGCACCACAAAAAGCCACAAAGCTTGTTGTTTATGATATCGTTTGGGAACGCAGTACAAATTGTGTTTTTAAAAAATTTAAATTTATTTTTATTAAAATTTAATATATTTTGGATCGTTTTTATTTGTGGATATTAAAAATAATTTTTAAAAAATAAAAAAATATTATTAACTTACATTTTAACATAAAAAATTATTTAAAAAACAAATTGCATATCTATGTAAACCTCATGATCAGGTCAAGCAGCCACCGGCATGAACTGTCATGCTTTCACTTGGGTTTAGTCACTACTTGATTTCGAGGATTGTACCATTGGTCACAAAAACACCTTATCAGATTCCGGATAAGCCCACCACAGCTGGCCTCACTTTTCTTAGAGCCATATTGTTTTTATGTTTTATTGAAAAAAAACTTCAATATTTTTTTTTTGTTTTTAAATGGTTTTAACGTGTTAATATGTTAAAAATAATTTTTTAAAAATATAAAAAATATTATTTTAATATATTTTTAAATAAAAAATAGTTAAACAACAACTACTATATTTTTAAATGCTCTTTAAATAAAGTTTGGTTGCATGCTAATTTCTACTTTTTGTCTTATATAGAGTTCATTTGGTTAGTCATAATAGTTTCTAATTTTTATACTATTTTAGCTTTGTAGAAGCTAAAATAACCCGTTTTATTTATTCATGAACAGCTAATTAAAATCCCATGAACTTTCGCATTAATTATTGCATGCTAAATGCCAAATCAGTAAATGTTAGTTAGCAAAGCATTCCACAAGTACTTTTACATTCGAATTGGTATCAACGAAAATCAAATTTATATGAATTTGCAGCTCAATCATATGAGCATGCAGATTCCGTCTCTCACAGTCACAGGTTATCCAATCGTGCTATACACACTTGTCTGTAACGAAAATAAGGTCCGAATGAATGAGATAGCAACAAATAAATGAGAGATTATGAAATATACTTGGCTCTCACGACTCATCATGGGAATTATATGGAGTCTCACCACCATGGTTAATTAGGGTATCTGATATTTTCAGAATGATCACCTGTTCGTAATTAATCAAACTTCCAGGCTTCCATGATTTGAAGGGTTACAAAGTCTCACATTCAAGTAAAAGGATTGACAGAACCCAAAATACAAAAAAAAGAGTGTCCAATATCACTAAAAGTTAAAATTACAGGGGCTCAGGGTGGTTTTTTCCACTGAATAATTCGCAGATCGATGGATGCGTGCCCAAACCCAGTGGTGGATCCCTTAAGAGACAGGGGAGGGGGGGCGGCAGCAGATTTTCAATGTAGTTTTCTAATACTTAAATTCAGTCCTTGCATCTCAATATTTGCTTGCAATTGGGTACTTGATTTCTGATTTTTCCTCTGTTTTTTTAAGATAAAAGTCTCTCTCGATGTACATCCTAAAAAAAGGGGTGGAGTACTCATGGAAATTTATCTTGTCCTTATTGTATGGAGCATAGCAAGGCTTTTAGATTAAAAATTGGGGGGAAAACTATATTTTTTGATTGTCATCGACGATTCCTACCCATGAACCACCCATATAGATTTCAATCTGATAAGTTTTTGAAAGGAGTAATTGAAAGGCTTCCTCCTTTACCTCGTCCATCTGGTTTGGAAATGTTAACGGTGTCCAAGTATCTTGAGGGACATAATGGAGGTTCATCATATAATGATAAAATTCCCGGCTTTGGTGTTAAGCACAATTGGGTGAAGAAGAGCATTTTCTGGGAGCTTCCATATTGGCATACAAATTTGATTCGTCATAATCTTGATGTCATGTATATTGAGAAAAAGGTCTTTGACAATATTTTTTATCATGGATTGTCCGAATAGAAGCAAGGACAATTTAAAGGCTAGGTTGGATATTCAATTGTATTGTCGGAAGCCAAATTTACATTTGCAACAAGATATGAGTGGTGGGTTTACAAACCTAAAGGCACTTATTGTCTACACAAACAACAACAAGAAGTTTTGTCATGGATGAAGGAATTATCATTTCCGATGGTTATGCTTCAAGCATTTCACAATGTGTGAAAGAGGCCAATGTAGGTTTCGGGGATGAAGAGCCATGATTGTCATGTCTTCATTCAAAGACTTCTCCCAACCGCTTTCCGACCTTACTTACCTAGGCCGGGAGGCATTAACTGTCCCAGATTTTTTGAGATATTTGTTCAACAAATTTAAATGCCCGACATGGAGTTAATGCAGATGAATATAATTGAAATAATTTGCAAACTTGAAAGGATTTTTCCTCCATCCTTCTTTGACTCCATGGAACACTTGGCGATACATCTACCTTACGAAATGGTGGACCGTTCAATATCGATGGATGTATCCATTTGACGGTATGTTTTCATACTATGTTAATTTTTTCACTTTTTATTTTTTAAAAATAAACTAATTGGAAATGATATAAGTATATGTTTTATTTGAAGAAGAAAGTGACCAATAAAGCTAAAGTTGAGGGTTCCATATGTGAAGCCTACTTGATTGATGAAATTACCAATTTTGCATCTCATTATTTTGGTGATGATGTGAAAACAATTTGGAATCGAGTTCCATGGAATGATGATGGTGGCCTTAGAAGTGTAGATGGATGTCTCTCTATTTTTCCTATCCAGGGAAAAAATTATCCAAAAGATTTTATAAAGGCGTTGTCACATGAAATGCAAATTAAACTATGTGATATTCAATTTTCAAGAACTGAAGCCTTATTTAGAGTAAGTATGAAATATTATTTTGAACTAAATTTATAATAATTTATTATTAACTTTAACATTTTAAAATTTTAGGCAATGTCAAGAGCTAAAGTCACAACAACCATATCAAGTGATGGTGAAATAGAAAAATCATGCGGCGATCTTTCCAAATTGGTTAAAAATAATGTAAGTATTTTAATAAAATTAATTTATATTTTATGTCAATTAGCTCTTTAAAAATATTATTAATCTCTTTTAAATCATTATTTCTTATGGATTTAACTATTATGCTAGGTGGAATACCAATCTAACGGAATTGAAAATCAGCTCTTTGGACTTGCTATGGGCCCTTCAACTTCGGGAAATGTTATAATGGGTATTATGTGAATGGTTTTAAATTTCATACTCAACGTTATGGCCGTTTTAAAAAGACAATGAATAGTGGGTTTGTGTGAAAGGAAGTTGCTATGATGATAATGAACGTGATTATTATGGATGCTTAAAGAAGTTGTTCTAAAATACTTGGGGTGAGTGCAATTATTTATGTTTAAATGTAATTGGTATGATACAAAACGAGGGATTAGAGTGCATCCTTCGAATGGTTTGGTTGAAATCAAGCATACATCTCGACTACATGGAAATGAAGATTTTATGTTAGCACAACAATGTCAACAAGTCTACTATACATATCCACCTGGTAATAAATCATCCGAATGGTGGGCCGTTTAAGACAACTGCTAGAAGTCGTTATAATGTTGACATGGGTGAATTTATTGAAGATGCCAACAATGTGAGATCATTTGATGTTGATCAATCATATGAGATTTCTCAACCATGTCGTGTCCTTCCTACTCCAACACTTGATGATCCAAATATACTTGTTGAATCATCTTATTATGAAGAAATCGGGCAACATGAATTGATTCAACTTGACATGAATTGGGGAAACAAAGATGATGAAGATGAAGATGATGAAGAAGAAGATGATGGTGATGGTGATGGTGATGGTGATGGTGATGGTGATGGTGTTGGTGATGGTGAAGAAGAAGAAGAAGAAGATGATGATGATGAGGATGATTGTTATGGTGGTGATGGTTAGGAATGATGATAATAATGAGTAGCAAGTTAATTATATTTTGTAGTATATGTAATGAATTATCTTTATTATATGTATGAATGATTTCATATTATTTGACAATATTTAGGCTTTCAATGTTTTTTTTTATTATTTTATTCAAGTGTGTGTTATACATCACATTACATAAATCATTTTCATTCACCTTTGAAACCATTTATAACCTTTCAAGTATCAATCTTTAAATTGTGATTCTGATGTTATATTTTATTTTGTGATTCGTTTTCTTGCTTTCTTGGGCGTGAAAGAAAGGGTTCTTCCTACTCAATGTTTTGATTTATAGGACCAAACATTAAGGTAAGCATACTTATAAATTTTGATTTCTGCTTAATTAATTATTATTGTTTGTGTTAATTGGCTCTTGACAATTTAAACTTCATGGATGAGTTTTGTAATTGAAAGGAATGTTTAATGAAATTGTCCCGATGTTATTTATTTTTGGTTTTGTTCATTATTTTATTTGAAGTATAATATTTTTCAGAGTGATGACTATTAAGTGGACAATCCATACCGATTTTGAACATCATAAACTAGATATTGTTTGTAATGAATTGGGAAAAAATGAGATTTAACAGTTTGTTTTCATTCTAGTTATGGCGTTTTCCCGAACCCAATTTTTTCCCCGATGTTTAACTATGAGCTAATTTATTGTTATGTTGTATATATTCATATTAAATGTTAGTTGTTTTTTCTGGTTTTTAGCATGCCTCGACGAGGATCCATATTAGATTCTAGGAGTGACAGGTCCACATCAAGGAGTGACAGGTCCACTTCATCCAAGTCATTTCAAACTACATCAAGGCATAATAACAAAGGATCCACATTTCATCAACCTTTGTCGTAACGCAAATGAGTATTATATACCCACTTTGGGGAGTACACATCCTCCTCAACATGATTATGGGAGGGTTAATGCATATCAATATTGTGACGGCTTTCGTTTTCAAGATTTGCTTCAAACTCAAGGAGGTTTCTCTCGAGATAACCAACTTGTTTATGGAGGACATAATTTATATGGGACTTATGGGAGAGTTGATGATAATGATGATGATGTGAACATTAGAAATGAAGATGAGGGAGACGGTAGTAATGAGAGAGGTGTATGTGATGAGAGAGATGTATGTGATGAGGATCAAGATGGTGTTCCATCATATCACGGTTCAACATCTTCTCCATACAATTATGATCAAAGTGTTAAAAGGAAGGGTTTTGACACGCCAATAGATCCAATAACAAGAAAAAAAGAGCTTTGTTTGTATGGAATAACAGAGTAAGTTCAAACTTTTAATAACTAACTTATTAAGGTTATATTTTCAAGTATGAAAAAAATTACTTATTATTGTGTAATTATTTGTTTAATATAAGTTTGTTATTATATATTTTCAGGTTCAATAACGCATCATGTGGCCGTGCAATCGGAGATATTTTGAGGTCCAATTTTAAAGGAGCATGGCACTCTTGGGAAAAAGTAGATCTAATGTGCAAGGATGAACTCTTTAAAGAGTTTAAGGTAAGAACTAACACTAATTGCTATAATATTCTTTTCAATTTTGATCATTTTAATGTAGAATTATGAAAATTATCAACTGAATAGCTATGACTGATTTGTGTTATAATTTGTTTTTATTTCTTATTTACTCTTTAATATCATTTAATTTCTTTAGTTATTACATCATCTTGCAAATTCTGAACAAGATAACACAATATGATTAATTATTTATATAATTTGAAATTTTGTGCACTCTTTTTCTTGGTATATATATTATTTGGTAGAAAAAATATTCCTTTCCTGAGGAAGATGAGTCGATTGTTCGTAATATTTGGGAAGATAATGCTAGAATAGCTTTGAATCAACAATTGACACGAGCTCGCAAGAAAGCCATGTCAAAAGAAAACACTACAAATATTATAGATTGTCTTGATAAAGGTCCCGCTCGATAAACAATGATGTTGAATCAAATGATCAAAGATGTTTGGTCCACCAATTTCAAAGGAGATTTGAATCGCTAGGAGGAATCGATTAACCAAAACAGATGGCAAAATAAGCACTCATTCGAGAAACGATGTCATTTGCATCATATCGAGCTAACATGGTAAGGATTTTTTTAATGCTTAAGATAATAAATTAAAATTTGTATATTTATCTTTTATAATATTTATTAATCTTGAAAGCAAGAGGAAACTGGTGGAAAAGAACCTCCATGGGTGTGTCTTTTCGCTGTACTAAGCAATCTGGTAGCTTTGCAAACAAGTCTAAAAAGTGTTTGTATGTATTTTTATTTGATTATTTCTTAATATAACTTAAGTATTATTCAACATTGAAATTAATTTATTATTGCATGTATTTTATTTGTAGGAAAATTATAAAATGGAGATGATTTCAAAGTATGGGCCGATCGGAAAATCATCCTTCATTTGATGGAGCAACTTGGTGTGTGGCGTTGCAAGGGTTATGGTACACCTCATATGCCAAAATCAAAAGTTAGTACAAGCTCTTCATCACATTCCTACTCATCCCAGTTCATCGTATCGGCATTGCAAAAGAAATAAAGGATAAAGAAGAGGAGATAAAGAAAAAGATGATTTTATTCTTGAAATGAAACGGGTGGATTCCATGAAAGAATATCTTGTGAACAATCTTGGATACCATGGTGGGACATCAAATATTGATCAAGGTATGCCACCACCTTTGACTCCATCAATGCCGCCACCTATGGCTCCTTAGATAATGCACCTTGGGTCCCGCATCTCAACCAATTTTTTGACCTATACCTCGACCTTTATATCCCGTCAGCTTTTGTTGATCCACAATATCATGGTTCGTCTTCGAACCGCACCATGATTGTATCTTTTGTTGTTTTTTTTTGTATTTGAACTCAATTGTATTAATGCAAGTTTAACTAAATTTTTATAATATGAATATTATTTTTATTTTGTTTTTTATTAATGATATAATTATTTTTAATATTAATTAATTTATGTTGGTTATATAAATTCTACAACTTTTAAAATATCCATAAATAATTAAATAAATAAATTAAAAGTTATTTTAATAAATAAATAAAAATTAATTTAATAAATACAAATGCAATCACCAACGGATTCTCCGTTGGTGATTGCATCGATGCATGAATCGGCGAGAATCCGTTCTTGATTCTAAAACTAGCAACGGTTTTCCGTTCTTGATTTGGCGCGGATAATCCGTTGCTAGTTTTGTGAAAATCCGTTCTTTGAAAAGTAGCCGGATTATCCGCTGCTAATTGTCGACGGATTTTCGCGGATTTTCCGTTGCTAGTTTTGCAACGGAAAATCCGTTGCTGAAAAGTAGCAACGGATTATCCGTTGCTAATTGTCAGCAACGGATTTTCCGTTGCAAAACTAGCAACGGATTATCCGTTGCTGCCAAATCAGCAACGGATTTATCCGCTGCTAAAAAATCAGCAACGACAAATCTGCATCGGATTTTTGCCGTTGCTAAATTGTTTTAGCAACGGATTGTAGTCTTATTTGCAACGGAATAGTCCGTTGCTAATAACTCCATTTTTTAGTAGTGTGTGTCTGTGTATAGATATATAGCAAAAATATTAGTTTCAAGAAACAAAATAATCTCTTTCTACGTGAAATTTAAGAATAATATTTGTACACTCACCACATTAGACGACCAAAATCACAACAAAAATTTTGGTAATTTAATTTATTAATCTGTTTTTTTATGGATGGAATTGAGTGCTACCATAGAGGTTGAAACGTGTTTTTAATCATTTTCTTGCATCCTATAAAATCTTCGTGTAAAGAACAGAAATTGAAGTTTTCCTACGTTAAACCTTCATGAATCTTTCATTTGTAAATCTGGCATGATCCTAGGCAAAGATTCTGCAGGGGGATAGGTGCTCCAACTGTTGCAAAAATTAATGGTACAGAAGACATCTTGCAATTCAGAAAACTTTCCATGTGATTCGCTTATAACAGACCGTCTTTGAGATTATCACCAGTGAGCAAATTAAAAAAATGAGTCGTTGAAAGGTGTATCATGTTTTGTTTTGGCAGTCTGGGCCTTTGGGGTAGCCTACCTGGCTGCAAACTGCGCCTAAAAAAATTCATCGGCTTCGCATTTTAGCTGACTGCACAGCCTTGGCATAGCACAAAGCAGATACAGCATTATGAATTATGATCAGCGTAGCGGCAATATATTGCATTATCCGAGACTAAGATAAACAAAGAAAATGAAATCCAAATGACAACATTAAGACGAAATTAGCAAACGAGGGAGTCTGTAGGATAATTGTGCAATAACGCATCATAGAACTCACAGCTGACCCTTTCCCGAACGAAACAATACACTAACATAACTGACTGCAGGGTGGCTATCGGGGAGGCGGATACGAAGAGGTCGGGAAGTGTAGGGCGAGAGAAATGAAAAGAAACAGAAACAAGAACAAGAACTTTCTCTGCATTTTCTTACCTCCTATTTTAATCTTGTGGCTTGAATGCATGGTTTTTATGCGAAAGAAGCATATAACGTACATACGACTACTGTACAAAGCTAATCATTTGCATTATTGGGTTCAGGAACACATCTAGGAAGATGGGCTAATTTTCTAATTACTGTATGCTTGAAACTCCAAATTGATTAGACCATGGCTATACGTTAACCAACGAAATAAAAAGGATACACAGCGCTGCTTTCAACATTGGCTCCACCATCCCAGAACTACACTTACGGATACAACGCAGCTCTAAACGTTTACTCTCAGTTTTTGTATTTTGAGATATATCAAAATGCCTTTGCTATCAAGAGATGGAGAAAATATCAACTGCAAAATATGTGTAGGAAAATAAGTGAAATCACAATAAAACCAGAAAACCATTGTTCTTTACCTGTGACAGGAAGCGTGCAGCTCCTAGAAGTCGCTCCATAAAATCAGGTGTTCCAGACTCGCATTTTCAAACCGTGACAAATGAAACATAAGAAATATTAAAAATATAACCCATAAGGAAAAGCTCAAAGATATTATTCTTGTATTAAAAATTAGTATAATCCAATACAAACCCCCATTGCAGTGTAAGTGCTCCACAAATTAATGAGAGATCGATACATTTGAGTCACAACAATAACCTCCCTCACATTGGATGTGACTTGTGAGGGAGCTACAGCGCTTGCTACTAGTCTTATGTTCCATAATTTCACTAAGGGCTAAAGATTCTCAGAATGCGCAATGCCTGCCTCCAACGCGCAATTTTTGTTGCCTTGCTATTAGTCAAGCCAGACCTTGGTTAATTGCTTGATATCCATTGATCACTTGTTTTTTTGTCTTGTTAACGAAGTTGAAAAAAAAATTTTGGTAAATACAAATGGATCACCGATAAAAAAAATTTATCAGTAGATTGTGATAAACTTTACACCAACAACAAAATTATTTTCTTGATACGTACTAAAAAAATAAAAAACAAAAAAAACCAAAAAGTATGATGACGTGTCATTTTTATAGATAAATTACCAACAACATTAACTCGTCAGTAAATCTATCTATAATTATTTAATTTATGACCTGGTGAACGATCATCTTCTCCCCCTCTCTCATTTCTTCTTCCTCTTCTAATTTTCTCTACAACAAACAACACTCTCTCTAATTTTATTACAAATCAACCTCCCACTACAAATTCAGTCACACCAACACTTAGTTTGTCAACATTTATTTAAATTTTATTAAGGATTTCTCATTTCAAGTAAGAAAAACTACCCATTTTTTATTTAAAGTCAATTTTAAAATGTTAATTTTTCTTGCATATTTTTGTAGTATATGTATTTTGTTTGGGTGTTTACTTGTTTTATAGCTTTTTTCCATAGAAATTTGTTGTATGAATGTATGATTTGTACATGTTAGGGTTTGTTTGAGATTTTATAAAATCACAATTGTTTGTAAATTGATGAAATTTATTTCGAATTTGTGACTTAGGTGTTTTGTGATGAAATAAACAATAGTTTATACGAGTCCATTTTATATCTTGTCAATTTTATTGTTGAGTTAAAATTTTCAGTAAATTTATAGAATTAGAATTTATGTAGATAATTAATAATGAATTAAGAGTGCTATTAAAATAGATCGAATAAGTTTGAGTTAAATCAATATTTGTAAATTTATTTAGTTTACATAATTAATTAATACATGTTATCATCAATATTCCATATATGTTTGATATAAGTAATGGATGATCGTTCATGGATGTATCAAGATTCACCCAAAGGATATTGTATGATGAATTATTGTAATGGGGTTCAGGGTTTTATTAATTACGCACTATCTAATTCAATAAATATTAGTGGAGACGATATTAGATGTCCATATAAGAGGTGTAAGAATAAAAAGTTTTTCAATCCAGATGTTGTAACGATGCATCTTCTACAAAAGAGTGTATGGATAAATATATGTTTTGGTTTTCACAAAGAGATCCATATGTTCTTCATGAAACCATGATAGAAAGAATGGTTATGTCAACTTCTGGCTAGTTCTAGCAATGTGCATGGAGTTGTAGATGACAATCATAATTCTCATAGAAATATGATTATGGATATAATGAGAATGAATCAGGGTTATGCCGATAAATTTTCAATTGTAGATGAAAAATTTAATACAAACATGACGATGTTTTTTTTTAAAAGATTCTGATGAACTATTATGAGATGATTGTATAAATTATAGTTAATTATTGGTCGTTGCACAAGTGTTCACCATCAAGTTAGATCATGAATTGAGTGAGGCTAGTTATGATAGAGCTTTGAAATTGTTCACTTCTCAATTGCATTGTTCATGTTGTCCATTACATACGGGATCATCGACGATTAATATCCGTCGATATTTTCCCGAGCACTGTTAATTACTATTATTTTAATATGGAATCACCGATGGATTGAAAAGTCATTGGTAATAGTTAGGGGGTTCTTGAGAATTTTTTATTAAATTGAAAAATCAATTAGACGTCTTTTAGAAATTGTATGAATGTTGTTAGAATTGTTTTTAAATTTTTTTGTTTTTTAATGATTGTATGAATGTTGTTAATTTTTTTTAAATTTTTTGTTCCTTAATGATTAAATAGTATATGCCTTTTTTAAGTTTTTTTTAATTTAAATGTTGGAATGAACAATTGAATTTTTTTTTAAATTCTTTCTCGATTTTGTTTTCGGAAGGGGTTGAAAATATAAATTCCATAATGTAGGATTTGTGTAATTTATATAGAAATGGTAGTTGACTAACCCTTTGGTTGTTTTGGTATGGGAAATGGTGTAATAGAAAGTAAATGGAAAGAAATTGAAATTAATTATAGAAATTAAACCTTAAATTGGTCGGCCATAGGTAGGAATTCAGGGGTTTTAGAAAATTTGTTTAAATTATGTAGATTTTGATGTTTAAATGATGTTAGGAATGTTTAAAATTAATTTTAAATGTAGTAACATGGATTTCTAATAGTTGTTATTGTTGTTGTATTGATGGAAATATAAAAAATTACTAAATTGTATTAAGTTTGGTGTTTTAATGTAAATGGTTGTATGGAAATGTGGATTAGAAAATGATATGCTTGAATGTAAATTGGTAGCATAGAAATGGTGAGTTTCATTATGTACGGTTAGAGTAATTGAGTTATTGTATGTTTGAGTTTTTGTTGATATATTTTTGGGTGAATATAGAACTATAAGATTATATCTTTGGATGTGAATTGGTAATTTAGAAATGAAAATGACATGTTGAAATGGTATGGATTAGGGTTTTTATTACACAAAACCTAGGATTTTATTTTATTTTTTCAAGAAAATAAAAAAGAGGAAGAAGAGTTCAATCCTTAAAATGAACTTACTACCAAATAAATCAATTCGATTGACATAAATTGAAATAAAATCAACTAGTTTATAGCAATCTATTCAAATTATTGTATATTCACTTCTTTAACAATTTTAGATAGTTTTTCATATAAAGAAGGTGCTGCTGATTTTTTATAAATATATAAAAAATTTGAATGGTTTGTTGTACTTTAATCCTTTAAGCTGTGTGCATGCCTAGGAGAAAGTCAATAGCACATTGTATGGAAAGGAACACTACTAGTTATTCTAGCAGTGATTCTAACGACCATAGGTGCCGATCAAGAATAAGCACCTAAAACACAAATATTCACTCATGACATGGGTTTATTGAGTACAAAGTTGTCACGAGAGGGGGTTCCTTCACAAAAAGATCCATTTACCCGAAAATAGACCTTTCAATATAAATTTATTTTCTTTTCACAATGACATGTTAATAATTTTTGAAAAAAAATATAATTAACGAATGTTATTTCAGATTTACAAATAATGAGGCTACCAAAACTATAACATTAGCGATGAAATCATCGATGAAGATTTTATTTTTTTAATGGAATCAAGTTTCCAAACATCCTAAATTGTCGACATATGAATTTTAGCACGAGGTATAAAAAAAGCCAAAATATTTAGGAAAGAAAGAGAGCTTTTAGGCTGGAAGGACGTGAAAGTTTGGAAGGATTTTAGACCATTGTACATCCCATATGTTGTATGGGAAGAATATATTCAGCAGGTCATGTTCAAGTGTTTTGTGTGATGATCACAGTCTGGTGTAGAGAACAGGAACCGACATGTTCACAGTTCTGTTTTGTTCATTTTGCATGCGAAGCGGTTGGTAAGATTCTTTTTTTATTACATTTTTTTTATTTTTTTTATAAATATATCTAAAAACATTTTTTTTTGTAGGCTACGGTTCTTGGATGCGAATCAAGTCCAATGGAACTTTATGTGGAAATGCACGTGTGGATTGATGACCATAAAAAAAGGTGCAACAACTTGTGGATGGCCTTATGGTATATTAGGAGGACTATCCTTTGACCCATTTGAATCTCAATTTAGATTTGTTGTTGGAGGCAAGATCATTCAGTGGACCCGATAGAAATCAGGTGTACAGTCCATTTAACACTACAGCTGAGGACTTGTGGATGACTCACAATGTTTCAACTGTTGGATGTTTGCAATCAGTTTCGAGCATTCAAATTCCAAAGTTTGAGGTAATTTTAAACCAATAAATTCAAGCTCGGAGACCCATCTTAGTACTGCAAATGCCACTCTTTACTCACTGAAGAAATTACATACTGTTTTTATATTAATGATATGCCCTATTCACCAATAAAAATATCAACAGAAAGAAGTGAATAATATTTTTTTTGTGTGTTTTTGTCATCAATAAATTAATATAAAATTTTTAATAATGTTATATGTTTTTTATTTTGCCATAATATTGTTAATTTTATTTTGCCATAAAATTTCATCCATACTAATAGGCATTATCTATATTATCAAATTAATATAAATATATTCTTCATTGTCAAATAAAAAAACATAGATATTTGATTATTGTATACGAGAAGATTATCTATATTATCCTATGTACTTGATTAGTTTTTAAACATTAATGCCCCTTCAAGTTGTGAAGAAAGATAATTCCTTATTTTAATTAAAAAGAAAATCAAAGTTCGATTTTGAACCCAATTAACAATATGATTAAAGGAGCCTAAGAGCATGATTAATCTATACAAATAGAGAGTGGTTGGCCTGTAAAATCATGGTAGTCATTTCTAATGACTTTTCTCCTAACCCTGCATGGCATATTAAGAGATTAATGCTGTCGGCTAGAGCCTCTTAATCAGCATGATTGCTGCTAATTAGATTTAGTTTTACGATTTGAACACAAATAAATTAAGAATTGTTCCTTTTTACCTCTGAACTTGATTAATTAATATATTTCTCAAGCATGCACTGGCTGGCTAGCTAGCTGCTGGCTAGACCCATTCATCAGTTGATTGAGATTGTTCCCAAGCCAAATGGATACTGCCTGTACGGTCACTTTCATGCTCCAACAAATCTAGAAAGCTACTGGGAAAAAGCTTCGCCTAGTCAATGTCTGTTTTCTGATGCGTTTTAAATGTTATTTTTTTATTTTTTATTTTAAATTATTTTTTAGTGATTTTAGATTATATTAATGTAGTGATGTTAGAAATAAATTTTAAAAAATAAAAAATATATTATTTTAACATATATTTAAATTAAAAATAATTTAAAACTTAATCTTTATCACATTGATGTACAAGCAATAATTCTTTGTTTGTTTTACCCCGTATCATATTTTCAAAATAATTCAAAACTTGATTTTTATATATATAAAAAATCAATTTAATTTAATAGTTTAAATTGTTAGGTGAGGTTTTAAGATGTGATTTATATAATTTTTTTGGACTTGAAACTTGCACAAACACACATTATCTTGGGTTTATTTTTATTTTTTTATCAAACAGAATAAGGGTAGTGAGATTTGAACTCGTGATTACTTAATCGACAAGACCATGATACCATGTCAAAAAACCAATTCAACTCAATAACTTAAATTATTAGATGAGATCTTAAGATATAATTTATATAATTCTCTAACAATTTCTACCTCACTTAAAAAAAAAACATTTCTATGCAACTTATTGCCTGTTTGGGATTGTGGTAGCGGTTACGGTGTAAAATGTTTTTTGCTTAGAAATGTATCAAGATAATATTTTTTTATTTCTTAAAAATTAATTTTGAGATCCGCACATCAAAAACAATTTAAAATTATATAAAAAATAATTTTTAATAAAAAAATAAAATTAAAAAAACACGGTAGAAACCGCGTTTTCAAACAGTGGATAAGAGACACAGGTCTTGAAAGAGTAACGTTTTAAAGAGGGTAATACAATGTCCTCTAGCGATGGGGATTCTTTCTTTGTGGAAAAAGGGGGCGGTGCAACACAGCCAAAGATTTGATCAATATGGATGATGACATTTGCAGCAATTGCATTCTTTCATTTATTTTTATTTGAGTGATTGTACTTTTTTTTATTTAAATATTTATATTTATCGAAATATTAATGTGGTTGTTAATTTTTCGTTAAATGGATTCAAGTTAATATTATTTTTTTAATTTTTTTAGGGATAATGACATAAATAAAATTTGATAAATCAAGTAGTTTTATTAGCTTTGTTAATGAAATGTTAAAGTGGTAGTTAACTTTTCATTAAATGGATTCAGATTAATATTATTTTATTCTAAAATTTAATATAATTAATTTATTTTTCTAAAATACCCTTAACCTGTACAAGAATATGATTTTACTTATTCAAATAAACAATTTCTCAAGAATTTAATGGTTGAGTATTTTTTATTTTTTATTTTATTTTTTACGATACTTTGAGATTTAAAAAAAAATTAATCTAGGCCACCTGACAGGGACTAAATTGATCAGATTTCACAAGTATAATTACTCAAATAAATAAAAATAAAAGAGTACAACTGTACAAGTATTTTGAAGAGATCATTACAAATTTCGTATTTAAACTTTTTTATTTTTTCTATTCAAGTATTCTAACTTTTATTCTCACTATTTGAATGTGTGAATTTTCAAATTTTTTCTATGCAACTATTTTTATTAGATTCTATTAATTACATGCTGGCTTGGCTGTTAAATTGACATGTCATCATGTCATCATGCTGACATGGCTGTTAAATTGCATAAACATTTCACTTTATTTCTCAAGTGTCTATACACATTTGATTTTTTTTCTATTTAAATGTACACATTTCTTTTATCTATTTGAATGTTTGTACTTTTAAAAGAGTTATCAATTGAGTGCATTTAATTTTATGGAGTCCACATTCCACTAAAAAATTAAAAAATAAAAGATCAATACAAAACAAGAAAATATAAAGTTTTGATGAAGCTTTGTGTGTTAAAAAAGCAATAAAAGTATAGTTTTTAGACTCAGTCTGATCCAAGGTTCGGGTTTTGACTGGGTTACCCAGATCAATTCTTTTTTAAAAGTCAACGAGTTGCAACTGGATCTTTGACCTGGTCAACCAGATTGCCGAGTCAGTCTGCTAAGTTACATCGAGTTTTTTCTTTTCTTGTTTTTTCTTTAACTCGACCCGGTTCTAGTCCCGGGTCGATCTGTCAGGTCAGATAGGGTTTCAAAACTATGAATAAAAGAACTAAAAAAAAGTATAGGGTTTTCATGAAGCTTGGTGTGTGCATGTGAATTAAAGATTTTATTGAGAAATCAAATAATAAAAAAAATAAGATTAAACGCTAAAAACAGAAAGAATAAAAAGCTATATATCCAATTGTAGCACGAATATTCGGCATGAAGGAGGTTGATAGATGAACGCAAGAATTGTCCAAGAGAAAAGCCAAGAAAAGGCACACTAATTTCAACAAATTGATTTTGACATGAAGCAAACTCTTCTTCGTAACCTTCAGAGATCCATCACTCTATCGCATCTCTTGTGCCCGCCATGATTGAATTTGGTGTGGCAAACAAATACCTAAAACGTATTCGGTCGAAAAATAATTAAATTTTTTATATTTTTATATTATTTTAATATAATAATGTTAAAAATAATTTTAAAAAATAAAAAATATTATTTTAATATATTTTCGAGAAAAAAAACATTTTAAATTGTAATTATTCTTTTAATTTGATATGATTAAGAAATTAAAAAAAAAACATAAGTATCCATGCATAGGAATTGACATTATTGCACATCATGAAGCTTCAAAAGAACAAACTACATTCTTTAATAATTGAAGTTTTGGTGTTTGATTTTTATATCCTAAACACCACCACCTACCAATATATGGCCTCCGTGGCAAACAACAAAGTACATGTAAGGTAGTTACGTGGTTTTTGTCTTGGTGTCCACCGTGGACCTCTACGAGGTATCCTCAACCACAAAGGCACCACCAACACACACACACACACACACACATCCCAAAAAAAAAAAAAAATTTATTAATATGAGTTCAAGGGAAGGTTAATTAATACATCCTCACCGCCCATGCAAAAAAAAAAAAAAAAAAAACAATTAGCCTGTTTGCCATGTATGTATTCATATCTTATTGCTTGAGTCATGAGAATATATATATATATATTTTCATCAAGACTAATTAATTAAATATTTTTATTTATGTTTTAAACATATTATTTATATCTAGACTATAGTATTCACGTAAATATTTTCTTGACAACACACACAAAAATCCACTTATCTTAAATGAAAACAATACATCTATTGTTTAATTTTTAATGCAATGAGATAGCACTTTAAATGCGTCTTCTTAATAGCAACTGGGATGTGCTAAATGAAAAATGAAAAATAAAAAAAATAATATTATTTTGACTCTTTGATGCTTGTTTTACATGCTTCAAAAGAAGTACTAAATAAAATGTTAAAATATATTTTCTCTCCCACAAATAGTATTCATGCATATCTCTCAAAAAAAATCAAAACCAACAAAATAGAGTAAACAAAAAAATTAATTAATTAAATGCAGTAACATGAAAAAAAAACGACATCAAATTCATTAAGAAAAAATAAAATATTTATTTCTCTCACTCCTATACAATTGATTTTTCAAATGGTTTTTTCTCATTGAAGTATACAATAAAAAAAAATCATATTTATACTATTTAAAATGTTATTTTATCAATTAATTTGATTTTTTCCCTTTCTTTTTCTATGAAAATAAAACTTCATTTCATGGTAATGTTATATCTTCCTAATATTAGCCTCTCACAATTGATATATTCTTCATTGCTTTGATTTCATTTAGCTTGACTCTACATAATTTTTTTAACAAATTAAATTCATTGATTCCTTCTCTTCTTAGTTGAAGCCAATTCTTAATGGGGTGACCCTTTTTTTAATTCCCTTGTATTTTTACATATTTAAATAATATAATTTACCTATTTACACACAATTCTCACAATAATTTAAACAATTTCTTCACAAGTTCCAAACCTTTATTATGGTCTAATAATTTTCTAACCAAAACAAGGTATCCTTTCAAGTTTTGTTTTTCATGTATATCAGTATCAATTTATCACACAACACTAATTCAATCATTTTACACAATTTTACATGTTGGTCTTTCATGTACAACTCATCAACACATCATTAGGAGTGCATGCAAATCATAAATTAAAACACCAAGATTGAAAACCTTATAGTCAATATTTCTTTTCTCTTCCTCCTTTCCTTAAAAACTTGTCACCTCCACACTCTAAAGCCCCAAAAAGTTTCTTGATTCCTAGTCAAAATTCCTCTCAAATTCCTTCTAATCTCTTAACTCTCTGTTATCTAGTATTTAATTTGATGTAATCTAGGAGAAAATCAAGTAATAATCACACAAACCCTTCTTTCCCTCTTTACTCTCTTGGTCAACCATGAATAAGGAAGTCATTCATGTATTTATATTATGATTTTTTTCTTACTTGCATAATAACTCCAAGTTTCTTAAATTCTCACTTTAAACCCCATTTTTTTTAACTGTTTATTGGATTCAACACCACTACAATCACTTTATATTACTTAATTTCACCATTCTCTAATTAATTATATTTTATTAATTTGTCTTTCTTTTATTTTTTTATTTCTAAATCAATTTCTCTTTTTCATAGGTTAATCTTTACTTCTTCTTGTCTAAAATATTTTCTGATTTCATTATTGATTCTAATTTCTTTTTAATAAATCGCTAATCCAAGAGAATTCTGACTAAGGGTTTACATCTTCTCTCTCAAAGCTAAAGACTAAAAATGAATGAAATAAACTTTTAGGTCAAAATAAAAATTTTGAAAATGTGGGATTGGCCATATTTTATTTTTTTTTACATTTCGGTCTTCTATCTTCTAATTTAATATTTTGTTTATAATTTCAAGCCTAATTCTATTAAGCTATAAAAGGATTCAATTGCAATAAAAGAAGTTTGAAAACGAGAAACAAAAAAACATAAGGTGCTTTATTGTTTATATGAATGTTAAAGCACCTAAGGAAAAACCCCGATTCTATTCTATTATATGAATTATGAATCACCTCGAAAAAACCCCAGATCTTTTTGTATATAGTATAATAAGCAAAAAGAAATAACCTAAAAAATATTCCCCTCTTTCTTCAACCTATGTCACACTACCTCCACTCGTATTGTTTTCTCTCAGCCTCATTGAGAAGCCATCACCTAGCTCCTCCTACCATTGAAAACCAATAAACCAGACATTGTCCTCTCTCCACCAACACCCTAGTATAGAACAAACTCTCACTTAACCATAAGCCAATCGACCACCATTTATTATTATCCACTATAACTCAAACAAGCTAAACTCTTTCTCCTAACTAGATCTTCTTCACAAGAGTAACAATCATATATCTGACCTTTACTACCCCAAAAATTGATCAAGTTACCTTTATTGATTCACTCCTCCAAAAGCTCAAACCATTATAACCATATCTTTTTCCTTTCCCATAACCATTATACAATAGACTCATTCTCTAGCCAAAAGCTCCAATCATCATTGCTGATTCACAATGGCATATCTCCCGAAACAAACCCCTACCTTTCCTCCACTTCAAAACTTTGTTTCCTTACTAATGATTAATAGAAGCAACAACCATAACTCATTCCACATAACTTATCTATGATTTCTCTAATAATCTATACACAACCTGATCATGACTTAATTTCCCCCACCTGTATTTTAGCAACACCAGATAGTAGCTAGCATTATAGACATGATTCCATTTCTTCCCCTCAAATCCTCTTAGTCATCACTTCTCTTTTTTAAAACTAGTCGCTATTTTTTAAACCTTTTTTTTAAGAAATCATATAAATAAGATTTTTTTTAATTTTTCAAGGAGTCGACCTATGAATGATATAACCTTTAAAAGAGTTAAGTTTCTAAGAAGTTGAAACTCTGTGTTTTTTACTCAAAAAATTAGCTCAAGTATGGTAAAACCCTTAAAAGGGTTTTGTATTTGTGAAGTTAAGACTTTGCTATATATATATATATATATATATATATATATATATATATAAAACATGTTCTTGTAAGTATTATCTGGTTGTTTTGGTTGAGTCTTATTACATGTTCCATCTCACTGTTGTAAGGAGATCTTGGACTAGGTCAATATGACCCTATAAAGGCTTGTTTTGTAAACGTTGTGACTTTTGAGCCTATTTTTTTTTTAAAAAAAAACTAGCTAAAAAAGATAGGTCTAAGCCCAATTTATCATTCTTCATCCTTTTAGATCAAACACATATATTTCTAAAAGAGAGGATTAGACCCTATAATTGGTTCTGGATCCCAAATCATTGTCTAAGGTTGCATAGTCTTTAGCCACTAGTAAGTAAATACTCACGTATTAGTGTAGGTAAATCCTTAGCGTATGAGTACAATACACATATTTAACATTAAAAACAAATACGAAATGGCTTGTCTCAAGTAGGATGCCTTAATATGATTTTATTCTTCCCTTTTTAGCACAGTTAACCCCGTACCTAAAAAACTTTGAAGACTAGTTAGAGTTCCTAATTACTATAAAATTAAGTGACAACTCATTTTCCTATTTAACCATTATAAATCCTAATCAACTCATTGTAATATTTTCTGTGATATAATAACAACTCCACTAGGAACTTTAAGATTAAGCTCTATTTGTTTAATTTTATGATAATATGTTGTTTATTGTGTTTTGATACATGCTTTAAATGTTTATGCCATGATTATTTGTTTGAATTGATTAATATATGATTATTGTTTGTATTTTTTATTTTTATATTTTGTACAACATATTTTGTTTACCTGCATCTCATGCATTATTTTAATCTTTTTTTTTTATGAATTTGATATTGAGTAATGCACACACTACACAACATTGTATTATAAACACATGTTGTCTTAAGTTAGCACTCATGAAACCTCATACTCCTATTAAAAGTCTGCAACGTCTAGTTAGTAGATAATGAGATTTTCTCATTCTATACTCTTTGCACCTTATAGACATCAAATCAACCTTTAGGGTTTTATCATATGAGCGATGAGAGACCTTTTAAGACCAATAGGTTAGCCAACTTACCTTTGCATATAATGGCTAGAATCCTCCATTAAAGTGTCTTCCTATATTGTCTTTAGACAAGCTTAATGTACATAAAATTTCATGAGACAGGTGACAAGATAATCAAGATTGTAAAATATAATCAAGAATAGTTCTAATAGAGTTTAAAGATTGGAAAAATAGAGGGGGGGATTGTTTGAATAGAGAATTTCAATGTAGATCTCTATTATTGGTGGAGTTGATAAACTCACACAAAAAGCAAGAAAAAATAGTGGAGATGTGTAAACTTAATGATAATATTTTATTGTGATTAAATAAGGAAATGAAGAGATTTTTAGAATTATCACAAATAAAAACTCCATTTTAAAATTGTGCCTCATCACTACTGATTAGTAACAACAACACCCACAACTTATTTCATAGATAGATGCCCTGACAGTCCTTACACAACCCGATCGCAATCTACTTTTATTTTCCTGATTCTCAATAATACTAAACTAGCATAACAACCATGATTCCCCCCCCCCTCAAATCATCTTAATCATCACTCCTCTACCTCAACATGAGTGACATCCCACCAAGAACAAGAACATCCCTTGTTCATTGTTGCTCCAATGGCTTCTCTTTAATTTTCCTTTATATCAAATCTTCAATTTAAGATTTTCTATCTTGTATTTGTGTGCTTAAAATTTTTTTATACAATGTAATTGGTTTGGTAGCAGATTAAGCAATGAGGGTTAATTTAGAGGAGAAGTGAGAATGGGTGGTTCAGTGGATGAAAAAAGGAAAATGTTTTTTAGAAAACGAGCTATCTAGATTTCGAATTGTTGTGCTTTAATTATGTATTTGTTTTTTAGGCTAATAATAGTTGTTTTTAGGTGGTGATATGCATATTCATTAATGTTTTTTTTTTGTTATACCATATATGGGGTATGCTAGGCTATTTTAATTTCTCCATAAAAATATGAAATTAATTTCAAAATATTAAACAAAGCTCGGTTTCTTTTATCAAAGAATCAACATTTAGATAGTATAATCTTTAAAAGGATTTTGTTATGGTGAAGTTGAATTTTGTTGTCTAAAAATATAACTTTGTTTTTTTTTTCAAAAAAATATGTAAATAATTATTATTTTTACATTTGATATTTACATAAGAATCGACCAGTGGGTAGTATAATCTTCAAAATAATTCTATTCCTGTGAAGTTGAAACTTTGTGCTTTTTTTATATAAAAAAAATATTACTTTTTTGGTTGAAAAATTAACCCAGGCACAACAAAATATTTAACAGGGTAGGGTTCTATATTCGTGAAGTTAAAAACTTCAGTTTTTTCAAAAAAATATATAAATACTTTATTATAAATGTTATTTGGTAGTTTTTGTTTAGATCTTGTTACATGTTCCATTCCACCTTTGCAAGGATACTTGGATTGGGTGAACATGATAACTTCATTACGTATTTTATTCCTGTAAATCTTAATCAGCTCTGCGACAAGCAGGAGATATGAATGATTTTCTGGGGGTTATCATCATGTTGTTCATATCAACTAGGTGAAAAAAAGTGAAATTTATACACAGCAATTCTTGTGAGGGTGCCTTTGGAACTTAGTCAAGTTTTCTTGACGATCCATGGAGTACACATCTCGCCAAAGAGAAAGCTTTTTTATAATGCAAGGTTGATTAAAGAGGAAGACTGATCGATCAGGGCCACTACCACCAACCCAACTAAATTACAAGTTGTTTTTTTTCGTTTTTTAACCATATCCTCATGGTTTTGGTGATGGAGAAAGGGTTTTTTGCGAATCATTGTGCATGATGGTATGAACAACTTTCGCTTTGGTGAAGGAGAAAAGGTTTTTCTTTTTTTTTTTCTTTTTTTTTTGGTGAAGCACTGAGCCTTATGGCATAAGAAACTTTTGCTTTATTCCAAAAGGCGTAAAGCCCCGTGATCTAGATCCACCAATGAAAGGGAAACATTTTGCTAGGGTTTATGCCATCGATCATGCCATGTCTCAGCTTTCTTGAACTCTTCCGACTTTTTATTCATTAGACATGGATCATGGCTTGAGTATTTTCTGCCCTATCTTATGCTCAAGTACAGTCCATCTCTCAGAAAACCAGATAAGTAATGATGGTTGTATTGTTGAATCTATACTTCGTTATAGTGCTGAGAAAGTGAATCTAATTGTTTGTTTTTGTCAATTAGTTCATCATTAATTGGCTTTTAAATTCTGTGTCCAAGGAATAAACACCAGATCTTGAAGCTATAATTATTTAAATATATATATATATATATATTTTTGTTCATATCAAGAATATATATAAAATATAAAGAGAAAATATGAATAAAAAGATTAGTCTGATTACAAGAAAAAAAATAAAAAAAACAAACAACTCTATTAATTAATAAAACAACAACGTAAAAAATCAAAAAAACACGTATGTATTACGAAATCTAGTTGTTTTCAAGTAATTTTCTATGATCAATGCCTATCTTTTTCAAATGAAAAATAGCCCAGATTTGAAACATTGAAATTAAACAATTTTAGAAATATGAATTTTTTTTTTTTAAAAAAAAGTTGAGATTCTATTCACGTAGCATTTTCCTTAAAATAAAGAGTGCTGGTCTCACAATTCAAGACCCCGTTTTGGAAGGGAAAAAAAACCCTACAAAGAACAATTTAGGATTATATATAATTTCCACCATCATTATATATTGCTTTCTATTTTAATTTTCAAGAGTAAAAAAAATATTTTTTACTTTTTCCTACCATTGTTCATGCTGTGACCATTTCCCTATACCGCCATTATACCCCGTAAAACCTCTAGATTATAATTACAAGCATCACATTCTTAAATCTAGATTTCTTGTCCATCACAAGTTGCCTGTGATAGGTCTACGCAGGCGAAATTCTATCCCTTTGAACTTTGTTTTATCTCCAAAATACCCTTTTCGCTAAATGACCAAAACACCCTTCACACTCGAAGAGTCAAGACCTCAATGTTGACCCCAAATGCCCATGCGTAAAACCCAAGAAGGCGGCATCTTGGACTGTTTGGGCATACACCAAATACCGGTCAACTGTCTATCCTATGTATGATACAGAGAGGACACCTTCTTCTTTTAGTTTAGGTTAGTTAAATAAAAAAAGAAAGAACCAGACATACAAAAAAAAAGAAAGAACCAGACATACTGTACAACATTAACAGAAATAAGTAACATGAAAAATCCTGAAGTAAAGTTGTATTTTCATGTCCAAGATCGTTCATGAAAAGATGACACAACTTTGTGTAAAGATTGCTCATGGGAATAGCATCAAGTGGAGCATTCTTGAACGTGTAACTGTGTTTAAGCAGTTTTTTCATTTCATCTGGGACAGGATTCTTGCTTGCTCTATAGGCAAGCCTGCAAGGTACCGGAGGCTAACTTACAGATCGTGCTCTCCACCACCGGAGGCCATCGAAGCCGGTGTAGAGACGTCATTGGAGGCTGCAAGTTGTCGTGGGTTTAGCAAGGATTCGGATTTAGTCTCTTTGAAGATTAGTTTGTTGGGTGATTGCCAAATTGGTAAAACAAGCTTTGTGGTAAGCTTATATGACCTTTTCTTTATCTTTTTTTCTTTTTTTATATTGAGTCATGGGTTAGCATGACTGGCGCTCGGATTGATTTCTTTTATTATTCCCTTTTCTTTTTTTTTTTGAATGAAGATAAAGTATGTGGGAGATGAGCAGGAGAAGAAATGTTTGGAGATGACAGGATTGAGTTTGATGGACAAAACATTATTTGTTCAAGGTGCAAGAATTTCATTTAGTATATGGGATGTAGCAGGTATTTTATAACTGTTTAACTGAGTTTTTTTTTTTTTTGATAATTTAAGGCTTAAGAATGGAATTTCTTTAATTAGCTTCTCTTCTTCTTCTTCTTTTGGTTATTTGGATGTAGGTGATAGCAGTTCACTTGATCATGTTCCAATTGCATGTAAAGATGCAGTAGCAATATTGTTCATGTTTGATCTTACTAGCCGGTGTACTCTTAACAAGTTAGGAACTAATCCCTTTTCTTTAATGCAAAAACTCTAGGCATTGCTAGACTTTTCTAAGCATATGATTTGATTTTTCATGGCCTTCCAGCGTGGTTGAATGGTACAATCAGGCGAGAAAATGGAATCAGGTACCGATTTAAAGTTCCTCTCTTTACCAACAATTGATTCCCTTAACCTTTCTGAAATGATAGTCATCAAATGCCTCATCATAAACCAATAATTGACAATGAAGGGATGAGTGACCCTTCAGTAATGTGACCTTGATTAACCTTGATTAGTTAATCATCATGTATACTGATGTTAATTAAGTTTGTGCATGAGCCCAGAAAAGGAGCATTGATGTCAATTGAATCACTGAACCATAAAGCTACTGCTAGTTCAAGGGATGGTGTGAAACAATCTATGATTTTACCAAAACCAATTAAAGAGTGGAGCCACAAAATTAATGATGATTTCAATGCAATGTTTCATTGTTCATGATCTTCTTGACAGTTTGTGTATGCTTTTTTGCTTTTATTCAATGGGGTCTGCATCACTAGATCGTACAGTGAGACTTTTTTTTAGAGTGGAGCCCTGGTGTTAATAAGAGACCAAACTGTTTTAATGTGAATGCTTTTTGTATCTCAAAGTTTTCTGTGCTCTGTTTGCAGACAGCAATTCCTATACTAATAGGGACCAAATTTGATGATTTTGTCCAACTCCCACCAAATTTGCAGTGGACAATAGTGACTCAGGTAATTTACCTGTAATCCTCAACTATTTGATTGGTTTGGTCAAATTCATGGAGCTCGTGTGGATCTCACACCTGAAAAAATTGGAATTTCACAGGTTTCCGTGCACCATAAAATTCAATTTCTGGGGTATTTCTTTTACTTTTGAAGCTTGAAGGTTATTTTTAAGAAAAGTCCTCCTCCAAGAAGTAGTACTTAATTTTCATGATTATGCTGCCAAAAACTTTAAATTCAAGTATCATGTCTGCAGCTTAATTTTCATGAACGAGACACCCCATTGATTAGACTGTGAATTTGAAGAATGGTGTGGGGGATGACTAGGCGGTGTTTGTCTTTGTGGCATGAACATGTTTTTACAAAATTTTAAATTGTTTTTAGCTTTCAATTATTTTTGTGTGTATTTTTCCATCGATTTAATTTGTTGGTGTTAAAATAAAAAAAATATTATTTTAATATATTTTCAAGAAAAAAAAACATTTTGAAAAACTCAAATACACGATAAGATAAGAACTTTTGAGTCCTAATTAGTCAAGTTTTGGTAAAAAGAAACTCTGGAGAAATTGAAGAAACTGACATTTCTTTGTATTTCCGTGTTGAAAAAGAAGCACAAGGGGCCACATGTTTCCCCATTGATTGATGAATGTTAATTAAGATTGGAAAGAACTGTGGTTAAATGTGCTTTAGGCCTGTCAAATTGAATTCTCTACTGTGATGCATTACAGGCAAGGGCATATGCAAAGGCAATGAAGGCAACCCTTTTCTTTTCAAGTTCTAAACATAACATAAATGTGAACAAGATCTTCAAATTTATCATGGCTAAACTCTTTAACCTGCCATGGACAGTAGAGAGAAACTTGACAGTTGGAGAACCCATAATTGACTTCTAAAGGTGGTCGCTTTGGCACTGATCCTCCTGTACATAGCCGGAAGAGGGAAAAAGATGTAAACAAGAGATAAAAATTCAAGCAGCTCAGCAGATGGATTCTGCAGACCCTTTTTTTTATATTGTATGGTTCTCCTTGTTCTTTCTTTTTCTCTTCTAACTCTACACTGGACTGGAGATAGCTGCTGTTACCTAGTGTATGGTAGCATAGTGTAAAAATAATGTTTTTTTTTCTCATATATTCCTCCTCCATGTTAGAGAAGGAATCAGTGCTGCTTAAACTAAAATAATCCAAGCTGGTAATTTCCTCAGGAATTCTAAACACACTGCCATGCTGCTGCATGCCATTTTTCAGATCTGAATTCACGTTTTTTCTACAAAGGGAATAAAGCCCATATCTAGGTATGGACAATCAAAGAGACAGGAGAATCCACATTTATTCCAATTCCACTTTAAACTATAACCATCAATGGTCAGCCCATCCCCCATACCTACCGCAATGCCCTACAAAAATTCTTTGTTTCAGGGGAAAATATTATCTTAAGAGTAGCTTTATCTTCGTTCTAACGAGATAAAGTATAACAACTTAGTACATATTTATTAAGCACGACCTGGATTTAAAAAAAAATAAAAAAAGAAAAGGTTAAATGGATTTAATTAGTGTAATAAAGTTGTGCGTCAACTTAATTTTTTTACCGGATAAAACTAGATTAATTTTTTTATTTTTTTTGTGAAACCCTGCTCAAGCTATGTCTTGAGTTGATTGGGTTTCAGGATGGACGAGTTTAATAGCAATGTCTTGGTGATAATTAAATCACTGTCCCAAGTTATATTATGTGATAGATTAATTTTTTTAACATAAAAAATTTTAAAGCATTGCTACCATGTTTTTTTTTTTAATCACGAATTCAAATTATGATATGTATTGAAATATCGTTATGACGACATGTTAGATAATACTTTTAAAAAATATTAAGATAATAATATATTAAATTAGTTTGAGTTCACTCATAAAAATCAAATAAAAGAGTTTAATTAAAAAAAATATTCAATTAAAAAAAATTTTAAAAATAAAAAGGTTCAACTCGGACAATCAGATAATCTGGATTAATTTACTAAACTCTCAATTTGAGTCATAAAATCAGATAAATTCATAAAAAATAAATAAAAAACAGTTATTCCAATAAATAATAGTTAGTATTCTGTGACTATCACTGCAGCATCATTTAGTGTGTTGTGAATAGTTAATTGGACTACTGAAAAAAACCACTTACACTGCATTTATGTAAAACAATTGTAAAGCAACATCCTTTCTGGAAGGAAATCATTGCAACGTTCTGTCTCTTTCCCTGCCTGCCTACTGCCATTTTCTAAACTAGTCAGCTAACCATGTTCATGCACAGGAAATTGGTTTCTCAATTCTTGCATAAAAATATTTAAAATTTCAGGACAGAAATATTCACATGATCAGTTTTCTTATTGTTTTTTTCCTGCCTCATGAAATTAAAATATAAGTCTACTTGTTTTCTCCCCCTCGGGACCAGTTTGTTCATCATCTCCACCACACGGCATCTTTTGTCCTGCTCATATTCATATTCCTTCACTTTAAGTTTAAGAGTGTGGTTGCAGGTGTTTTTCAAATAATTTTTCGTGTTAAAATGCATGTTAATAATGTTTTTTCATTTTTTAAAAATTATTTTTGACATCAGCACATCAAAACGATCCAAAACATACAAATCATATTAAATTTTAATAAAAAAAATTAAATTTTTTAAGAACGCAGCCGCAGTCGCGTTTCCTAAGTAAACAGCAGAAATTCCACCATCGCAATGAAAAAGACCTCCATGAACTAGTAAAAAAATTGATTAAATCAATTAAAATATTTTAAAAAATATCTAGTTTGGTTTCTGGTTTTGGTGTGCCTGAACCGACCAACCCGAACCAAACCAAACCGATTCGGTTTAGAAATAAAAAAAATAAACCAAGCCGCAGGCCGGCACCTCCCTCCCATTAGCCATTATGCATTAACGATTAACCCTAGGACAAACCATTTTTCATTTCTTTCACTTTTAGTTTCACACAGCCGCCCCCTCCCATTAATCCTTTCATCCATAGTGACACAACCGTTGCCCCCGTCCCCTCCCTCAAAAAGTTTAGAGACACAGACAATGTCTAAAAATAAACCAAGCCATTTTCTCTCTTTCCCCCAAAACTCCAACTTGAAACTTAAAACCTCACTAAGATTAAAAGTTTCGGTTCAATTTCAGAGATTAATTTGTTATGGGGTTAAGGATTCTGATGAAGAGACTAAAGCAGTGGTGGATTCTAGTGGTGGAGGAGGTGGAGGTGGAGGTGGAGGTGGGGATGATGGGGATGGGGAGATGGAGAAAAAAGATGGGATTTTGCCAGAGTGGTTAAATTTCACTAGTACTTGTGATGCGAAGACCGTGTTTGCTGTTGCTGCTGTTTCCTTTTCTTTCTTTCCTTTTATGATGTTAATGAGGTTTTGTGGGAGTAAATTTGATGCTGAACTGAGACATATTTCAGTCACAGAGAAAAAAAACTATAGGTTTTTTCAGTTTTGGACCTCAAAAACTGAACTTAAACTGGTCGGTTTGGATCAATTCCAGTTTGGTTTGAATTCTTTTTTTTTATTTGGTTGTTTTTTAAATATAAAAACTAAACTTAACTGAAAATAAGCAAAAAAAAAAATAATAAGACCAACAAAGCCTTTCGTTTGTTAATATTAAGGGAAAAAAAAAGGGTTCAAGAGACCTGAGCATTATTTTTAAAAATTATGAACTGGATGGATAAAAACGAGGCTTAAAAAGAAGTTTAGACGTATCAACAAGGTTATCTAACATAATCGAGATCGATCGGCTATAATTAAAACTTTTTTCTTAATAATTAAGAGTTTTCTCTGTAAAAAATCCATATTCAAGAACCTTCTTGAGTAATACATACGAAACCATCAATGCATAATTATTCAAAAGAATCCATACATAATGTATAAAAGTAGAGATGAAAACACAAGCTTCCATCATCTTCAGCACAAAGTTTAGTGAATCATCACCAAGTTGCTGATATTATTTCAAAGCTGATACCAAAATAAAATGGTTGGAGAGACTGGTTTATAAGACTGATATGCTTACATTCCGAGATGCCTTGTAGAATCCCAAGACTATCTGTGCTCTTCCCATATAGAACTCCCTATTCTCGCCATTATCGCCACCTTCATTGGAGGCATAAAGATTAAGTTCCTGCATTGCACGGCCGAAGTGGAGCAAGTATCTCAGCACATATAGTTCATTCCTCGTGCCCTTAAATCCCTTCACATTCACCACCCTAAGAGTCTCAATGACGCAAAATTCAACTTGAAAGTTCCTTGACCAAAGTTCCTCAGGGTCAAATGGATAGGGAGGTTCATAATCCTGAAACAAGCATAGTTTAAAGAACAACGTTAATCCTTCAAGCTCAAGCTACTCAGAAAAAAAACATTGCTGCGCGGCAGAAAATAGTGGCCGGATTTCTGCACGAGTACTTACTGGGAAAATTCTTGCAGGGCCAATGTCTATGGTAAGCGTCTCTAGGCGAGGAGAGCTCCTTAGCATGAACTTGATACCACAATATTCATTACTGTGCAGTGCTGTTTTCAAGGTCAGCTTGCGGACATCAAGTGGAGCTTGCAAACCCAATGGTTCGTCTCCGCTAGGAATAATCTGTGAGTGACCACCAACAAAAGAAAATGATGTATGTTAGTCCCAAATAGGCGACAGTATTAAGCTTTAATTTACTCAAAAAAAGAAATTACTGTGGAAACAAGATTTTCCCACTTCTCCTTTTATACAAACTAGTCAATTAGGTCAGAATCTATTATGATTTAAGGTTGAAGAAATTGTCTTCTAGGGAAAATATGGACTTGTTTTAATGCCCTGGATAAAAACATTTAATTTACATTTATGAACGAAATCTTTTAACTTCCTCACTAATAATATATGGATGAAAGGATGGCATTATATAAAATCAAAAGTTTTGTAACTCAAATGATAATGAAGTGATGTGTTAAGGATTAAATTGAGGGTTTTCAAAATCAAATCATAAATATAAGTTTTGCCCCTTTTTCAGTACAAAACATAAATCAAAATTGTAAGACTAAGAGAGAAATTGAAAGAGAAGATGATCCATGTATAGCATAAGATTAAATCAGATATACAAGTTCTATCTGTTTTTTTTATCACACAAATTAATCTTATGAAATCAAGACTACAAAAAAGTAAGGCAATTTTAAGACAAAATATTTGCAAGAACTGGGAATTCTTACATAAAACTGACAAAATCTGTCTAAATGTGAGAGGCAACATAAAATTCACTAGGAAAATGGTTTTAATTAAGACATAATGCAAAAAAAAAATATATGTAAGGATCTATACCTGTAAGAAGACACTGCAAACAGTCAGAATTCGAGCAGCAAAAAGCTCTTGTAAGAGATCATAGAGGAAGGCACCAACTTCTTCAAATTCAGTCTGCATCCCAAAATCAAGTTCAGCCTCTACCATGTCACGTTGGTTCTCCAAGAGAAATTGACCCACTTTTCCTGAGTACTTGAAGAATTGAAATCTTGGTCCTTCAATTGCTAACCATTCATGCCTAATATCACATTTGTCAAGAACCAAGTTTTGTAGCCTCAAACCTGGCTGGGATATCTCAAAATATTCCAAGTTCCAACACTTTTTCAGACGCAAAGTCTCTAGCAATGGACAACTCTCCAATATAACCAAAATAGATCCAATATTTATGTTAATCCACCCCAGAGAAAGGCTCTTTATTGCACTAAAGTTAGTGAACTTCGATGCATCAAACCAGCACGAAAACAACTTCAAGGATTCAAGAGCCTGGCCATGTTCATAAACATGTGAAGGCAATTCAAATACTGCTTCATGATTCATAATTGCGTCTTCTCTCCATGTAGGATCAGAGAAATCTAGTCTTAATCCTGTCGCGTTATGCGAGGTCGCAAACATGACAATGTTTTGCATATCGACAAGAAAATTCCCTGGCTTTGAACATCTGAGTCCAAGTGTTTTGATAACCTGTTGTGAATGGTTTGCAATAAACTGCCGTGCAAAGTTGATGAAAACTTCTCTTTGAACTTTTTGATTCTCCTCAGATTCATCAAGTTTAACAAAGTTGTTTTCGTCGAAATCAACGTTCTCCACTTCGCGCCAAATGTTAAGCCATTGTTTGGACAAGATGCATGTTCTAGCAGCTTCTTTGAATGACAGGAAACTTGCAATGATTATGAGTAGAGAACTTGGCAGGTTTGAGAACATGTCTGTGTTTCTGTCCATGATTATGAAGGGGTTTGTCTGAGAATCTGAAGAGACAGTTGCAGAGGTTTTTTATAGCGAAGAAATGCAGTTATTTTGCACAGTGACCGTTTGTTTCCTGTGAACGTTTGTTTCCTGTGAAAGGTTGTGTCTTTCTGTTCAGAAAATTGAAACACGGGCAGGGAAAACAGCCCTTGACTGGAAAATTAAGCAAGGAAGATGGGATTGCAAAATATAGGACTGGGAAAATGAGAAGAACATTCAACCAAGAACGATCTCCTTTGTTGCATCAAGAGAGAAAAAGAACTGGTAAATATTATGGATCTGATTCTCAAAGAACAAAAAACTATTGGACCTTTATTTTTTTAGTGATTCAATTTTGATTCATAATTGGTAACACTCAAAAATCACTAAACAAAAAATTCAATATATTACCAAATAAGAAAAGAAAGAAAAGAAAGTCTCATCGGCGTCTTGTCGGCACGAGTTGGTAAGCCAAAACTGGTGTAGAAAAAGACCGAAGAACATTTATGAGTTACACATGGTTATATAACAAATTTATCATCACCTTGCTGTAAATATTTTTTATTACTACAAGAAAATAAAAATTATTTGTTGCTTCATCGGCACGTTAATCTTTTTCTTGCCTCACCGGTGCTGTAATGGCTAATGTTTGGCTGCACTTATACTATTGTACTCGCCACTATGTTCTTAAATTATGTGCTCGTCAATTTCTTCAGAAGAATAACTATAAATTCGGAATTCTGAATTGAGTTTGATTAGAGAGCATAATTTCAGTTGACATAACTTTCTTTTGTTAAGAAACTAATTCCATACCAGAACTAAGACCATTATTGCATTTGGAAGAGAGAATAGAAGAGGGAAGATTATTGCATATTGCAGTTCGTAAAGGCAAATGAATTTACAGACAGCACTTCAATGTAACAGTTCATTAAATGATGTTTCTGGTTCTTTATTACTTCAGAGTTGATTAGGCGTAGTTGTGCTTAATCATCGATTCAAAAAAATATAATTTTTTTAAAAAATTAATATTTTTTATATTAAAAAAATACTTTGAAAAATAACCAATATATCATTCCCAAACAATCATTAATTTTTTAGGCGGTGGTCCTTTTTCTTTCCATTACTTGTATATTGGACAAACAAATAAACCAAGATAACAAATAACCATACCATCAATGTGATTAGTCAAGAAAGGATCAAATGCAACGGCCAGTTATGCAGTACACATGACTGGAATGGCCACAAACCTCAATCGGCGAAAAAAACTACCATGATAAGACCTCTTGAGCCTAGCAAGAGCGAGCATAATGAAAGTGTCAAACCCATCAGCTTAAACCAATTGAGTTCTCACATTAGACACAAGACCACTCCGATCCCCAGATGAAGCAAAATAAGCACTACTACAAGGTCTCCTACATATCAGAATAAGGATTTGATGGATAAACAAAATGTTCTTGATTCTCCAGAATGCTGATGTCAGAAAATCATACTGGAGAAGCCGCATAACGAACATCAATCAGATGAGTTCTCGTGCAGCAGTACATATTCTCGGCTGAAAAAAAAAAAAGGACATGTAAATCATTTGCAATGAGCAGAGCATAACCAGCTTGGGAAAACTCATTCAGAATTCTACAAACATTCATGTCAATGTGAAGCATTTCATACTGGTCAAGAACAGAACAGATTTTTCGAAATGTCAACTTGCCACTGGAATTAATCTCTATATGAAATAGTGTTTCACACATCAAAATGCAACTTACTAATGCATAATTAGCTTCCGACTTTTGTTTTGTAAAGCAGGAAACAAATAGGCCGTGACTACTACTATATTGCACAACATTCAGATATTCAAAGTTTGCCTTCTAACAAAAAAGAGAGTTTTGTTGTATATAAATGGTAAGGCAAAAATTTATGAGAGTTATGCGCTTCCATCTATAAGCAGAAATTGTCAAGATAAAATAGACTAGATTGAAGCTATATCAAATATATAAGCTTCAAGGGCTGAAAAAATCACAGCCTCGACTTTTAGAATCAGAGACAATGGTATGCCACTCAACTTCCCAATAGCTTTTGAAGAACATGCAAAAGCAGACCCAAATGCCCAAAGAGATGAAAACAATCAAATCACAGACAAAGCATATATTGTATGAATACCAAAGAAAAAGAACCTACTTCAGCCAGTATAATAACAGTGGAGAGGCAAAGAAAGTTTAGCATGATTCATACAATAAAAAATGGACGTTGCATTTTGAATGGAGGCCTACCTACTATTACCAAATTTTATTGTGTCCTTTTCAAATAGTTCATAATAACGCTGAGGTTCAATGGGATTATCCTGCAAATGCAGAAGAAATTTTAGATTCAATCACAACAATAAATAAGAGAACAGCTCAGTATATGCTAACTTGATATTAAGAGAGATTGCTCACATTAATGAAAGTTTTATTTGTGCTTCCAAGGTCCATTACGTAAGGCCTGTCCATGGCATACAGAAAATACAAAGTTTGACTAGGAGATGTGATAAATTGTCATTCATCAATGAAAATAGTCATGACACAACTGATTCTTACCTTACTTGCTTTTTTAACATGCCATCAGGCTGCTCCTTTTCTACTTGCCTAACAACCAGAAACATGAAATCATAAAAATGTCCTGAAACAGCAAAGAAGAAAAATTAAACTGCTAATTTTAGATCTACCGGAATTGAATAACAGCATGTTGCTTGCTGCATGATGGATGGTCTGTAGGAATATCTGCCACCCTCCTTTCTCTCCCAAAAAGGTAACAGCTCTGACGATGTATATAAAGGGGTTCTGTTCACCAATACAATTGTTAGAAACATAAACATCAGCCAGAGGGTGAGTTAACAGGTTTCTTCCATAATCAGAAATTCCATCCTGAACAAGGACTGACCATAAGAGAAATAAATCCACATGCAATGCCAACACCACCAAGTACAGAAAAGCTCTGGTAAAAACAGAAGGAAATTAATTGACTATTGACTCCTTTCAGATAAGGACTAAAGGCTTGTGCACTCTTTTCAGAGGAAAAAAAAATATTTTGTTTAGATTGGAAAATTAAATTGTTCAATGTTTATACACTCTTGTTTTGAGAGCATTAAAGTATTTAAAGAGCTCTTCAAGGACAGCTTGCAGGGGGCAGAACTTGAGTTTTTGGAATGGGAAAGGGGGTGCAATATGAAAGCAATCAGGGTAGACTTGAAAATTAAATAACAACGAAAAATCCATATTAATAATACATAATTGTTTGGGGGTGCAAAACATGTATTCCTATTAAATAAGCCTTAAATGGAGGAGTAGAACTAAAAATCTTCAAATTTGAAGCACTAAAATTTAAAATTTCTACGACTTTGGTGGCCCCCTCATAATAAAGTACAGTTCTGTCCTTGAGAAGCAGGGAAAGAAATTGTCAGGAAAACAAAAGAAGTCATGTAAGTTCTTCACAAGACTTCAAAAAATATTTAAAATTTCCCCTTAAGAAGTGAAAGCTTCAAGACTTAACCAAAAGGTCCACTCCCAACCTGTATCCTGGCATCTTACACATGTATTGAAATGTAACCCTGAATTCTACTAAGATTTTGCAGCTACTATATATAAATTTGTTTCAACTATACAGTCTGATAACCCAGCATCAAAGCAAGCCAGACACATTTTAATTTGATGACAGTAAAAATGCATGATTTGGGAAGGCAATGGATGATGTCTGATTTATGGATTTCCAGGTCTCCCAGAAACATATACATATACAACATGTCATATGCAGGACTTACCATTCAGAGCCTCACCACCCTTAAAAACATAAAGTCGCCATCTTACATTAGGTTTCTTAGCATCTGGGGGCTCGGTGAACAGCAATGTAACACCTAGAAAATGAAAAAAACCAATTAGCATAAGTGAATATGAAAAAGGAAACTACACACAGCATGTGTTGGTAAAGCTTTTTCACATCAGGCACGAACCAAAGAAAGAAAGAAAACAAAAACAGAACATGTTTTGGCCCAATTTGTAAAACTGCTTATGGAGATCAAATCCACCATCAATCAAGAAGCCTCAAGTACCCGTGCCAAATTCTTCCTCTCGTATGGATGTAATTTGAAAAGGTATAGCCTATATGCCACTTCAGGGAATCTACTGTTTTCTTTCTTGCCTCCCAAATGCTGTTAAACTTCCCCAATTATTTTTCAAATGACAAAATAACTGAGTAACTCTACATGGATTCAACTAAACTGACAGAAAAATGATACATTTATGTCAAAATGTGTAAAGCAATTGCACGACAAAAATACCTCTACATCTAAACCAACTAACCAAAGATGCCAAACAACTTTTAGCTTGCCACTAGATTTGTATAAAAGAGGTGAGAGAGAGGTTCAGCAGAATTATTAGTGATAAGAAAAAAAAGGAAATTCTCTTCAGTGAAACTAAAAGCAATGTACATATCACCCACCTCTAACTCTATTGGTTTCGGCAGCAAGCTTTCCAGATAGCTCAAAAGAAGGTTCTTGCTGCAATTTGTAAAGATAATGATCAATACTAAGGTCATTAGCTAGACACAATGAAGATCTATTTCTTATCCAAACAAAAGTATGTTTACAAACTAAATAAGGAGCATTAAGCACAGGGAAGTAAAGCAACCACACAAGCTGTTCCTACCTTCTTCTTGACTTCCAAAGCCTCCTCAGCAGCCTTCATCTTAGCCACAGAATCATCATAATTGTCATCATCACTATTCCTGCCCAAGCAAATTTAAGTAGGACAATTTATTATTATTATTATTATTATTATTATTATTATTATTATTTAGGTGTTTCTAAATAGCATTTCCATGGTAGAGGCACATTACCAATGTTCCAGTCCAAACATGAGAAAAAGAAAAGCTTAAGAAGCAGCCTACCTTTGTTCAGCTCCCCTTGAGTTTGTCCCCTGAAATAATTAGTTTTTCCAATCAGCGTTTCATTCAAGAATCTTTTCAAGAAAAGCAATTCCAAAGATTCATCAAAGTTTGAAATCTTAAAAGATAGACATAATCCACAAGACATTTTCTGTTCAAGGAAAAGATTGTAGACTTCAGGCCAAAATGATTCGGGGCCTTAATTTTCTAGCAAAACATTCCATAGGTTTCCATTGGGATTCTTTGTACTCTAGCAACTTCTAGGGTTGGGATTTTGTTAATTATAATGTTTCTGGCTAGTGGCTACTTGTTTGGTTTTTGCTATGGATTATCATTACAGTGTGAAAGCAGTTACGAGAAGGGGTAAAAGAGGAGATTTTATGGTTATAATGAGAGATTAAGGGGTTTGGCGGGGTTTCTTGATGAGATTTATGTTAAAGTTAATGATTTGAAATTCACATGCAAAGAGCAACCAGTAAGTTAACAATGGGAATTGAATGGGGTTGTTTGTAAAGGTTATCAGCTTTTAATACTACCAAGTTTCCAACAACTTCATGAAAACATATACAAACCTTTGAATCAAACAAAAACAATTACACAAAAAGGAAAAAAGAATTTATCAAAATCCAAATACACAAATCACATTTAGTTTGAAATTTTATCGAATTGCAAACAGAAAAACAACACAAATTAGCCTACATTCATCAGCAACATTGTGAAGCAGACAATTTTTAACCACAAACAACACAATAATTAGATAATTTAATAAGAAAAAGAAAAAAAAAGATGTTTAGACCAAAGTGTTGTTAGGGGTGGATATCACCAGACACCTCATTGCGGTCTCTCTCTGTTTGAGGCAGCGGCGATCGAGACCCATGCTTGCTCCTGTTGCGACGGTCTGATTCCAATGGTGAAGTAGACCGCCCCTTATGTCTTCCTCTAGAAGAAGACTTTCCTTCAATCTCATCCCTCTCTGACCTTCTCTCCTTCCCAACTTCCCTCTCTCCTCTTTCTCTACGATTCCTCTCAGCTTCCCCCTCCCTTTGCAAACCCTTATCGCCTCCCTTTCCAAGACTCTTTTCATAATCTTCTCTCTCACCCTCTCTTTCCCTTCGTGTGCCACCCTTCTCGCTTCCCTTTTTGTCGTGATTCCTGTCAACCTCTCTATCTCTCATTTTTGCACCCTCTTTCTCATCTTGGGATCTCCTTAATCTTTTCGTTCTTGGCGAAGGAGACCTCCCGCGATTTGAATTTCTCTCTTTTTCAACTGGGGAGCGGTCCTTTTGCGAGCTCCTGTGTCTTGCTGGAGGAGATAGAGGAGGAGACATCTCCCGCTTCTTGGGAGATTTATTATTATTATTACTGCGGCTAGAGCGTTGCTGTTGTTGTTGTTTCTCTCTCACTGGGGAAGCATCTCTATCTCTATCTCTATCTCTATGAGAGCTTCTATGTCGATCCCTGTGTGGAGATTGGGATAAATTGCGCCCCATTGCCACTGATTTTTCAATTCCAATGGACACTGATGATAGTAATAATAATAATAATAAACCTCACTTAAACCCTAAGATTTTGAGGGAAGAAATCAAAAGCAAGAACTTAGCTAACACTTGACAGCTAATAGTCGACTGTAACGTTCCAGAGAAAGTGAAGATAGGGTTTTCTTTTTTCTGATTATTTCTTTCCCCACTTGCCCGGTTCGGTCATTGTTCTAAAATCCGGACCGGTCCGATCAGTTAACCCAGTAATAAGTTGGGTTTCACTTTAAACCAGATTTTTTATAAAAATTACATCATTTTATTTAAAAAAAATAAAACCATATTAGTTTAATAAAAATATTAAATTAATCAACTAATCTATAAATTAATCCATGATCTACTTTGAGTTGGCCCAGACCTTGAGAACGGTCTTGTAACCATGGGTGTGGTCTTAAGAAAAGGAAAACTTAAAATATATTCTCCGACTAACGGGTAAATTTTTTACATTCAAACTGTTTTTATATTAATTTTACCTTTTAATTGTTTTGATTTCTTAATTAAAATTCTTGTTAAAATCACTTAATAAAAAGAAAAAGGTTAAGCTTTTCGCAAAATGAGGTACTTTCTTTTAATTATTTACTCAGATTAGATCAAATTCTGATTGAATTTATAAAACAATATCTTGGTAACATGTTTTTTAACCAAAAAAAAAATAAAAATAAGTTGCATGGAATTAATACAATGTGACCTTATCAATTTTATAGAGCCCAAAACAATACCAAAGATCAATAAAAACATAATTAATTCAGAAAAATTTAAAATAATATCTTTAAAATAAATATTAAAATAACATTATACTGAATTGACCTTGGCCAACCTGAAGCAAGGTTGTAAAAAACATTTTTTTAACACAACATGAAATATATAATATAAACTTTAATCGTAAACCATAAGTAAAATATTTTAACTAATTATATATTGACATTTCCAATCAAGTAGTAAAATAATAATATAAAACAATTAAAATAAAAGTGAAATAAACAATATAAATATCCAAATATCTTAAAATACATGATTCAAATAAAAATTCATATATGGTTTAAATAACTTAACAATACAATATAATACAATTATATCTATAGAATTTCATTAAGTAAAAACTAACAAACCTAAAACAAATAATATGTTGGTGTGTCATGTAACTAAACACAACCTCATTGTCTTTATTTTTCTTATTATTTCTAAAATATTTATTAAAATCATTACCATTTAAAAAATTATTATTACTACTGCTAATATAAGCATCGATATTAAAAATATTAACGCTACTACTAATATAGAAAACTGATGATGATCCATATTTTCTTTTATTTTTTATAAAACACCTATTTATATTTAAATTCAACTTGACTTCACTGGTCAATCCAATAACTTATTTATTCATTCCATAATTTATATGAAGTCTTATATTAAATCAGGGGGAGTTAATTATATATTACTCAAAATGAAAAAAACATTAAGGACACCGAATGTTGAAATGACATTTAAAGAATTAAATTAAATCATCATAATTAATAATTATTTTTTAAAAATAAAACTATACAAATTGAAGGCCAAGTGGCCTTGGTATAAAAGGAAAGCAAAATGTAAGGCCTCGCTGTTTTCAGCCTTTTTCTTACCAAAATATCTTCCTTTTCCTCTCTCTCTCTCTCTCTCCCTCTCTCATTTGGAATCCAAATAATAACAATCGTCTCCTCACAGAAGGTGAATGGTACAACGGGGAGTCGGGGAAAGCCTGCCTAGCAAAGCCAAGCTTGGAAAAACCACCTAAAGCTAAGACTACTTTTTGGGTGTTGCTTTTGAGAGAGAGATTAGCAGAGTGTGGAAGACTGGAAGTTATGGTGTTGCTATGGCAAAAGAGGAAGGGGAAAGGGGAGTGAGGACTCGGGAGGGACTCAGGGAGAGTACAGTGTAGTCAGTATATTTTGTAAATTGTAACTTTTGTTGAACTCGTAAACTCGGTCGGAGTTAGAGACTGTTTGTTTTTATGTAGTTGTTGTGGTTATGGTTAGAAAAAAATAATTTTAAAAAAAGTATTTTTTCTATGGTTTGTGTATATATTTTGTTTGTTTGGTTAAAAGTATGGTGTGATTTTATTTTGGTAAAAATATATTTGGTTAAAACTGTGGTTGCGGTTGATATTGTATCTAAAATGACTAAAAATGACATATATGAAATAATTTTTTTTGTTAAGAGGAAATAAAACATTTTGTCCAAATATATACCGGTAAAAAAATAAATTGTTATTTGTTATTACAAAATAAACATCATTGTCCCATCAAAATATTTGCAATGCCATCACGAATATAATCCATACGCGACGTCCTTTGGTGCCCTCGTGGTTGTGATTGTGTAACGACATCGGGAAAAGTATCAGGAGGAACAAAATCTGGATGACTATCAAACTTGTTGAATGCAACATCTTAGCCCGACTTCCGCTGAATGTAGTTATGCAGGGCCATTGATACGACAACAATTTTAACTTATGATTCGTAAGGAAACTCAGGCATGTTTTGCAAGATTTGTCATCTTTTCTTCCAAACTCCAAATGTACGTTCAATGACACATCGTAAGGATGAATGGACTCGGTTGAATAGTTTCTCCTGACTTCGCGGTTGTCCTCGTCGAAGAAATTCTGGAAGATGATATCTCTCCTCTCTATATGGACCCAAGTAACCGTACTCATTCGGATATCCCGAATCAACGAGATAATACTTCCCTGCATAAAATTAATTATTGTTTAACGCTTACTTCTTATTTCATATAAAAGAAAATTAGACCAGCTGAACAACAACCCTATTTTTTATGGATGAATACCTTCCGGTGGCCTCGGAAATTCTATGTTTGTATTTCCAATCGCCTCATAAAATATTCTTGTATCATGTGCATTACCTTCCCACCCAGCCCAAACAAATGTAAATTGCATGTCAAAACTACATGCTGCCATTATATTTTGCATCAGTACACCTTTTCTACCAATAAATGAGATTTGATTTTCTTGTGATACACATGCACGTACATGTGTTCCATCAATCGCTCCAATGCAATTCTAGAAAAACAAAAAATTTGTTGCCGAATCAATTTAATTTTACTTAAGTATTTGATTGTAACCTTTTGAAATATAATAACAACTTGTAAAAAGTATGTTTTTTACCTTGAAATGAGGCATGTATCTCGGATTCATTGCAATTTCCAGTGGTGTTGCTGTGAATTCTGGATCTACTGGTCTGATTAAATCAGCAATTAGCACGCACACAGAACGAAGAACTTCGTTGAAATTTCTGGACACGGTTTCACCTGAATGTTGAAACCTCTCCTGAACTTCCCTGTTCAAAGCGCCTAGAGCTAAAGTGTAGAGAAACATGCCTACCTTCTCAATAACACTCATCCATCTAGATGGTTTCAACCCATACATTGTTTCCAACTCAAGAGACAAACTCTTAAATGTGTCTGCATCCATCCGAAACATGTTCACACAACGCACCCAATGCCCATTTAAAATTTCAATCAACCATCGCATTCCAGTGTTGTATGAAACCATACATGGTTCTTTATAAACATACGTATTGTGATACAAAGCCAGTGCTCCAGCAGTGCATATGACTAATTTAGTGCGATCACACTCTCTATGCCAAAATAAATCGCCACTGTCATTATCATCCTGTTGATTTTGGTCGTCGTCCTGCACATCATTGTTATTGTTCCCATAACCAGCATCGAAACTACCTCCAAAACCACTTCCAGAACTTGTACCAGCAAACCCATCAGACACATACCGACCAACATTATTCATAACATTTTCATAATGGTCATCAAAAAGCGCATTAAACCAATTCGCATCCATATCTACAAACACAACTTAATATCAATTTTGAACCTGCAGAGTACTAGTAAAAAATACATGTTCATGGAATAATATGTTTTGACTATTGTTGACGTTAATGGCGGCCTTAACACAAAACATTTATGTTTGAACAAGCGCTAATTATCGAATATATTTTACTTATACGTAACTCATTCAATATTTTAAACACAACAATAATAGCAATTTTCAACCTGCAATGTAACGGTAACAAAACATTGTTCATTGCGGAATTTGTTTAAAATATTTTTAACGTTAATGACGACATTAACTTAACCCAAAACATTTAAATTGGAGCAATCCCTAATAATCAAACATATTTTACTTATAAATAACTCATTCAATATTTTATAGCACAATCATAATTTCAATTCTCAAAACATTATTCATACACATGGGAATGCTTGAAATATTTGTTGGCAGCCAGAAAAGTATAAAAACTTTAGCAAACTTATCATTCAGCTTATAAATTGAAAAACACATAAATGAACTTGCTTTATTGACTATAAACAGCAGCCCTATCAGCTTTACCCTTTTAATTTGTTTACAAGAAACATAAAGATGAAGCTTTATTAACTAAACAGCAGCTCTCAAATGAATAACTAACCTTCTAAATTCAATGAACTTGACTTGGCAGTGTAAAACAGCAACAAAACCTTCTGAAAACAGCTTGCAATACACGTGGGAATGCTTACAATATTTGTGGGCAGCCAATGAAAATGTTTTGGAATGACAATGCAGCTTAAATAGAAACCACACACACAACACAAACCACTACTCTTGACTGCCATACCCATCACCAACCCGAATTTGTACCATGAACAACCATTCAACCCAGCAACTCTCATTCAAACCATTATCAGCCATTCAAGTGAGCAACAATAATTCACAGCAGTTTCAGCAATTCAAGTCAACAACAATCATGCACAACAATAACTAACATTCAGCAAATTAGCAGTCATTCAACTCAGAAACAACCATCAAAGTCGTTAAATTACAATATCCAATTCAAGGCTGAAAAAAAAACTCAACACAAAGTTTTTCAGCCTTTCAAACAAGTCTATAGAAGTCAACATGAAACCTAAAAGTACAGCTTGTAATGTACAACAACAACAATTCTGGACATCTCAAACATAACCAATTAGCCTACAGCTACAAATACAAGGAAGTGCTCAACATATCATACGCTACAAATTAGAAACCTGGGAAAAATCAGCAACGGCAGAACCGTTTGCATCAACCATTTGGCAACAACACAGCCGCAGCAACACCTCATGCATTGCACCTCACCATAAGGATTGGTATTGTAATCTTTTAACTGCGAAAAACACATAACCATGCAATATGTTAACAACTCATTGACATAAAAACCAAACATGATAAGCGTGTTAAACATTGAAACAACACTTCAAATATGAAATGCATGCAATTCTTACCAAAACATATAACACACAACAAAATTTACTTGCTGCTACATATAACGCACAATAATATACATAACTGTAAGTGTTCCCTATATCAAATGTACACTTACATCAAGGTCTGTAGCTTGCCCTTCGATCGAACATTAATTTTAACCACTGAAATTTTCGGTCCATATCACCAATTGCTGCCCACATTTCCCTCTTACTTCTAACCATAAAAAACTCAGTTGCAAAACAATACAGCTCACTGCCGAACACCACTTCCTCAACGGAGTGAAACTCCTTCATCACCTCTTCTATGCTACATCCTTTTTTATCCAAACCACTTGACGTGCATTCACTCTTGGTAGACACACTATCAACCAACTTATCTAAACGCGAAAACAATTGTGATCCCCTTCCGGCACCCCTTCTTTTTTTTTCTCATTTTTTTGGGACCTTTGTTGCACACCTTTTCTTTTCCCACTACTACCAGTGGGATTGCTTGTGCTGTTGGCAACAGGGACACCAGCAACCATATTACTAACATCGACAACAAAATTTGGTAGACTATCCTCCTCAGAATCTCCACTACCTTCCTCAATATGAGGGTCCTCATTAACTGCATTAGTTTGCCTTTCACCGACACCATCTTCATCAGAATTCAGACCCTGTGCTGGAGCCCAAACATACTGACCAGTAGCAACAATGTTTGTAAACATGATATCATATTTACAACACAACGTGGGATCAATTCCAGCATGCCTAAACTTTCTTGCTCCGCGTATCTTCTACAAGAAGGGATAATCAAGATAAAAATGCATCAAAAAATAATGTACCAGTACTCAATCAAACAGTTTATAACAGCTTTAAACATATTGAAAAAAACAAATCTGGCTTTTAGCTTTCCACCATTCATCAGGTGCCGAAATTGTTCCAAGTTCAACACTCCAGCCTACTCCTGTTTCAGAAATCAACCTTTTTCATATTCTCCAATCTTTTTTAATTCCGTCCCACTTATTCTTTAATTGTGCTTTCGTTAATGTATGGCCAATTTGATCCTTAAAGCCATTCATAACATATTTCCACCCAGCTTTGTCGAAATGTGTGTTGGGTCGCATACCTTGCTCAATTGCTTTAATATATATGTCACAAAAAGCGTGCAACATCTCTCTAGTCCAACAAGCCTTATCTTGTGATTGAGAATCGTCCATGTTCTCGGTTAAAATGTTTTGTCTAATATACAATTAACAGGTTAATTTCCTAGAGGCATTGTAAAGGACATGGAATGCACAATCTATCTTAATTAAATCACCGACTTAAATAAAACATGCAATTTAAGAACATAAACTTAACATAATCAGCTTAACACTTTAATTGGTAGGTTTATTTATATTTATGTTTCTACAAGCCAATGTTTTCATTTCCTAAGCATAATCTGTCAATTATGTAATATTATATTAGATGCTGAGATTTCTTAGATATAATTTTCTCATGTGTTTAATGACATAATCAGACGTTGTATAGAGTAGATAACTGGCTTCAGTCCCATTTTCAGTAACTTGATATTCACACAGGTTTTATGTTTATACCCATTCAACTAAGACAATAAAACTAACAATTAAACACATGTAAAGCACAACAACTGACACTAAATGTAATTGTTGAACCGAAACAGAGATTAAAAATCTAACAATAACACAAATGTAAAACCTGTAAATTCTCAGAAAATGTTCAATTAAACACAAAAATGTTCAACCGAAACAGACATAATCAAATGTAACAATTACAGACATGTTAATTCTTAGAAAACACACAGCAACTGAAAATTAAAGATTAAATACTTGTGCAACCGAATCAGAGCAATTGACCTTGAATTTACTTGTGCAACCGCCATAGAGATCGGTAAGATGCTTGTGCTTGAGCTTTCCAGGAGACTGATTTCGATGCCCTCTTTGGTTCTGGCAAAGAAAACAGTGTGAAGAGGAAATTAAAGTAGGCAAGCCATTTTGTATGTTTGTGGCAGCAGATAAGGCATGATATATACAGTTCTTTTGGGTACAATTACAAGATAATTACCTTGGTGAGTGCGTGTCTTCTTCAACCGTGAAAGGAGTTCATCAGGGCAGCAGATCGGTGGCAGATGGGCTTGATCTACACTCGGCTACAAACACTGGTGACTGGGTTCGGTCTCTGTGAGAGCATGGCAGAGTGTGTGTAGGTGTGTTTGACACAGCGAAGCTGCGAGGAGGAGGATGAATTTTGAGATGAGGGAAGCTGTGGTGGAGGAGAGCTCAGCTGCTTGGGAGGCGAATGTAGAGGAGGAGAGACGACAGTTGAGGAGGACAGATAGGGCTAGTTAATTTTTTTTAGTAAAGGAAAGTTATGTTGCTGCGTTTTCTGAACAACAGCCACGACAAAAGCAAGGTAGAGTTGCTTTTGCTAATCCAGCGTTTGGAACATAACTTTGTGTGGGCCCCAGGTGCTTAAAACCGTGGGCAGCTGTTAACCAAACAGTTTGTAAAACGTGGACGCAGGAAACGTGGACGTAACTTCTTAGCCAAATGGGTTCTTAATCGAGTTTGATCGAATTTAACCGAGTTTGCTTATTTTCGAGTTTTTAACTCGATTCTATATATTATATATGAGTTGACTCGTAAAATCGTATAATTTTACGAGTCAATTCGTGAGTTTAATAACATTGATATGAGGTATCCATTCAAATCTGCAACTTGAATTATAAGTTCAGGATAGCCCTATAGAAAGTAAATTGAATCAAATTATAAACTTTAATTTTTAATCAACTCAATATTGAATAATAAAATTTTAAAAGTTTAATTAAAAAAACAAAAAAAAAACCTAGGTCAACTTGGGTTAACCAGCCAAACCCATGACATCAGTCATTAAACCAAAATAACTTTATAAAAAGTAAATTGAAACAGATTAGAAAACCTAATTTCTAATCAACTTAATGTTAATAAATGAAATTGAAAAAGAAATAATTCAAAAAAGATTCAAAAAATTAACTCGAGTTAACTAGGTTAACTTGTTACGTCCGTGACCTGAGTCATGAAACCAAATAACATTATATAAAATAAATCAAAATAAATAATGAATCATAATTCTCAATCAATTATTGAAGGATAAAATAAAATAAAATTGAATAAAAAAAGAACAACAAAAATCAACCTAGTTGGTTTAATCCATCAAACTCAAGACTTAAATTATGATAATAGAATAATCTCATAAAATATCAAAATAAATTATAAAAAATGTAGATTAAACCAATTATTAAATAATAAAATAAATAAAACAATACTATATAAAATTATAAAATTCAATCTCCATTAAGAATTGTTAAATGATTAAATTCAATTATTAAATAATACAATAAATAAAACAATACTATATAAAGAGGAAATAATGATTTCCCTCCTTTAAATAGTTTTTATTGATAAAAGTACAATTTTAAATTAAAATACAAATGAAAAGCTTAAAGCTTTTAATTGAAAATTTATAAAAGTTTAAGAATAAATTGATACTAAATAATGTTTGGTGACAAAGGTGAAATTAAACAATTTAATTATTTAAAAAATTTAAAAGAATTAGGCTAGGCTATTTGAAGGTACTTCACTATTAAGCAATTGTTTTTGTTTCCTTTCATTTTCAATTTTTATTTTCATTCAATTACATTCTTCATTGGAATAATTAGATGGAATTAGTATTGCAATTATGGTATAATAACTAAAATAAAAAAAATACTAAAATATAAAATATAAAGAATAATAAATTTATTTTGATCCACAAGTTCATTTTATTTGTTTTTTAGTCTCTAGATGAGAGACAAAACTCATTGAAAAACAGTAATGAAAGGAGAAAATGGTTGATTTTCGTGATTTTAGCCACAAAAGTTATAAATTTGATGTATAAATATTCCATTTGACAAGTAAAGTTTGATGATGGTGGTTATTGATATTCAAATTACCTAAAAAATAGATTGAGGCTTGAAAAGATTTGGGGTCTCGAGTTGACTTTTTATTTTTTGACTGATTTTGGCAACTTTAAGAACACAAATGGATTTGTTGAGTTATGTATTTTGTTTTTCATGTGTTTGCAAGTAAAACAGGTTGTTTGGTTCAAAAAATTAAAATGCAAGTTTCTACTTAGTTTTTGGCTATTTGGGTTGCTAGAATCTAGATAAACAGACAACACATCATCTCTCTCAACAAATGATACGTTGTCCAATTTTTTTTTTCAAACACAAAAATATGAGGTGGATGACATGTTAATAATAAAAAAAAAGGTCAGGTGTGCGCCCCTAGCCTGTAAGCCCTTGCATATTTGCTGCGGTTGGGTGTTCAACCTAATCCTTTTAAGTTGTTTTTTTTTCACTAAAAAAACATTATGTTGATTTATTTTCTCTTTAATTTTGACATGATTTTTAAATAATATTATAAATAATATTTGATTTTTTTTATTATTTTTTCAATTATTATGTATCTAATATAAAAATAATAATACTAATAATAAATTGCTCGTGAAAATTTTATTCATTTATTTAAAATTTTTAAATAGATTTTGTATATAATTTTAACACATTTATGATCATTTTAGCTTTCAATTGCACATAAAATATGAACATAATATTTTATTTTTTTCAACTTACTTTAACAATCATAAAATATTTTTTTAATGAAACAATTATTTTAATTTAAAACATTGTGTTCACTAAGATGAACAAGAGATACATTAATAAAAAAAATAGTTTTACACTTCAAAAATATATGTTTTGTAAATATTTAAAATAACTTATATTCTTTTTATAAGAAAAACTATTATTCTATAATTAAATAAAAAGAATTGAAAAGCTACATGCAACATTAGATTACATATCCTTGGCTTCCTGACTCAATTTTTGGTTTAGTCAATAAATTTATACCCGAAGAGACAATAAGAATTTTCAACCAAAAGAAGTTTAGGAGTGAGAGCATTCAAATGAAGAAGTTTATTAAAACATACAATTCTTAATTTATTTTATTAAATACACATAATAACTTTATTTTGCAATGAGAATTTATTTTGATAAAAGAAATTAAAATAAATATATTTTAAGGTTTAATAACAATGCATTTCTCTAAGACCTAAATATTTCTTTTTATATTCGAAAATTTTTTCATCCCCCAAAGCATAGCTTGAGCATGCAAACTAGTAGGGACTATTTTTGAAGTTTGCTCTAAAAATTACTACTTAACTTACGAACCAGTCCTCTCATGTCTTCATACATGCAATGAGTAAAGAAATACGAGGTGTTTCATTTGAGTCTCTAAAATCCATTTTAGTTTCAATTTAGTCCTTGTCTTGTTGAAAGAGAGAGGGGGAGATTGTGGGAGAGGCGGACAAGAAGTTGAAAATTTGGGGAGAGATACAGAAGTAAAAAAATCTCATAATATTTGTTGAATAGTTATATGAGGGAAAAAAGCTATTTTCCATTAAAAAACATAAAATCACTTGTAAATACATTTGTTTTTTAACTTGTCGTTTAAATATTAATCTAATATTTTTTTTCTTATAGTTTGTTAGGTTTAGATAAGTTTTTTTTTTGTGATTTTTATATTCTAAACTTCAATTATAACACTAAATAGAAACATAAAGATATATTATTTTGGTTAATAAAAAATGTTATAAAGAAAAGCTAGCAATTATTATGGTGAGTGTCAAAGAACCATCTCAACCCAAAAGTTTAAACTGTTAGGTGAGGTTTCAGGATATGATTTATATTATTCTCTAACACACTCCCTCAAGTGAAAGCCCTTTGGGCTTGAAACTTGCATAGATCCATGTTACCTTATGCTTAATTTTTTATCAAATAAATGGGGATGGTAAGATTCGAACTCGTGATCGCTTGGTTATCAAGGCTCTGATACCATATCAAAGAACCATCTCAACCCAAAAGTTTAAGTTTTTAGATAAGGTCTCAGGATATAATTTATATTATTCTCTAACAGTGAGAATAACAACATATTCACGGTAAATAAATTTAAGAAAAAAAGAGAAGAAAAGTTTGGATGTTAAATTGAAGAAAAACATAAATATTAATCCCTTAACAATTTCCATGGATAATAAACATATATTTAAGAATAATATAGAACATGGTTTTACGGTAATATCAAGACTAAATGTCACATATTTTCTAAGTAAATTATAAAGTAGTCCCTCTAGTTTTACAAAATGAATTAAATAGTCTTTTTAGTTTCAAAAACCATCATGCATAGTTTAATATTATTTATTTCAGAACATTTATTTATTTCATCAATATTTTTAATTTTCCCTTTTCTATTTCTTGTAAAAAATGGGAAAAACAAAACGGATTAATGATGTTTCAAAGACTTAATTGCATCTCGATGAAAAGAAGAAGGATTGAATTGCATTAATGGGCTAGAAGCCCAAAATGGGGTTTCAATGGGAATCCAATCCGTGAGCAGAAAATGGCTATTGATAACAGATGCTGAAGTGTTTGTTTATTTTACATGGGCCATGATCCTGGGCTTGGATCTGGGTTTTATGGATTCTGCTTAAGCTAGGCCTACCTTTTTCATTGCTGATATATCTGCTTCAATGGGCTTTCATCGTTAGTCCCAAGCTATCACTCCTACAAAGAAATAAGGAAAACCTAAATTTAGTACCAAACCTATTTATTCAATCTCAATTACATGCCAAATCTATAAATTTAATCAATTAGGTCTCAAGTGTTTTCTCTATTTCTAAATCGTGTTCTTTTAATAGTTTATTTCCAATGCATATATATATATGCACTAAATTGTCAAAATGAGATTAATTCGAAGAGATCTTGGTAGGAAACTTGAGTGAGAATTTTCTAATATATTTGGGACCTAATTGATAGAATTTATAAGTTAGGGATTCAATTAAGAATTAGTATGTCATATATGCACTAAAGTGTCAAAATGAGATTAATTTGAAGAGATCTTGGTAGGAAACTTGATTGAGAATTTTCTAATATATTTGGGACCTAATTGATAGAATTTATAAGTTAGGGATTCAATTAAGAATTAGTATGTAGGTTTGGGACTAAATGGGACGTAATTGTGTAAAAGCACGGCACATGCTATCCCAAATGTAATTTGCAACAAAAGAAAAGAAAGGAAAGGTGGAGCTCATCTCTAAGCTGGATTGTGCCATTAGATGTTGTTGTCTTGTTTTATTGGCTGACTTGTTTGGAGAAGCCAAACTTATAAACATAAAAAATTATAAAACAATGGCATTTTCCTTAAAATAATGTTAAATATTAAAAAAAATATGATTAAAAATAAAGAAAGTCTAGACTGTAGAAACCCTATAGCCTTGAAATGGAGAACGGCAAGCCATGTTATCTTCTTCCAACCACACTTCCCAAGCTCCTTGTCTTGTGAAATTGGAATTTTTCAATTGTTCATCCCATTGAGCAAATGCACTCATGAAAAAGATCGAACCACGTTAGCATTATAAACGGGAAATAAAAAATGGGTGAAGATAACCATCTAGATGGTGGTCTAATAAGAGTTTGGGATCAAGGATTTTAATGTGACCATTGGCTTACATGGTCGTACTTTGATTAGTTTCCAACATCCACCAACTAAAAAAAGTAAATAACTAACCACTTGGCCTTGAAATGGGCAACGACGAGCCATGTTTTCTTTTTCTAGCTTGTCTTTAAATTAAAAATTGATTGTTAAGATGCATATCGCTTTAATTAGAAGTCAACTAGGCTCTGGCTTTTATCATCCCTTTTTTTTCTTAAAAATTTCCCTGTGTCAAAAATTTATTATATTGTGTACTATACTATAAATATAAAATGATTGTATTGTAGATGATATTATAGCGCTATGAAGTAGTTATCTTTGCTGTTTTTTAATCAAAAGATATTGTTGAAAGTAGTGTTGTTGGGAGTGTTATCTTTTTAGTTTTCTATGTCAAAAATTATTATAGTGTTGTAAAAGTGTTATTTTTGTTGTTTTTTTAATTAAAAGATATTGTTGGAAGTGTTGGTGTTGGCAATGTTATCTTTTTTATTTTTTGTGCCAAATGCTCTTAGGTCATGCCCCCCTTCCAACTAGTCTTTGGGTTTGGTTTGCTCGGCCCGGACCCAACAACTTTTGGCATGATCCAATAGTATTGGATTCTGCTGCCCAGCAGTACCTAATAGCATTGAGTCCGATTGCTAGTAACTTTTGAACTTCTTGACCGTTAGATCCAATGCTATTGGGTCTGGTTTGATAACCATACTCAATGTTATTGGGTCGGCTTTTCTACTAGACTCAATGCTATTGAGTTCATCTTTGCAGCTAGATCCAAGATTATTTTCTAGCTTGACTACCCCAAGACACTAAGTATATTCTCTATACTCTTTATATATTTTTTTACATTTGAAAAAAAATATTATTGATCTGCTACGAAGCGTGAGCTAATATGCTAATTATATTCAAGTGCTGTAAGTATGTTTTTAAAATAGAAAATTTTATGGCTTGACTTCTAGATTTGATTGGGTTAAATAAGTTGATTTTTTTTAATTAGAGGAAAACAATAGAAAATGATAGTAAATAGATCAAATTTAATAAGAAAAATAATCAAGATCACCTGAGAAATAAATATTTTTTCAAAAAGAGACAATGGATGCATCGTAATTAACAATTCATTAAAAATGGAAGAATAAAATGGGATAAAAAAACATAAAAAAATCATGGTTAATTTGAGTTAGCATGATAAACCTATAACTTTGATAATCAGGGCTGAGCCAATTTTGAATATTCAGCCAAACCCATGATCTGGATCTTGAGATTAAAATAGCCTAATAAAAAAATTATAAAAACATATTTTTTTAAAAAGAAAAACATCAACTTATACCTTTTTTTTAAAGAAAATTTTAATATATTTTTAATTAAAAATTATATTTAAAAAACACTCTGTAACATATTATCAAACTCGAACAACCGTACTAACTTCTGCCTACCATACACACCAAAATCCTTGTCTAACCAAATTAAGAAATTTCAATACGAATTAGAGAAAGATGCACTGAATTGCATATCACTTTAATTAGAATACAAATCTTCTCCATCCTCCAATTTCCTAATTTCCATGTATAAGATTTATCCCATCTATTACTAAATGTTTGGATAAAAATAATATTTTTTTTTCCTTTTCTTTTTTTAATGAAAGAAGATTAATATAAATCCAGAAGGAAAGGTTGACCAAAGAGCAAAATGTAATCAATTCACTATAATTTTAATTATTACTATCTTTTGAAGTCTAATCTGATTGATAAGTTATAATATTTCTTATATTATTATCCAACATCTAATAATTATTTTTTTATTTTGTAAAAATTATTTTTGATATCAACACATTTAAAAATATTAATTTAAAATAAAAAAATAAAAATTTTTAAATTTTGTAAAAAAAGCTTTTGAAAAACAAAAACAAATATGACCTTAATATATCAATTTTTTTAAAAAACAAATCCTTATCAACCTTAAGTATTTATTAAACATCTTAACACTTCCACTTCTGAATATATATATATATATTAGTTTAATATTGGTGTCCAGGTTAGCTTGCGTGTACTTTGACTAGTTTCACGGACCCTTAAATTAACGACCATGTAAACCTCCAGTAACCATCGTATAAGCAACCACAGGGTTCGAACCTGAGACCACAGAGGGAGTAAACCTCTTGATCCCAAGTTCTTACCACTGGACCACCACCTAGATAGTTATAAGATATTAATTTCAAACAAACAAGCCTCATTATCAACTATAAAAATTACTAATTAGATCGATTTTATTAAAAGTTAAATATTAATTAAAAAATTATGGAATTGGATATTTTGAAATCAAGTATCAATGTAAATATCTGATAAAAATACTTGTTTTTATATTTGAAATTATATTTAAATACATTTTAAAAATGTGTTTTGTTTAAAAAATATATTAAAATAATATTTTTTTTATTATTTTCTATTATAATAATTAACAAATACGTAATATGTGTTTATATTGTGATATATATATATATATATTATAAAAAATAATTTTTATTTAAAAATATATTAAAATAATTATTTTTATTTTTAATATTAATAAATCAGATCTGTCTAGCACCCGTCAATTTTTTGAGGCAGTATTTTAAAGAAATAATAATAAAAAAATACATCGTCCACAATCTTCCACATCACCAGCATTCTGCAATCCTGCAAGTTGTCTTGTCCACTAACCAAACAAATCCCACGTGTACTTACTCATGTTCAAACTATAAAACAATCCTTCAAATCAAACTACTAAGTGACATAAATCCATAAAAAAAATCAATCAAATCCTAATGGCAGCAACCACCACCACCGCCGCATCCATAACCACAGCAGCAGCAGCGTCCGCCGCTGCAACCATCACCAAATCTCAACCTTCCTCTTTCCTCAAACCCTACTCTTCTTCGCAGTTACCCTTCAAATTTTCCAAATTTACAGCATCTCGCGCACCTTCAAGGTTGGCAATTTCTTGCACTTTGGCCCGAGAGGCTGTGGTTAAAATGGAGGACGTGGTGGATTCTGACCCGGCCCAATGGCAACGACCCGATTCTTTTGGCCGGTTTGGTAAATTTGGCGGGAAATATGTACCTGAAACCCTTATCCATGCACTCACTGAGCTTGAATCTGCTTTCCATTCCTTAAAAGATGACCCTGAATTTAAGGTATCTCTGCCTACCTACACATACATTGGCCTTTCTCTATATATTGCATTTGTGGGCTTACTTAAGTTCTCTGGAAAAGAATGTTTATTTCATTTTCGGTGCCTATTATGTATATAATAAAACAAAGAATTACATATTTGAAGCAATTATTTAGCGTTTCTAGTGTATAAACATTCGGAATCTTGAAGGGTTTTTCAAAATACTGAATTTGGATGGAACATGTTTTGACAAATTTTGGTTGAGTGAGGACTAAGGATGTAATGCAATGATGCCAGAATATTTCTATTAATTGAATAAAATTTATGGAATGAATATTTTTATATTGCAGAAAGAACTAGATGGGATATTGAAAGATTATGTTGGAAGGGAAAACCCTCTTTATTTTGCTGAGCGGCTTACAGAGCATTATAAGCGTCCTAATGGTGAAGGGCCTCATATTTATCTCAAGAGGGAAGATTTAAACCACACAGGTGCTCATAAGATTAATAATGCTATTGGCCAAGTCTTGCTAGCAAAGCGTTTGGGAAAACAGCGGATAATTGCTGAAACTGGAGCTGGTCAGCATGGAGTTGCAACTGCTACCGTTTGTGCACGGTTCGGTTTTCCATGTGTTGTTTATATGGGCGCACAAGATATGGAAAGACAATCGCTTAATGTTTTCAGGATGCGTCTTCTTGGGGCTGAAGTGAGAGGAGTTCATTCTGGCACTGCAACCTTGAAAGATGCTACATCAGAAGCTATACGAGATTGGGTGACTAACGTGGAGACAACCCATTATATTCTGGGATCTGTTGCAGGGCCACATCCTTTTCCCATGATGGTGCGAGAGTTCCATAGGGTTATTGGTATAGAAACAAGAAAACAGGCACTGGAAAAATGGGGTGGGAAGCCAGATGTGCTGGTTGCATGTGTTGGTGGTGGTTCAAACGCAATGGGACTCTTTGATGATTTCATTAAGGACAAGGATGTTAGGTTGATTGGCGTGGAGGCTGCGGGTTTAGGAGTAGATAGTGGCAAGCATGCTGCCACTCTGACCAAAGGAGAAGTGGGGGTGTTGCATGGAGCTATGAGCTATTTGTTACAAGATGAAGATGGACAAATAATTGAGCCTCATTCTATTAGTGCAGGGTAAGACTTCTAGTTGACTCTTTCTATTGCTTTTATTTGTTTCGTACTATCACATTCTTCCCTGTGCTTATACAATATCATTGTTTTGCATAGGTTGGACTACCCTGGAGTTGGACCCGAGCACAGCTTCTTGAAAGATAAAGGACGTGCTGAATACTATAGCGTCACAGATGAAGAAGCTTTGGATGGTATGGAAATCCTATTAAGATTTATTGTTTGCTCCATTTCCAGGCTTTCAAGATTTCACATCATCGATTTTCATTAATGCTTTCTGATTCTCTATGTAAACTATACTTTCTCAGTATTACTGGGTTTCTTGTCATGTGATGCAACAAAATTATAACATGTCCTTTCTCTCTTGTTAACTAGTTTTTTAATCTTCAATTGCAGCATTCAAGAGATTATCGCGATTAGAGGGTATAATCCCTGCTTTGGAGACATCACATGCACTGGCGTATTTGGAGAATCTCTGCCCCACTCTCCCAGATCGAACAAAGGTGGTTCTTAACTGCAGTGGCAGAGGGGACAAAGATGTTCAAACTGCCATAAAGTATTTGCAGGTTTAATGGTGTTTGTGATGCTGTTTGTTTACTTGATAGAGGAATAATAGGCAAATGCTATCTTGGTCATGGAAGTCTTACAGCTTTTTTTCTATATGAAACGCTTCGATGTTGTCAAATGTGTTGGCAGAACTCCATTTTTCGTCAAATCAAATTGTGGATTTTTGTTTTCATTTACTTGAAATACAGACATGCACGCACTCCTTCATATATGTATCAGCAAAGTTGGTGCATCTAATGTATGCGGGATGTGCTAGAATATGTATCAATCCAGAAATTGGAGTAAAGCATGCATATTTGACATTGCAAAATAATTGAGATGTTATTCTGTAGGATGCATCGGAGTAATAAAATAACAATATTTCGATGCTATTTTGTTTTGAAAACGAAAGTGAAAGCAAACCAGCAGATGTAGCTATTGTTTAGAACTGTGATAACTGTGATATTGTTTAGTATTATGATAATAATTGTTTTTTAAAGTGTTATTTATTTGAAATTATTTTTAACATTCGTGTAAAATAAAGATGCAATTTGGATTTAGACAGAGAGATTATTCTAGGAGCACATAAACAAAACCCCATTTCTTTGTGATAGACAAGATGGTGATGTTACTGATTTTCATATTTGAGAGAGCCCACAGAGCAGGGAGGCTCTTCCATCAAGGTCACAAAATCCTCAACACACCATGGCCTATTCTTGCTTAAATGATGGGCCCCTGTATTATTTTTTTCTCTTTACAGTGCTGGGGGTGTCCCGCTCATAGGTTTTAGAGCAAGCATAATTTGCAATTCAGCTCATGTAAAACCAATCGACCAATATATTTCATTTTCTTTTTGTGAATGAGCACTGCAAAAAAAAAAAAAAAAAACATGAAGACAGCAAGAGCAACAACATGAATCATTTGTGCGGTAGCTTGATAGGAAAAGTTGATGAGTATCTGTGAGCAATTCAGAAACTACTTTTCCAGGCAAAAAGTTGTGAGAGGTAACTTGAGCCAGATAATTTAATCCTGCCATTTACATATAAAATATTATGATTTTCTTCAAGATTTATACGTGAAGTAGAATATTCACAAAAAAAATCATAACCCATATGAGACCACTTTGAGAGTATATATTATAGTGTAGATTGACAATGGAAATGCTGAGAAATAAGTCGACCTTTCAGTGCCATGGAGAGACAGTGCCTCCAGTTGCCAGTAGAGTCTATTTGCACCTTAATGCGTGAAGGAGCCGCAGCCACCCCTTCGTCCTCTCCTCCATCAATCCGAGTAAGATATGTTAATAAATCTTCTTAGCCGACAATATGAACTCATGCCCCTTGAAAGAGACGCGACCTTTGAGACTTGAGTAGTACTATATTATACTTGGGCACATGGACTGATGGACAGTCAAATGGCAGGTATAAACTCTCCATATCTCAATGTTGTCGACAAGTATTGCTAAGTTTTTGCAAATAAAGACATGTTCACAAGAATCTCATCAATGATGAAATCAAGAGGCTATCCAACAACTCTAGTTTTGCTGTTCAGCTTTATTTGGATATGATCGTTTTACAGCGCTGAGCACAGTTGATTACCAAATCTATGGATAATATTTTGATCCAGAGTGCTAATAAGCTACAAGATCGATTAATATATCTAGCATTACTCTCTTTAAGTTTTGTTCAAGACAGCTGCTCCTAGACTTCATGCAACAATGAAAATCAAAGGACATGTCACCAAGAACCTTGCATCAGCTAGGGCTTGAATTAAACAATGAAGATTGAGATTTCATAAACAAAATTCTTCACTCATTCCAATTTCCATGTACTGCCAATTATTCTTGAAAAATATACAGAACTAAAACTACTAAATATATAATGACTTCCATCATTTGTTTTTTATTATCAACCAGCGGATAGTTATTGGCACACCACTACCCTAATCTGAAGGTCTCCGGCTGTCGGCATGCTTGTTCTCTCATCATATATTACATGAGGAGTATTAAAATTGCCAAGTCTGGTGCAATCACTGCTTAGCCTGCAAAAAACCAAAACAAATGATTAAATTACATAGATAAATCATGTTTACCAGAGGGTTAACAAGATTTAGAATCTTAAGCAGAGATCTCTTCCTCTGAAGGAAGAAACCAAGAATGTTCCAAGATAAAACAGTAGGTGTACCTAGGAACAGATTGAAAACGTTGGGTCTTCACAAAGAGAAATAAATAATAGGAACCTACCTTACAAAATTCTTAATGTTAGGTAGGCATTCTGTATGGTCCAACCTAACTAACAGACAATGTTGAAGTCAACTAACTCCAAAAATATTACGTCACCTAGGCGATCAGCTTTCAAAAGTGGTAGTTAACACCTAACCCCATCATTAACTTGTTCAAGTGCTTGCTTGCTGCAGTCAGTTGACGTCTCTACTGTCAGTGACTACCATGCTGCAAGATTAGACGATGAAAAGAAAGTGCAGGAATTACATTTTCTACCGCATCTAACAGTCAAACACAATCCCGTAAAATCTCGATCCATTTATTGCCAATTTTACATTACTCTCAAAGTCACTATAGCACGGTTACTGAAGTTGTAAAATTTCCCTTGAACTGAAGCTAATCATCACATTGTGCACGTGATGTAGGTAAAAGATCGATCTCCCATATCTGTATTTATCAGAGGAGAAGCACATGGCATAGTTCCCTAAACCTAAATCTTGGATCAGAAGTTCAACTACCCTTGCATCTGATATTCAACTTTCTTTTGTATTCAAAAGCATTAACTGCCAGAGAGGAAGTTGAAATGAATTCGGTAGTGTGGTCCGGCTATATTGTCTGTGTATTGTATATTTCTTACGCACGCGACCGATATTTCTGAAACTTATAGAGGAGGCAGCTTTTTATGCTTAGGATGCAACATGAAAACTCTCTCATGAGCCCGTGATAGTCGATACATCTTATTCCCACCGAAAGCATTTTCAGCTTTTCATTTGGCATCTTTAACATTCAGACAATTGACAGGGGAAAAATGTATACAGATAAAATTTCAGTACGTAGCAGACAGAATTGTCTCAAGGGCATGCATGTCTTTTTGAAGATCTCAGGGGTACAAAAGGTGAATTATGAAGTGTCATACTATATTCATCAAGAGAAGCGGGAAAATTACCTGGGAATACAAGAAGGTTCCAAGGACAGCGATGGCCGCTCCAAGAGCATTGACAGGCTGGACGGGTGTGTGGAAAATGATAATGGATGAGACTATGACAGAAATACGCTTCATGGTATTTCCAATGCTAAAGGTCAAGGGAGAGATCTCATCTAGGGACATGTATGACACTTGATTGTAAAGATGATAGAATACACTTTGTGCTGCAATCCACCTACAAGGCAAAATATGAGTCACATAAGCATTCGTTTAACAAAAAGCAACGGGAAAAGGTATAAATATCACCCCACTAACACATGCAGAAATCTGAAGTCGAATTCCAAAGAAGATGAAATACATGTTTTGGATTATTGTACAAGAAAATTAAAAGAAGCTTGCAGTACATTGCAGTGAAATATTCACAAAAAGGTGGTCAATTCAAAAATATATTCTTGTCAATAAAACGCAGGGCCGGTTAATCGGAACAAAATGACCAGAATTCATTTCACACTCATCAAGCATAAACCAAACAGGACCAAATTAGCAATTAAAGCCTTCAGATTGTGCTTGATGTCTAGTACCAACTCGATTCAATATGTTGTACATCAGACATGACATGCACAAGTAAAATTAAAGCTATTTGATTAAAAGCAAGACTGCATAGAAATCTAATTGTGAGCCATCACATGGAATTTTACCAGGATGACTAAATTGTTTTGCAATATAAACTGTTAAGTTTTTCATATAAAAAATACCTAGAGACCTCAACTTTCTTGACAACAAGAGACAAGAATACTAGGTGATCTTATTATTGATCAATCAAACAAATTCTTGCAAATTTAATTTACATTATGATTTTTAAAAATTTCTACCATGTAAAAACAAATCCATGTGGATGAAAAGTGAGCACACCCAACCAATACAAGGAAAACTGAGTTTGTAGTTGCCAGCAATTACCATACAAAATTCGGTCCAATTTCAGAGAGGGCTGTCTGCCAACCTGCAGCCCACATCTGTGGTCCCTCCACAGCGATAGCAAAAGGTGTGAGAATCAAGAGTGACAACATAGAGAGACAAGCATAGTAGTTCATCCCACTAACAGACTTCCCCTTCATGCCTCTCTTTGAAAATATGTTGCGGAAAACAAAAGCCAAGTTGGAAATCATGGCCCCCATAAAACCTGAAACAGACAGCCAATCAAATTCATAATTCTGAAAACAATCCTAAAGAGCAAAATTATTGAAATCATGTTCTAAGCCCTGATAATTTCTTGTAATGACTGAAATACAAGGAAAATGCCAAACCCATGTCACATGACCTGCTAGAAACCAATCACCATAAAAAGAAAAACAGGCTGACAGCTTGACTCCAATACAGTCAGAAACAAAGCGACAGAATTAATTTGAATGATAGGAACTCAGATCATAATTTTGGTTTGATTATCATGAAGAAAGAAAGGAAAAGTAAAGAGTGCATTGAATTTGGTTTTAAACAAGCACAAATTTCGGCCACTCTTTTATTTAAATGGAATATAGCTGATTGAGTGTTGGCTTTTTTGCCATCTCAAATTCCATGTAATGAAAGCTCTGAGATCAAAACTGCTGTTTGGTTTTTTCCCCTACATCTTCTTAGCAAAACTATAAACAAGTTACAGAATATCTTAAGATAATCAAATTTCAACAAATGAAAGCTAATATTCTTACCAATCATGTTGAAGTTGAGCTCAGTAACAGCAGCTAATGCACAACCACCAATGATTGGAACAAGTGACAGGTAAACTGATGAAGGGAAAGTCTCACCCAATAGGAACCTTGATACCAATACGCTGAAAGCAGGCTCACCACTCTTAATGATATGGGTAAAGGAAACTGCAACCTTCGACATACTCACAGTTGCTGCTACATGCCCAATTGTATGTGCCACAGCAACCTTAAGAGAGAAAATAATTATTAGTAAACACAGAGTTGCAAAAAAAAATAAAGAAAAGAAAAAATGAAAGCATATCATAACCAGATTACAAATCCAACGAACATCAAATTTTGTTTTGAAGACAAGAAAATTGGAAAAACAAAAATCTAGTATAAATTACTAAAAGAATTCCAGACCTTGGAAATTTCCCTAATTTGAATTCTAGCATCAAAAGCCACCATAAATTGAACCAAATTCAAATATCGTCCTGACCTGAAGTGCATTCTTAATTTGTATCCATTTGAAACCAGTAAAATTAAAACAGGCGATTTCAAACTTTACTTTCTCAGCTTTATCAGCAATCAAACAAGGGCTATTTCATTTATCAGAATAAATAAATTAAGAAAAAAACAAAACAACATAAAAGCACGACTAACAAGCTATCATAATTTCCCTTCACTAATCTTTCAACTTTCCTCAGCAATCATACAAAGGGAAATTTTCTTAACACCCAAACCAAACTAAAAACATCACTTTCCCATGTTTTCCATCATTTTTTTCCTGACAAACCAAACAAAAACCTCACTTTCCCATCAATTCTCTCACTTTTCTATCAAACCAAACAAAACCCAGAAATAAAAACTTACAGGGAATAAAGTCTTCCAAAACTCAAAATCAGTCTTTGGTGTCTCAGCAATCCGGGTAGCCCATGAGATCAACATCATCAGAGATCCACAAGCGAGAGAGAGTGTAGAAGTCAACCATGGATATGGAAAAGCATTCAAAACCTTCTTGTTGTAAATATTAAACACAACATTCAAAGCCCACCAAGTAGCAAAGTAAATCCCAATCTTAACCTTTTTTGCAGCCTCTGATTTCACCTCAGGTGCCTCAATTGGCTCTGATCGATCAGCCTCATAGGCATTGCATGTGATCAAGCTCCTCTTTTGAGGCTTTGACAAAGCAAAAGACTCAACCTTTGACACATGCAAAGGCTTGGACATTGAAAGAACTGGTTTTGAACTCTTATTGCCATTAAGTGAAGGCAAAATCAAAGATCTTTGTATAGCCGACGGGTTTTTTCGGCGAAAAATAGTGTCAGATCCGTTGATTGTTGGCGTTATAACAGATTGCTTGACACTGCAAATCATGATGTAAAAATTTGATCGTTTGACTCAAAATCCAAAAGGGTCTAATGGGTTTATCTCAAAATCTCAAAAAACGAACTCAAAATCTAAATACCAATCCGTGAAGATCAAAGATCAAGAGAGAGTTTCAAAAACAACACAAACTCTAACAAACCAGTGTCTTTAAATATCAACCAAAGGGTAAAAAGCAGTGAAACATAAAGATCTTGAAGGGTTATATAATATTTTTTAATAAAATAAAAAAAATCACTGATTTATAATCTACGGAGTAACAGAAATATATTTTTTAAAATAGTGTGAAATAAAAAAAGAGTCTCTCTTTTTTTATTGGTGGTGGGTGGGTACAAAGAGAGGACAAGAGAAGAAGGTGGCTTTTAATTTACTTTCTCTGAAGTCTCAGTCCAAATAGAAATTCAAGACTGACGTTCGGCAACAATTCATGTGATCTCTTTTATACGTTTTAATGAATTTTCCTTCTTTTCAACAACTTTCCTCTTGGAAAAGGTAGATGGAAAAAAAAAAAAAAAAAGAGTTTGGTGTCAATGGGGGCGGCAGATGTTACTGTGTGCAAAGATTTGTTGTTACAAGAATGGGTTCCAAGGTTCCAACCAATCGAGCATTGCACAATGTACACGTGTTGACCATTTTGTGCTTGCGTGAAGCATGAACAAGAAGAGTTTGACATGGGCTCAAAAACTCTGACAAAGCAAAAGAAGAGATGACTTCTCCTAGATTTTCGATTCCCTTGAGAGTTCCATGTTCTCAGGATGGTCACAGGATTTACATAATTTGTTTTTTACTAGATTGAGAGAATAGACCAAAGTCTCTTCACAATACTTGTTGAATTAAGAGTTGATTTCTCTCGAATTTCTTAAATTTTGACGTGGATAAAAAGGGAATGGTGATAAAAAAAATTATACCATATGATTAAACAATCAGTATTATGCATAGAAAATGTGAACTCACACTAAAATCAATATGCTAAGTGACTCACCATTGTGAAAAGAAGTTCATCTACTGCTTTCTCCCGTATTGCAAGATGGTGGCTACCAAGGACTTTTTGGTAACGTTGAAGCTAAAGTAGATTTGTGTTGGAATTGAATTTTATGAGATGTTGGTTTGTGCAGTTGAACGAGTTTTTTTATTTTTTATTTTTTTATTTTTAAATTAATTTTTTAGACTTTTTGGATTGTTTTAATGTTTTGTTATTAAAAATAAAATAATAATAATAACAATAATAATATTTTAATATATTTTTCAATGAAAAATATTTTTAAAAATAACATTTACTAAAATTTTAAACATATTCTGCATCGCATAAATATAATGGTTCCATACTCATGGTCATGTTAATTTTATTTTTAAAATAATTATGATAACTTAAGATTTAAATTATCTATATTGAAATTAAGTATTTTACAATCAAATATTAGACAAACCATCCATATTTAAATTACATTAAGGTATATCTATTTCTTTTTTTTTTCTTTTCAAATTTTTTTAATTAACATATTTTTTAATTTATTTTTTCTTTTCTCTTCTTAGATTCACTCACAATTAAATTAAAGTAAGAATTTTTTGTGTGTTTTTTTTATATTATATTTTTAAATTTTTGTGTTTTAAATAATTATATGAATGTTATTGTAGGATTTTTTTTCATATGAGATCAATTTTGTTGGATTTTAGTTGGATTTTTTTTTAATTTTTTTGTTTAATTTCAATTAAATTAATTATTTATTGTTGGATGATGAGTTCTAGAATAGGTTTTTTTAGTTAGATGAAAATGTTTTTTAGTTAATTTCTTTGTTGCTGTTGTTTATTTTTTTGTATTATTTATTTATTGTAAATTTATTTAAGCTGATTTTTTTAAAGTAACTTTCTGAGTATTAAGGATCGATATATATTAATTTAATTTATTTTCTACATATGTTATAATACGAACAAAAAATTTTGTGAGAAAATCTAAGAATTATGGTAGTGTATCACACCAGATGCACGTGAGCGCACAGAAAAATTGAGGACGGCAGGTTCTATCAAACCCTCTTCATAAAAATCGACCTGTAGTCTCTTCTCCTTCACGTCGAAGAAATGGGAGTACTGATGCAATTTACAGGGCTACTGGCAGTAGTAAGAAATGAGTTAAAAAAAAGTAAATGCTATACAAGGAACAATGACACTTTCAATAGCAGAAGCAGAGTGGCATATCAGAGGATTTTGGCCTGGAACTTATCTGTATATTTAATGATCTTCAAGTGCTCTTCATTATTGACTCCGTGATTTAGTTAAGGTTACGATAAAGAGTAATTTTAAATAGTTAGGTGTAAGTTTATTATAATTAAATGAGTATTTATGGTTTAATAAATATATTTATAAATAAATAAAACAAGTTTAGGTTCAAGAAAAGGTTTAGTCGCGATAAAATAGAATAATAACTTAAAATGATTATATTTTTTAATCCGACTATTAAATATTTAGATTTTAAAAATCTCATCCGAGTTATCAGTTTTGTAATTTTTTTGATTTTCCTTGTTGTTTTTGTTTTCATGCCATTTTTGAATTTCATGCTTTCTTCTTCTTAGTTGACTATATCAGCAGCTCCTTTCACTCATTAAATATTTCCATATTCTTTCTTTGTTTTCCTGTCTTCAGCTTCCGGTGCATCACTCTAGCAATATTCATAATCATCCTCTTGAGAACTCCTTGAAATGATGAATCTAATTATGATAGACTAAAGATTATTCAGATAACATGAAGGTACCGCATCGAGTGGATCCAACTCATCCGTGTCAGATGGCAAACCATAGTCCACGAGTGGCTAGCCAATAATAAAATAAAAAGATCATATCAGCCAACCATGGAATCCGTAGAGAAATTCATTAGGGACGTGCAAAGTCTTACCTCAAATATAAAGGGTTTCCAGGTTAGGAGAACTTTCAACAAACTTTTCTTGAGCTTCACACCCAACATGTTAGCAAAATTCAAGTTTCAAGCAGGTCAAGCTATTGAACTTAGGCTGTGGATAGCAGGATTTTAAGAGAGCCTTCAAAGAAGAAATGATTGAAATCGGTTGCACTCTTCCTAGAATCCTTTATGATTTAAAAGCATATATAAAGTTTCTATACTTGTTGGAAGCATGGCATGATTACTAGGTGAATAAGCCAATTGTACGTTCCTAACACAAAAATTGGAAGAACAGCAAAAGTATAAGAAGAAAAGAGTTAAGAGAGCTGACCTTCAGAAAACCAACATATATGTAAAGCGATTGAACTCATCTGATTCCTCTAGAAATTTTTGAGCCACTGGATTTTCATTATCATACATGGAGATATAACAACAGGATAATCCTCGCAATTAATTTTCGCTGAGCTATGTCCACTGCCAATATGAGGTTTGGCAAGAGAATGCAGATTGACAAGTGAGTAACTTTCTGCTACAGAATTGCTGTCAGAAAAGAATTGAGAAGGAGAAACTTGAGACATGGGAAGAAAACATCAGCGGGTACATCCACAACATTATTAGAACCCAATTTTAAAACCACCAGTGTTTTCCAAGCAGAATATACAGGAGGCGTGGCACTGAAGTTTTTATGTTGATCCATAAATCCAGCTATTAAATATAATGGCCTAGTGCAGAACATATCCATGAATTAATCCTTGAAGAATCGATAGCTTGATTTCATTTCACGCGGTATTTATCCATGCGTGATTTATTACATTGAAACATCATCTGATCCACGAAATTCATGAAACTCTGCTCTATTTCTTTAACCCATTTTTGGATGGATGCAAGAACATTGAATCATCAAAATCAAGGCTAGGAACTGGAACGAAAAGAACTTTCCACCTGGAATATACTGCATCTTTTGTTGGAAGGAATGATAACAAATGGGAAAGAATCGTCAGGTAGACACTTATCCTCACTACGCTGGCCTTTAGTCGCTCTTGCTTAGTCATTGAGAAGATAAGATCCATACGTATGCCGGTAGCTAATCAAGCACTGATGTATGCAGGAATAGTTAACAACTCACTAATTCGTTGTAGCTCAATGAAGCAAACAAGTGTTGAAGCCATTGAACAATGGAGATTACTGACGCCATAGTTACCTGTACCTCTTCTAGGTCCGATCCTGCTACAAAAGAAAGAGAGTCAGTAGATATGCAAATAATGATACACATGAAAGACCGCACATGCAAAAGCTAAAAACCAAGGTTTTGCTTTCATTGGTAACAGCACCTTTCTAATTTAAGCATAGAAGCACTTGCATGAACTCAATCTAACCCACTCTTCAGGAACTGAATCTGAAAGTACCAATCCTTATCATAAATGCTTTATAGTAGTTTTGCCCAAAGCATCAAAGAAAAATGGGGAACACAGTATGATTACCCTTACTAGTCGTAGATAATAAATTCCTGAAAACTCAAGTCAGAGATTGTACATTATGTCCCAAATTAGCTATGAATGGGTAGTCATGGAGATAATCAAGACACTTCTAAAATAGGACTAGTTATTGATTTCTCTGCCACAACAGATACTTTAGCTCTCGTATAACCAATCTTTCAACAACTTATGAAAAAAATACAGTTCCTCACCTAGGCAATGCTGAAAAATCAACAAGTTAGTGAAAATTCACCTCCATAAATCTCAGCTCCTTAGTTAAGTTGTTGCATCTCTCCACTCACCTCCACGATAGCGGGCCCCACCTAGTGTCCGTAGACGATTACACTATTGTTTAGTACTTAAAAAATACATTTTTATCAAGGTTTTAATATCATCATTTTGCACTTGAAGTATCAATAACTCCTTAACTAAAGCATGCTTTATAATAACAAGTCTGATACTATAAGATACCTTTAATTTATGGTAAATATTCATCTTAAATGCAAGCCTATCACATAAATCAAAGGATTGATTGATGAGTTTAACTACTGAAATTGAGAAGACAAAGAGAGGGTTAAGCTTACAAAAGAGATGCTGGTTCAGTCCAAACTGGAACACTGTTCAGTCATTGGGTCATATCTGGAGCTGTAGATCTTGGATTTCAATTTGGTTTATATGGTTAGAAAGCTAAGACATAGGCCTAAAACAATCATGCGGAATGTAAGACTCAATTATGCTGTTTGGAAGTCCAAATCTTAGCAACAACGGAGAAGTTGGAATCTATCCTGCAACCCAGACTCTGTTCAGTGTTCAACCTATATCTCGAGTTCTACAAGTCTAAATGCACCGAATTGTTTTTTGTTGGAAAGCCGATACAATTTCTTAGAACTTTCATGAGGAAAGTCTGTTCAAAGTCTGATATAAGCAATGATGTTTTGTTCAGACAAGAAAATAAGAATTGTCACCAAGTCAAGATGTGGCTACTCACTCAACAATTAGTCATCAAATCAATAGTTCCAATTTTTGGCCTATAAAAGGAGGCATTTGCCATGCATTTAGGCATTTTGGTTTTCAGATCAAGATCATGTTCTTGCTCTCTTTCTTTATATTTTTGTAATGCTTAAGTTTTGCTTTTATTAATATCTTGTTCATGCCTTTTATTTTATTTCCTTTACTTAGTTAACTTATATCTTATTTATGTTCTTATCTTGTTTATTTATGTTTCTCTCTTTCATTATGTTTAGTTAAGTTTATTATGTCAATGTGAAAAGGTTACACTAATGGTGTAAGAATAAGTATAGTATAAACTCAGCATGGACTTTAATGTTTGATACTAACATGTTTTGTATTTGTTATCTTGTTCACTTTTAATACTTGTTAAATGGTTAATCTAGATTTATATTGTATAACCCTTGATACAACAAATACTTGGTACTTTCATAGCCCAACTGTATGGTATAACCGACACCTGTGCGATGAATGGTGATTAGTACTTAAAAGTGCATTTTTATCAAGGTTTTATATCATCATTTTGCACTTGAAGTATCAATAACTCCTTAATTAAAGCATGTTTTATAATAACATATCTAATAATATAAGATACCTTTAATTTATGGTAAATGTTCATCTTAAATACAAGCCTATCACATAAATGAAAGAATTGATTGATGAGTTGAAGTACTGAAATTGAAAGGATAAAGAGATGGCCAAACTTAAAAAAGAGATGTTGGTGCAGTCCAAACTGGAACATTGTTCGGTAATCAGGTCATATCTGGAGCTGTAGATCTCGGATTTAGGTCTACCTTATATGGATGGAAATATAAGATATAGGCCTACAACTTTCATTGGAGTCCAAGATTTAACAAGGCCGTTTTCAAGTCCAAATTGTAGTAACAACAAAGAAGTTTAAATTTGTCCTGCAGCCCAGACACTGTTTAGTGTTCAACCCATATCTCGAGTTCTAGAAGTCCAAATGATCTCAAATTTTTACCCTGGAAAGATGAGACAATTTCCTAGAACTTTCATGATTTAAGTCTGTTCAAATTATGACGTTATCAATGACATTTTTGGCAGACAAGAAGATAAGAATTGTCACTAAGTCAAGATGTGGCCACCAATTCATCAATTAGTCAACAAATCAATAGTTCCGAATTTTGGCCTATGAAAGGAGGCATTTGCCATGTATTTAGGCATCTTGGTGTTCAGATCAAGATCATGCTCTTGCTCTCTCTTTATATTTTGTAATGCTTAAGTTTTGCTTATATTAATTTCTTGCTTATGCTTTTCATTTCCTTTCCTTGTTTATTTATGTTTCTCTCTTTCATTATGTTTAGCTAAGTTAATTATGTCAAGGTGAAAAGGGTACACTAATGGTGTAAAAATAAGTATAATATAAACTTAACAGCCCTAATGGAACAACATGCTTTATAATTGTTCTTGCCCTTGCTTTGGTTAATCTAGATTTGTTGTTAACAATGATAAAGATAAAATTAAAGTATAAGCATTTCGAATAAGATAAATAATGTAATCATGTTAACAATTTATAATCTGATTGGAACCTCCTTTGTGTGTGGTTTCTAATTGAATAATAAGAGTTTATACTATACTTGTTTGAAATACCATTAGTGGATCCTCTAACCTTGACATTTGTTGTTATCATTGTTTAATCCTTACATTAATCTTCCATCTCAAAGTTCTCATCAACTTCTTCTTCTTCTTCATCTTTATTATTATCATTATTAATAGTATTATTGGTATTATTACTATTACTTCTACTACTACTAGTATTATTATTATTATTATTATTATTATTATTATTATTATTATTATTATTATTATTATTGTTATTGTTATTGTTATTGTTATTGTTATTGTTATTATTATTGTTATTGTTGATACTATTGCTGTTGTATTATTGTTGTTTATAATTTATATAGTTAACCGCCATGTGGTTCTACCCCGGTTTTGCCGGGTTATTTATTACTTCGACACTCCTGCACTTGGGAGAAGACATTAATCTTTTGGCCGTATCAAGTTTTTGGCACCGTTGCCGGGGAGGTAAATTCTTGTACAAATTATAGTATTTATTTTATTTCCTCTTTTCACTTTTCATTTTATCTAACTTTTGTTTCTTTTCTTTTCTTTTGTTTCCTTTTCTTTTCTTCTTCCTTTTATTCTCTTCCTACACGTGCATGAGAGTGTGGTCACGTACATCAAGTGGTAGACTTTGTAGGGTATCCTTATCATTTTCATAAAATATGGCCGAAGAGGATAATCAATCGCTTCATAATGAGAATATTCGGGTTAGAACACTTAGAGACCACATGAATCCCACAAGAACAAGTGCACCCTCATGCATAGTTTTTCCTCCTGATGCATCTTATTTTAATTTTAAGCCAGACATTATTTAACTTTTACCTTTTTTTCATGGTTTAGATTTAGAAAATCCATACTTGCATTTAAGGGAATTTGAGGAGGTATGTAACACTTATAATGACTCAAATTGTAGCATGAACATCATTAGGTTAAAGCTTTTTCCTTTTTCATTAAAAGATAAAGCTAAAACTTGGCTACAAAATTTGAGACCTGGATCCATTCGTGCTTGAGATGAAATGCAACAATAATTTTTAAAGAAGTTTTTTCCGTCCCACAGAACAAACTCTTTCAAAAAACAAATCATCACTTTCACTCAAAAACCAGGAGAAACATTTTATCAATGTTGGGATAGGTATCGAGACTTGCTTAATACTTGCCCTCATCATGGTTTTGAAACATGGAGATTGGTTTCACATTTTTATGAAGGGTTAACTCCTAGAGATAGGCAAATGATTGAATTGATGTGCAATGGAACTTTTGAGGATAAAGACCCTAATGAAGCAATGTAATACCTAGACTTGCTAGCTGAAAATGCACAAAATTGAAACACTACAGGAACTTATGAGGCACCAAGTAAAACCCAACCTCATACATCTAGTGGAGGTATGTACAACCTTAGGGAAGATCATGACCTCCAAGCCAAGTTTGCATCTTTAGCTAAAAAAAGCGAGGCACTAGAATTAAAAAAGAGTGGTCAACAAAATCTGTTCAAGACATTGTGTGTCAAATCTGTGAAACCAATGAACATTCAACCAATGAGTGTTCAACTTTGCTTTCTTTTAAGGAATGTCTCCATGAACAAGCCCATGCTTTAAACAGTTTCCAAAGGTCCAATCATAACCCATACTCGCAAATATACAACATTGGTTGGAGAAATCACCCAAATTTCAATTGGAAGAGTGATAACAATAATGCACAAACTTCACAGCCACCGTTTCAAGCACACCATAATTTCTAAAATTCTCATGGATATGCACCTCCTTATGCTCCACCTTCTAAAAGAAATCTTGAGGAAACATTGTATGCATTCATTGAAAAGCAAGAGACAATCAACACTCAACTTGCTCAAAGCATGACAGATTTTAAAGATACTCTTGCAAAATTGACATCTGCCCTCAGTTTCCAAGAGAAAGGTAAGTTTCCATCTCAACCACAACAAAATCCCAAGGGGCAATACAATGTGAATGCAAGTAGTTCTTGAAGCCAACACATGGATCAAGCCAAATCAGTCATCACTCTTCGCAGTGGTAAGGTTATTGAAAAACCCATTCTTGAACCTTGTGAGAAAGATGATGAGTCAATCTTTGAGGGTAAGGAAGGGGTTGAATCTGAACATTGTAAAGAAAAGACTGATTCTTCGCCAGCACTTCCATTTCCTCATGCCATGACCAAACAAAGAAAAGTCAATCACAACTCTGAAATATTTGAAACTTTCAAACAGGTAAGGATCAATATACCTTTATTAGATGCTATTAAACAGGCACCTTCTTACGCTAAATTTTTGAAAGATCTGTGCACTGTGAAGAGAAAACTGAATGTGAAAAAGAAAGCCTTTTTAGCCGAACAAGTAAGTGCCATTCTTCAGAACAATAATGCATTGAAATATAAAGTCCCTGGTTGTCCTACAATTTCTTGCTTTATTGGAGAACATAAAATTAAAAGAGCCTTACTTGATCTTGGAGCTAGTGTGAATTTACTTCCATATTCAGTTTTTCAAAGTCTCAATCTAGGTGAGTTAAAACCAACTTCTGTGACTCTTTTACTTGCTGATAGATTTGTAAAAGTGCCTAGAGGAATAATTGAAGATGTGTTAGTACAAGTCGATAAATTCATTTACCCTGTGGATTTTATTGTCTTGGACACACAACCTGTTGAGGCATGTAATTCATTTCCTGCTATTTTAGGACGTCCGTTTCTTGCAACTTCTAATGCATTGATTAATTGTAGGAATGGACCGATGAAGCTATCTTTTGGAAACATGACATTGGAGATGAATATTTTCAACATTTGCAAGCAACCTGGAGATGATAATGATTTATAAGAAGTAGATTTTATTGAAGAATTAGTTTATGATCGACTTGAATCTACTTTGAGTAAAATTGAGTTGGATGAATCTGAAGATTTGCAAATGATTTATTCTCAGGAAGAAATCACGGATGAAAAAGACACCGAAAATGTTGATGCGGATCTTTTGTCAAGAGTGGCAACAGATTCGACATCCGACATCACACTGATCGACGATTGCTTTCCTGATGAATCCTTACTTTCTCTTAGTTCAATGCCTTGGTTTGCTAAAAATATCAATTTTCTTGCAACAGGAGATTTGCCAGCTCACTAGAGTACCGAGGACAAAGGAAAGTTTTTGAACGAAGTGAATAACTTTTATTGGGATAACCCTAACTTATTTAAATATTGTCCTGATCAAATATTTCAAAGATGCATTCCTGACAATGAGGTAAGTAGTGTCATTAAACTTTGTCATTCTGAAGCATGTGGGAATCATTTCTCATCACAAAAGACAGTTGCGAAAATCTTTCAAAATGGATTTTATTGGCCCACCATGTTTAAGGACACGCATGCATTCTTTAAAACTTGTGGAAATTGTCAAAAAGTTGATACTGGTCAAAAAGTTTTGCATTATAATTCTCGACTCCATTTATTTCCTGGAAAGCTAAGATCAAGATGGAGCGGTCCATTTATTAAGAAACATGTGTATCCTTATGGGGCCTTTGATATTGAGAATCTAAAGAATGACAATGTTTCTAAGGTAAGTGGACATTGTTTGAAAGCTTACTTTGATAATTTTTCTAGTGAAAATGAATCCATTGGTTTTAATGATCCTGTAGATAAAGGTTGATTATTTTGTTTTTCTCACATTGTTTTTGTGTTTCTTTTTGGTGTGATTCTTGTTTTGCTAGTCTCTCTCACCCCGGTCAAATGACGGATAACGGTACTCCGTGACTTTAGTCGGTTCTTTCAGTTTCCCATAATAACTGATATCTATATATATTTGTGCAATTTTTTGCTCTTTCTCCCTTCTTTGAATCTCTTCTCCAATTCTCATTTGAAAATGGACACCACTCTTGAAAAATTGAAAAAGTACTTTCTCGCTCTGCCTCAGAATGCGATTACAAAAATTTACCGTGCTAGGTGTGCAAGATTGAGGTTGTTAATGAATCATGGAATTCCTGAAGATATCCGTTGGTTGATTGAAGCAAAGGTCCGATTATCAGGTGAGTCCTCCAATTCTTTCATCTCATACATGCCTGGAACAGGTAAAAGCACTTTTACAAAGAAACATCATGCAAAACGACTGAAAGTCTGTCACATATGTGCTAGATGGACTTGTAATGCAACATGTCGTTCTTTAGGAATGGTATCTATAAACCGTGAAGATAAAATACAATTTATTAAGGATGGCCTGAGTAAGGGGTCTTTAGATAATCTTCTATTAACCCTTGAGATACATCCTAGTGGAGATGTGCATCGTGCTATTCATGATTTATGGTCACAATTCCATAAAAAACATGATTGACTTAGTCTTGGGAATCTGACTATAAAAGACCATGTTTGCTAGTTTTTAAGAAACTGGATGGGAAGCCTATCCCCGACCTATAGAGGGCGTTTAAGCCGTTCTTGGATGTAAAACCAAGGGAAGATGTGAGCCACAATCACAACTACCTGTACATACACATGCTTTTTCAAAATAAATAAATAGAGAGAGAGAGAGAGAGAGAGAGAGTGAGACTCTAGTTGGCCTACATATAGGTGGTATGATTGCATCTTCAATTTCTCATCTGTAAAATCTTCTCTTCCTTCCCCTCATTTCTACTCAACCCATACATTTAACAAATATAGAAGTGTGTAGAAATGGCAGGTTCCTTAAGTCATCACATCAGAAATATTTGTGTTTTTGGTGGATCCAGTTCTGGGAAAGAAAAAGAGTTTTTAGAATCAGCAAATCATCTTGGTCAGGTATTAGCTGAGAGAAAGATTCATTTAGTGTATGGAGAAGGTAGCCTTGGGTTAATGGAGGGTGTGTCAATAGCTGCATTTTTAGGAGGAAGTCAAGTTTTGGGGGTTGTCCCCAAGGCTTTAGCAAAAGAGGACATCATTGAAAAAATAATTGGAGAGGAACTACAGGTCTCGACAATGTTTGATCGAATGAATGCAATGTTTAACCATGCTGACGCCTTCATTTCCTTACCAGGTGGTCTGGGCACATTGGAAGAGATCTTTCATATTTCCTCTTGGGCCCAACTTCACATTCACCATAAACCTATAAGTTTGTTAAATGTCAATGGTTTTTACGATAATTTGTTGTCTTTTCTTGATCAAGCTGTGGAAAAGGAATTTCTAACATCTTCGGCACGATAAATCATAATCTCTGCTACTACTGCTGAACAATTGATCGACCAACTACAATCTTTATCCCCTGTAATTGATCCTTCCATGAGTCGTATAAATTGGTCAACTAAGGAAAGCTGTAAAACGCTTAAATTAGATTTGGGCCTTCGTTTGTGAATCCTCGTGTCTTTTGGTTTTATTATTAGCATATTATTTTGTTTGGTTATATTTGTTTAAGTGTGTTTCAGGTTTGTCAGTGTTCGTTGTTTCAGGTGATGTCTTCTATACTCTATCTTTCTATCTTATGACATTGAGGACAGTGTCTCGTTCTGGTTGGGGGGAGAGGGTAGTAGTTGACATTACAAAAAAAAAAAACTAACTTGCTAACTGTTTTTGCTATTATTAAAACCATTTGATAAAACTGTTATTAGGATGGCAGAGTAAGGAGGAATATTATTGACTCTTGAGACGCATCTTAGTAAATAGTCTTATCAAGGTCTATCATAATACTTCTTGAAATATTCAGGTTTACAAACTCTTACATTGTTATCACTTGATTCTGCTCATATACTCATTTAACAAATATTTTTAAACCTTTATTTTCACACACACACTTTAACATATGATTGTGGGTTGCACATTGGATTATTACATTATTTATATTCTTTTGTTAAAGGTAACAACTAAGGGATAGGGATAGTCTATAATTTGCAAAAAAAAAAAAAACAAAAACAACAAACAGAAAATGATGATAATAAAAACGTAGATAAGTTTGATTTCGTAGCCTCCTTAACCTAAGCAATTAAGCCCGAAGGGGTGTTTTAACACCTAATACCCTAAAGTCAACTGACTTGGGAGTTATTGGCTCAAAGCTTGTTATATGGGTTAAGGAGAAAAGCTTAAGGGAATCAAACATTGCACTATCTATGTATCAGTATCTGCAACCCGAGTTACTAAGCTTGTAGGGGTGTCTCAACACCTAATGCCCTAAGATCAACTGGTCTGGGAGTCATTAGCTGAAAGCTCGTTACATGGGTTAAAGATGCATTGTGTTTTAAGTTATGCCTTTCAAAAAAAAAGAAAAAAGAAAAAAGAAAAAAAGAAAAAATAATAATAATAGTAATAATAATCCCAACCCAAGGAAGTTAACCTTAAACATTAGAACAAAATATTGTTTTCTTCCAATAAAAGCCCCATCATCTATGTTTTCATACATTGAGCACATAACAAGGAAGGTTTATTATTATTTTGTTTAAGAGATATTGAGCAGATATATAAAATTTAATGAGAGTTTGTTTATCTGGATAGATTAATGGAAGTTAAATGATGAATGTCTTGCTTTGTGAGATTTGCAAATTGTTTTTCTTAACTTTTATAGGGCAGATGAGGGGTGATTAGTACTTAAAAGTGCATTTTTATCAAGATTTTATATCATCATTTTGCACTTGAAGTATCAATAACTCCTTAATTAAAGCATGTTTTATAATAACATATCTAATACTATAAGATACCTTTAATTTATGGTAAATGTTCATCTTAAATACAAGCCTATCACATAAATGAAAGAATTGATTGATGAGTTGAAGTACTGAAATTGAAAGGACAAAGAGATGGCCAAACTTAGAAAAGAGATGTTGGTGCAGTCCAAACTGGAACATTGTTCGGTAATCAGGTCATATCTGGAGCAGTAGATCTCGGATTTAGGTCTACCTTATATGGATGGAAAGCTAAGACATAGGCCTACAACTTTCATAGGAGTCTAAGATTTAACAAGGCTGTTTTCAAGTCCAAATTATAGTAACAACAAAGAAGTCTAAATCTGTCCTGCAGCCCAGACATTGTTTAGTGTTCAGCCAATATCTCGAGTTCTAGAAGTACAAATGATCTCAAATTTTTACCTTAGAAAGATGAGACAATTTCCTAGAACTTTTATGATTTAAGTCTGTTCAAATTATGACGTTATCAATGACGTTTTTGGCAGACAAGAAGATAAGAATTGTCACCAAGTCAAGATGTGGTCACCCATTCATCAATTAGTCAACAAATCAATAGTTCCGAATTTTGGCCTATGAAAGGAGGCATTTGCCATGTATTTAGGCATCTTGGTGTTCAGATCAAGATCATGCTCTTGCTCTCTCTTTATATTTTATAATGCTTAAGTTTTGCTTATATTAATTTCTTGCTTATGCTTTTCATTTCCTTTCCTTGTTTATTTATGTTTCTCTCTTTCATTATGTTTAGCTAAGTTAATTATGTCAAGGTGAAAAGGGTACACTAATGATGTAAAAATAAGTATAATATAAACTTAACATGGACCTTAATGTTGGATACTAACATGCTTTATAATTGTTATCTTGTTCACTTTTAATACTTTGCTTGTTAAATGGTTAATCTAGATTTATGTTGTATAACACTTGGTACAACAAATACTTGACACTTTTATAGCCCATACTATATGGTATAACCGACACCTGAGCTATGAAAGGAACTTGATTTGTTGTTAACATAAGTTATAATCATGAATGCCTGACAACATTTACAAGTATTAGCATTATTCGAATAAGATAACTAATGTAATCATGTTAACAATTTATAATCTGATTAGAACCTCTTTTGTGTGTGGTTTCCAATTAAATAATAAAAGTTTATACTATACTTGTTTGAAATACCATTAGTGGATCCTCTAACCTTGACATTTGTTGTTATCATTGTTTAATCCTTACGTTAATCTTCCATCTCAAAGTTCTCATCAACTTATTCTTCTTCTTCATCTTTATTATTATCATTATTAATAGTATTATTAGTATTATTATTATTATTACTTCTACTACTACTACTACTACTAGTATTATTATTATTATTATTATTATTATTGTTATTGTTATTGTTATTGTTATTGTTGATACTATTGCTGTTGTATTATTGTTGTTTATAATTTATATAGTTAACCTCCCTGTGGTTCGACCCCGGTCTTACCGGGTTATTTATTACTTCGACACTCCTGCACTTGGGAGAAGACATCATCAATCTTTTGGTCGTGTCAAAAGGAACTTGATTTGTTATTAACATAAGTTATAATCATGAATACCTGACAACATTTATAAGTATTAGCATTATTCGAATAAGATAACTAATGTAATCACGTTAACAATTTATAATCCAATTGGAACCTTCTTTGTGTGTGGTTTCCAGTTGGGTAATAAAAAGACTTTATACTATACTTGTTTGAAATACCATTAGTGGATCCTCTAACCTTGACATTTGTTTTTATTATTGTTTAATCCTCACATTAATCTTACATCTCAAAACTCTCTTCAACTTCTTATTGTTGTTGTTGTTGTTATTTATAATTTATATAGTTAACCTCCATGTGGTTCGACCCCGGTCTTGCCGAGTTATTTGTTACTTCGATACTCCTACACTTGGGAGTAGACATTAAATCTTTTGGTCATGTCAACTATCCAAAAAAATGCAGAAAAAATGATTCAATAGAGGGTCTTTAATCTTAGGGGTCATCGAGCCATTCCAAGAAGCATACACGCCCTCATGATGTTCGGGTGTGAAGTGGTTTTTCTAAGCGTCCATCTGGGTAGCTCATGAAAGAGGCTTTCTGTCTATCATGTCATTCTACACCAGAGACATCAAGTTCCTCTAAGCTTGATAGGTGTAAAAGTGGCAAACGACTAAAAAAAGAATTCATCCATGAGGATGTCTACACTCCTTATTAGATTGGAGATTCTTCGCTATCCAGATGTGTGTTGAAAACCTGCATATCCAAAGATTACATCGCCACTAAAATGACCCTGGATAATTATAATAGGCTTACAGATCCCAGGGAACATGTATAAAATATGCACAATAGTCTGGAGCTAGTCATTCAGGACAACCATGCTATGTGTAAGATCCTCTTTACGACCTTCAGAGGTTTAGTAAGAGCATGGTACAACAACCTGGAACCAGGTTCAGTCTCCAGCTTCAGTGACCTCTATGCCAAACTGGTAGCACGTTTCAATACAAGTATTCTAGCTAAAAAGAGTTCCACTAAACTCTTTGGAATCAACCAAGCAAAGGACGAGTCTACAAGGACATACCTTAAAAGATTCAACAAGGAAATGCGTAAAGTTGAAGACTTAATCAAATGGTAGCTTCAGAAGCCCTTATCAGTGGAGTGAGGGTAAAAACCTTGTGGAGGGAGTTATAAGCTTTACCATACAGAAGATTAGTAAAGGTAAAGCAAACCACAGAGAGCCATATTCAGGTTGAGGAGGAAAGTATACTGCATTATGGCCCTTCTTGTTTTACTAGGGGAAAACAGCCAGAAAGGTCCCCTAAACGAGGTCACTCTCCCAAGCGAGACCGCTCTCCTAGAAGATGCAACAATCTCAAGAAGAGTCAGAAGAAACTATTTAGGGAATGTCTGGGTTATTATGAAGCACGTGCTTCTCTATTCAACTCCTCCCTTATTGAAGTCCTCACAACCATCCAAGGAAAAAAGTTTGTCAGATATCATTCACCTATGAAGTCTTATCCCAGTAGATGCATATCTAAAAAGTACCACTTTTTTCATAAATACAAGAGATATGACACATATGACTACTGAAGAAAGAAATTGAAAGACTGATAGCTAAGGGCTACCTTCATTAGTTTCTAAAGAAGGATTTTTGTCCTGAGTATAATAGAGAAGACCCTGGTCAATCCGCTATAGCTTTACTTGAAATCAATGTAATCTTAGAGGGAACCTCTACTAGGGGGGATTCTAACAATGGAAAGAGGAAGTATAGGAAAACAAGTCCTTATAATTGTTAGATCGCTGGTTTAATGGCACGAGTTAATAGTCTTCACTCATGAAGATGGAAAAGGAGTGACTTTTCCATATGGGGATGTTCTTATCATTTTCACTATTATCTCTAATCACATAGCATATCAGTTACTAGTAGATGATGACAGTGCAGTTAACATCATTTCCATAAAAATTATGGTCCAAATGGGAATCCCCTTTTCAAAACTAATGCCGATAAAAACTCCCTTTATGGTATTGAGGGTTAGGGCATACTTGTAAAAGGTGCCTTAGAATTACCTGTTGTAATGGGCATCATTCCAAAATATGTTTCACTCCAGCAAAACTTCATGGTGATTGATATGACATTGGCTTATAATGTCATTTTAGGAAGGCCTTTTTATATTAAATCAACGTTGTCACTAGTACCCGGTATTTGGCTTTGAAGTTCTTAACTCAGAAGGGAGTAGCCATATTACAGCGAGATCAGACAACCTCAAGACAACGTGCCACTACTTGCTTGAAGGGCAATAAAGTGCTGATATCAGACTAAAAAGGATCATTGTAGGAAAAAATATAACTCAAAACTAAGGCTAATGAGAAATTGAAGGATGTTTGTTTGGGGGGGAGATGAACAAGCAATCACTAAAATGGGATCCACCTTAACACTATCACAATAGCAATCATTAATGGAGCTCCTGCAGATCCAAAAGTTGAATTTCATAACAGATGCATCAAAGATGCCAAACATCAGTCCAAAAATAGCTACCCATTAGTTGAGGGTAGATCCAATTACACATCTGGTTTGCCAGAAAAAAAAAAGAAATTTTAGGGGATAAAGATAAAGACAGAAGGCTATAACTCAAGAAGTAGATAAACTTCTTGCCGTTGACTTTATTAGAGAGGTGTTGTACTTGAACTGGTTTGCAAATGTTGTTATGGTCGAGAAAAGTAACGATAAGTGGCAGATGTGTGTGAAATTCACTAACTTAAACAAAGCCTACCTAAAAGACAATTATCCAATCTTAAGAATTGATCGTCTAGTAGACGCTATGATGAGTTTTGAATTCTTGAGCTTCTTGGATTCCAACTCAGGACACCATTAAATCCCCATACATCTCGAAGATGAGGAGAAAATAACTTTTATAATTGAATCCAGTACTTATTGTTACAGAGCTATGCCTTTCAGATTAAAGAATGCAGGGGCAACATATTAACAAATAGTTAATTGGATATTTAAAAATCAATTGGGGAATTCTTATTTCTTATCAATAAATAAGGGATGGAGTCGTCACCCAATATTTGGTCACTAGAAACCCTAACTGATCTTATAGTTTGGATAAGAGAATTGGTTGTGTATAGGGAGGATGTATAATCTCTAGTACACCTTACCTAAGGTAAGTTGTAATATTTGTTTGTCTGATATAAATTAAGGTATTGTTATGTTTTCTAGTTGTTGGTCTGTCTAAGGTTTAAGAGAAGTCCTTATTGGTAAGGAGGTCCTCATCTTATTAGGTTAAAATATAGTCATTATAGAGTCAAAACATATTTTTGTATTTTTTTGTTTTAATATAAGAAATAACAAAATAATTTTTTGGGCATTTTTAAAAAGTAGGCCAAGTTCTCATGACTTTAATAAATTGGTTCATAAATCCAAAAATACATGTAAAAAAATAAAAAAAAGACTATTTTTGTGATTTTTTAATATGCTAAAATATGCAAATATAATTTATTTTTTAGAGACTTGGCCATATGCATTAAAAGTAAATTGATAATTTTTGTCATAATAACTCAATCAATCACAAATCATCATCAAACAATCCTAAAACCACACACATAATTAATATTTGGTCCCTAAAACTAAGAATTTATCAAATAAATGGTTTGGAGTTAGGAATTGACATTCCAAGGTTGTTGTGGTTGTCTAGAGATTGTTGGAAACCTTCCAAGGCTGTTAGGTAATTGTAGTAGTGTGTGGAACCACACAACACTGCCATTGTAATGTGGGTCTGACATGTTTGCTAAACCTAAGTTAAAGTGTGTCAGGCATGTTTGCTAGACCCAAATGCCTAGCTTACTAGGTCCACAAGTGCCTTACCTGATTCTTTTTTTTTATATATATATATATATATATATATATATATATATATATATATTTTTTTTCCAATTTTTAAGTTTTTTTTTTAAATAATGCATTATTTGTGTATATTTTTTTCAAATAAATTTTTGGTTTATGTTTAAGTAAGTACGATTCATTTGTGGTTTTTTCTTAATTTATACAGATTAATTTTTTTAATATTGATTTTTTTACACGATTTTTCATATGTGCAGCCTTGTATTGTTTTTTTTTTAAATTATTGTTCAATAAATTTTATGTGTTATGTGTAACCTTGTGTTGTTTTTTTTTTTAAATTGCTGTTTAATAAATTTTATATGTGTGTCGATTTCTATTACAAATTTTATGTGTTTTTCTATTACAAATTTATTTTGACAAGGGAATTTATTAAACATGACAAGGTAAATTACCTATGTTGCGATATTAGATATCTTGATCTTCATTTTTTGCTTGGCTGTTTAATTAGATGCATGTATAAGTTTTTTGATTTACATGTAGGAGTTTATATATATATGTGTGTGTGTGTGTGTGTGTGTGAAGAATCTGGTGGAGGAAACTATTTGTCCAATGCTTGTCCAAAAAAGTTTAAAGGCTTTAGGTGCTTTTAGGTTGTTTTCTTTTAGGAAAAAAAATTACCTTCTAAGGTAAGTGTTTAAAATATGTATCATACTCATTTTATACATTAGATCCAAACAAATAGATGGATACATTAAATGTTTTTGCAAACACTTAACTAAGTTATTCAGGTCTTTGCAATAACAAGGAGTTGACAAGCATTTGTTGCTCTTTACTTGCTAACAGTTGTTGAGACTTCACTTTTCACTCAAAACTTAGGTTTTCATACTCTTTTTGTTCATTGTGCCACTTTTATTTTGAGTTGCTTAAACAATATCTATATTAGATTGATGTCCCTTTATATTTAACAATTTGATTCTTATATGAAATTCAAGACAGTTTAAGTAAGTTTTTTACATGTTACTTATCCGTTGCTTGAAAGCCAAATCATATACCTTTTAATGCTGCCAACTCTTGATTGCATGCTCAGAAAGTGATTTTTTTCTTTCAATTGTCTCACAATTAAAAGCAGCGCGTGTTTTCTATAGTAGCCCGCGACAACGCTTAGATAACCGAAGTAGTCCTTATCTAATTAAAGATAGACCCTAATAATGCTGAAAATTTGTTTAAAGAATATCGTTAATTAGCACATTTGAGGTCAAATTAAAAATGGAGTTAACTCATTTTTTGGGTTAAAACTTTTTTAAAATTTAATCTCCAACATTTGCTTTTTAACATATAACATTAAAATGATTTAAATAAATTATGGGTGGATAATAAATTGATATAAAAGAATTCTTAGTTGACATGTTTTGTTGAAACAAAAAACTCTCTAAAGGTTTCTATCCCATATAGGGGAAAAAAAAAAACAAAACTTCCTTGGTGTTTATAAAATGAGAAGTTAGAAAGTTAAAATTGAGCCCAAATAGCACCCAAAGAGGAAAAGACCTAAGTAATGTGGACTTTGAGTTTAAACATGCATGCGTTGGCCAGGCTTGGGCTTCAAACTAGATCTAGGTTAGTATTTATTGTAAAATAATATTTTGGGCCACAAAAGATTATTTTTTGGCCATAAAACTTAAATTTCCTTTAGTCCATGAAGAATTATTTCTTCCAACCCATTATTTTTTCAAGTCCAGCCAAGAATGTTAACAGTATTTTCCATAAATTTGAATCTGAACATTTTTTTGCTAAAAAAATTAAAATTTATGTTCATTATGTTTATATTTAATTCTTGATTTATAATAACTAATCAAATGTTGAATGGTGAGAATTAATTCTTTAATATTTTAACTTCCAAATTTCACTATAAATAAATAAAGGTGAATGAAGAATTTGAAACAATGTTTTTCAGATTTTTTATACACTCTTTCTCACCTCATATTTTAGTATTTTTTTTATGCGTTGGTTTATTTATAAAATCTAGAGTTTAAGTTCATCTTGTTGACAAATATTTGAGTTGCATAATTTTTAGTTTAAAGACCTTGTTTAAAACTATATCTAAACTAAGATGTTATTGTTGAAATCTTAGGAAGCATATTACAAACATCTTAGTTGCACAAATAAGGAGTAATAAATTCAAATGATTTATCATTGATGACAACAAAAGTTTCAATGCTTTAAAGTGCATTCAACAAGTAAGAACCCTTATTTATTTTAATTTAAGCATAATTGTTGTTGTTGTTGCTGCTGCTGCACATTCTAGTACTTTGACTAGTTGGATGTCTGCGCTATGCAGCGGACTCACCTTTTATTTTCATAAAAATATTGTAAAAATTTATAATACAAAAAATAATTTATATTAAATGTTTTCAAATTTATTAATTATTTTATTAATAATATTAATTATAATACAAATAATAATATTTATAACACAAATGATAATATTTTTAATATTCATACTATTAATTATAAAAATAATAATATTTATAACACAAATAATACTATTTTTGATATGAATATTTAGAATTATAATAAAAATATTATCACATAAATAATTATATTAAGAATTCCATGGATGATTATAACACAAATAATAATATTTTTTCTATCAATACCTTGAGTTATAATAAATATAATAATATTTATAACACAAATAATAATATTTTTGATATGAACATTTTGAATTATAAGAGAAATAATAATATTTATAACACACATTATTATATTAAGAAAACTGACGTGGGGTTGTTCACGCTGCGTCCAGGTCCAACATGGGGTTAGGCATGGACGCGTCCAGACCTAATGTGAGGTTGGGTGGGGACGTGTCCAGGTCCAACATGTTATTGGGCGCGGTTGAGTCCCGACCCAACATGGAGCTGGCTGTGGACGCGTCCAGGTCCAACATGTGGTTGGGCGCGGTCACTCCAGACCCAACGTGGGGTCGGGCAGGGACGCGTCCAGGGCCAACGTGGGGTGGGCTGGGACGCGTCCAGGCCCAACCTGGAGTTGGATGCGAATGCGTCCAGACTTAACGTGGGGTTGGGCGCGGACGCGTCCAAGTCCAACATGTGGTTGGGTGCGGTCGCTCCAGACCCAACATGGGGTTGGGCGGGGACGTGTCCAGGTCCAACATGTGGTTGGGCGCGGTCGCTCCAGACCCAACGTGGGGTTGGGCGGGGACGCGTCGAGACCCAACAAGGGATTGGGCGGCGACACGTCCATAGCCAACGTGGGGTGGGCGCGAATGCGTCCAGGGCCAATGTTGGGCTAGGTGCAGAAGCGTCTAGGCCCAACTTGAAGGTGGCCGGGGACGCGTCTAGTGCAACGTGGTTTTGGGTGTGGACGTGTCGAGGGCCAACCTCGAGTTGGGTGTGGATGCGGTCGGGTCCACACCCAACATGAGTTTCAGGCCCAACATGGAGTTGGTCGCGGTCGCGCCGAGACCCAACGAGGGGTTTGGCGTGGATGCATCCAGGCCTAACATGGAGGTGGATACGATCGCGTCGAGACCCAACATGGGGTTGGGCATGGACGCGTCCAGGTCCAACATGGAGTTAGGTGGGGACACGTGTATACCTAACTTAGGGTTGGGCGTGGACGTGTCCAGACCCAACGTGGGGTTGGACATGGACACGTCCAGGTCTAACATTTTATTACCAGCAAAGAAAAACCATATAGTTGATTTGAAGTATAAAATTTAAAATTATTATTATTATAATTATTTGTGCCATAAATATTATCATTTTTATTATAATTGAAGGTATTCATATTAACACTATTATTTGTGTTATAAATATTACTATTTTATTATAGTTCAAAGCATTAATATAAAAAATGTTATTATTTGCAGTACAAATATTTTTATTTTTATTATAATTGAAAGTAATAATATTTATTTTATTGTATTTCAAACTATTAATATCAAAAATATTATTATTTGGGGTACAAAGATTATTATGTTTATTATCATTGAAAGTATTAATACTAAAAAATATTATTATTTTTGGCCCCAGCGCCACGTCGAGTCTAACCCTTAGCCCTGGGAACAGGGCAAGCTAGCCCAGTGCCACTTGGCGTACGGGTCTGACCCCACAAAAAGGAAAGCAGCCCAAGCGCTGGGTGTCCCCACACGGGGGTGACGGCTTGGCTCCTGCCCAGGGCAAGGGAAGCCAGCCCCAACGCTCAAGTTTGACCCAGCGCAAGGGCAGGCAACCCAAGCGCCAGGTGTCCCTACGTGGGGGCTCGAGCTGACTCACGCCCAGGGCAAGGGCAAGCCAGCACAGCGCCACGTGGCGATTGGGTCTGACTTAGTGCAAGGGCAGGTCAGCCCAAGCATTAGGTGTCCTTACGTGGGGGCGCAGGCCTAGCTGACGACCAGGGCAGCCCCACCAAAACTTGAAGTGACCATCTTCTCCCCAAACATTCCTTCAATGCCAAATGCATCCTAGTGAAAAGACAACCCCACCCCTCCCATGCTGCCCTTGCAACTCTTTGTGGCAAGGGCTGAGCTGCCATTACACTGCTTCAATCCATAGTACTCTGAGTCTAGGTAAATAGTAAGAGAGGCACTGAGTCCTTTTATACATTCATAATGATTGATAGAGATGATTTACCAACAAACACAAAACTAAAAGAAAAAAAGCTAATATAAACTATATTTACTAATCAATTACAAACTTTTAACTTAAATCTTCGGAAAACATTAATTTAATATTTTTTTAAGAAAATATATTTTTAAAACATATTTAAACACACTTAAAAAACACAATATCAAATAGATACACATATGTCAAGACATAATGTTTTTTTTTCTAAAATATTATAGTGTAACAGAAAATAAAAATACATTGTAATGACATGTTGCACACCTAATTAATTAAAATTAATTAATATTTACATGTTTATTTTTTTAATTTCTTTAATTACATCATTTTTTAATACGAAAGAGTTATCTTAACACACAAATATCTTGTAAGTATACAAACTAAAAAAGTTTGGATGAAGTGGCATTGATAAATTAAGTTTGAATGTTGATTGCAATGGTGTGTTTACTTAACATTATCAAAGCACAATATCTGATTTGTCAATGGACAACAATACGAAATAATTGCTTAAGTTTTTACTTAACATATCATGCTTATTTGATTTGGAAAATCAGCCAACAAATTTTGAAAGAATATTTTAAATTTTCCTTCCCAGATTTTGTTTCCCTGCCAGGAGTGGGAGTGTATATTTGGTTTGTACTCTTACATGATAACATTTTTTTAAAAAACTTTTATGTCAGCAGGAGATGGAGTCAATGGCAGAATCTCGGTTACTTCTTTAGGTGTATGTTTCATGTGCTGTTTTTTAAAATATATTAAAAAAATATTTTTTTATTTTTTAAAATTTATTTTTAACATCAATACATTAGAATGATTCAAAACACAAAAAATAATTTAAAGCTAAAAAGAAATTAATTTTTTTAAAAACACGGTCCAACCGCAATCCCAAACACCCCCTTAGCACACTTAGATGATTGGCCCGCGCTACACTACCGGTCATATCAGTTTTTTAATGAAAAAAATATTCAAGTGTTGCCAATGTGTATTCTAGTAGAAAAAATTTAAATCATGTGGGGGTTAGTCCGATGTGACCCAATGAACTTGACAGATCCAAAGACAACCTAGAAGATCGTTAAAAATATATTGACTAAAAACTATTTCAAGACGACATCTTTTTTTTATAATAAATATTGACACATAAACATATTGGATCGAACCCAAGTCAACTGAGTTAACATGTCAAATACGAGACATAGATAATGAGACCAAAATGACTATAGAAAAAAATTGAAAAACAATTATGAAATTCAATTTCTAATCAACCCAATATTGAATGATATTAAAAAAAAATCAATTAAAAAAAGATAAAAAAAACACAACTTGAGTCAATCTAGGTTAATGTGTCAAGTCCACAACCCGAATCATGTGACTTGGATAACCCTATAGAAAAAAAATAAAAACAAATTATGAAACTTAATTCCCAATAAACCCAACATTAAATGATGAAACTAAAAAAAAATAAAAAATAGAAACAGAAAACAAAGACTTAGGTCATGAGACTAGAATGAACAAATCTAATATTGAATGATAAAATAAAAATAAAAATCTAAAAAAAAAAGCTAAAAAAAAGTAAAAGAAAAAATAACATCGTAAGCATGCTTTGTGAGCCTCTCAATTAGTTTTTGTTAATTTAACAATAAAATAAGGATTTTTTTTACCTTTTTTATAATAAAATTGATGTTTTGTTTCAAAAATCACAATAAAAAAAATGCTTGGTAAAATTGGAAAAACTTTTTGAAAATTATTTGGAAATCAATAATTAAAATGAAGTTTTTGAGTATTTTTTATGCAAAAACATTTAAGAGCACTTGTCACTAAATAACTTTATAATTATAACCTCTACTAATATCACTCTTTTTTATTTCTCTTCAAAACTACCCAAAAACCTAGCCTTTTTTAAACATTTGTTTGTCAACAATATCTATTTTTTCTTATTCATTGCATATTTACTAAAAACATATAAGGCATGATAAAACATTATAGCACAAGAGAAGATTTATCATTGATTATAATAGTAAAATAATATTTTTATCCTTCCTTGAATTAGGTTAGAAGACTAAGTTTAGGGGTAAAATAATCTTTTATACGTGACCCATTTGGTGTTCTCATATTTAGTGGGGATACAAGCATATTTTCATCTTTTTTTTTGAATAGTGAAAAACCTTTACTACCCTTAAAATAAAATAATCAGATATTTGGTTGCTAGGGTTTTTTTTGAGATTTCATGTCTTTTTACAATGTTTAATTACTACCTTATCCTTTATGTTAGAATTAATTAAGGCTTGCTTTGGGGGCATTTATGTATTTTCACTATTCTTAGCACGGTGAAATCACAAAATTAACCTTTGTCTCAAAAAAATCTAGGCTTGGTTTATGGGCAATTTCATGTTTACACGTGGATTTTTTAGTTATAAGCAAGTTAGTTGAAAGGTAGATTGATTTTTTGAAGTGATTAAAAAGAAAATTGTCAGGCGTATAGGGTAGGTTGTTGCTCTTCGATGGCACGTGTGCCTTCATAAGACAACTAACAATTCCTTGCACCATGTCATTGGACTCCTCACGACGTCCTCTTCCATCCCAGGCGGTGCGTGTTGCTTTTTGATGAACAGATTGTAGTCAGAGAAGCTTTCTTTGTTTTTTTTCCTTTCTCTATCCTCCCTCGAGATTCGTGTATAGCATTTAAAATTTCATGGCAGTCCTCTTGGTTGGGTATATTTGCGTATCGATCCTTATTCTTTGGATTTGTCAATTTTTATCCTTGGCCCTTTCGTAAGTTTTTTTTTTCTTATTGCATCCTTCAATCTAGAATTTTCATTTTTTAAAATTTTAAAATTTGGTTTTGGTTTCTTTTTTTTTTTCTTGATTTTTTCCTTGCCTTTTTTTGTAAACTTTCAATTATTTTTAATTTTATTCTTCAATCAATTTATCATTTAACACTAGATTTTTTAAAATTTGAGAATTGTGGTTTTTTCAGATTTGGTGCCTCTAATCAAATAGCTTGAGTTATGAGTTTTATAAGCTAACATGGGTTCCCATCTTTTTTTTGACTTTTTTTCTTTTTTGGTCTCATTACTCGACTTTGATTTTTTTAAAAATAGACTTCATGGTTTTGTTCAGTTTTTTTTATAGAGTTATCCCGATCTCTAGACCTGACCCGTGGGTTTGATGGATTAACTTAGGTGGTTCGCGCCTTTTTTTGCCTTTTAATATATTTTTTTTCTTTTAGATCCTTTTGTGTTATTGATTTTTTTCTTTAATTTCATCTTTTAATATTTAATTTGTTGAGAATTGATCTTTGAGGTTTTTTTTTTATATATATTTTGTGCTTCCGATCAAATAGCTCAGGGCACGGGTTTTATAAGCTCACAAGGGTTGGCATCATTTTTTTTTTTTTACTTATTTTTGTCCCATATTATAATTCAACATTGGTTTTTTCTTGATTTTCTTGAGAAAATCAGGGTTCTTGATTTTCTTTGTTTTTCTTTTGTTGTAGGGTTATTCTAGTCTCAAGACCTGACTCGTGGGTGTGGTGAGTTGAGCTGGGTAGGCTCAACCCCTTTTTGGGCTTATAATTGCTAGTTTTCTAATCCTTTTCATGATTCAACATTCAACAAATTTTTTAAAATACGTTTTGTTATTTTCTTCATTTTACTTTTTATCGGGTTATTTCGGTTTTATAACTTGGCCTATAGGTTAGGCGGGTTGACCCCACAGCCTTAGGTATTTTTTTTAATTTATAATTGCTATTTTTCTCTTTTTGTATGTTTATTTTTTTTTTAATTTGATCTTTCAATGTTTGGTTAATTGAATTGGGCTTTAAGGTTTTTTAAAGTTTATTCCTTCTGGTCAAATGATTAAGGTCTCAAGCTTAATGGGTTAACATGGTTGACATTGTTTTTTTTTCATGTTTTTGTCTTGTTTTCATTGTTCGACTTTGTTTTTATTTATTTATTTATTTAAAACACATTTTTATTTGTTGAATATCTTTTTTTTTCAATTGTTTTTATTATCCAACCCGATGCAGAGTGCAGCAGGTTACATAGTTATCATAGATCTAGATCTTGTAATTATATATATGATATAGTTTTTTCTCTTTTCCAATAAATGTCTAGTAATTGTTTCTAGCTAGATAAAGAGGATACATACAACTCAACATATTTAGATCTTTTTATCAATGAAACCTGGTAATGCGTAACATACCTAATCGCAAGTTATAATTTTTAATGATATAATATAAAAATAATGATGCATTTGTATTTTATTTGGTATGATGAAATTATTTTTTTCTTTTTAAAAATTAAAAAACAAAAAAACAACACTAGTTATAGCAAGATCTATTGTTATGCCAAAAACAACACTATGATAACAAGCAACTATTAATGTTATCATAGTGGAATCAACCATCTATACTAATCAAAATGTAAAGTTAAATCAAGCAATTTTAAGTGTATTTTATGATTAACATACATTGATTGATTATGTGTCAATACATTTAAATTTTAATCATTAATATTTTATCATATATTAGAAAATTAATGCATAAATTGGTTTTTTTTGCTACATATGCAGATAAAAAGAAAAAAAAACATTGATACCAGATTGAAAAGGAGAATGTAGGAGAAAAACTTTTAACTAAAAACTTTGAATTGCAATTTCTTAACATAAATTTATTATTAAATAATTTTCACTTAAATCAATTTAAGTATCAAAAACTTCGATTTAAGATGCATATTGAATGTTTCTATGTAAGATGTGAAAGTAAAAATATCAAGAGAACTATCTTTTGAACTATATTAAGTTTTTTTTGGAACACGGTACAAGTTACTATCTTTTGAACTAGATTAAATATATTTGGAAACATGGTGCAAGTTACTTAAATTTTGAAATTTTATTTTTTATGAAAAAATATTTTTTTATATTTTAAAATTATTTTGATGTACTGATATCAAAAATAAATTTTAAAAATAATAAAAATATTATTTTAATACATTTCTAAGCAAAAAAACATTTTAAACCGCAACCACCATTACAATCTTAAACACATCCTAACTCACATCAAAGTCTTTTGAACTCTTTAATAGTACATGATAGCATAAGAGTTGAATCTATATTATTTGAACCTTATTATTTCCAATTAAGTCCTTTTATTAAGATTAGGGTATCAAGTGATATATTAGTATATTTCTTTAAAAAATCAACACTAATTAAAATTTTAAATTTGATATGCATCAAGAAAATGAGTATATTATTTATTTTTAAAAAAATTTACACAACTTTTTTATTTTAGTTCTAGGATATGAATTTTCTAAATTTTATTTCAATTAATTAAAAAACAACGATACCAACTTAAAAAAAAATGTTATAAAAATAGTTGAAAATTTGAATTAAGCGTTTATAATGGATATAATATGAATTACTATTCTTATTTAAACCCAATAGGAACAATATAAATAAAAATTATTATAACTACTACAATAACGCATAAACAAGATTATGATAGCATAATCAATTATCAAATGTTTCATTACATAAAAATAATAAAATAATCAGAATTATTTCACTTCCGGGGACACACAACTAATTTATCTATAGTTTATGTGTTTTTAATTTTCTTATTTCCTCAAAATTTATACCAAAAATAAAATATCATGATTTCTCAAGTATATTTCATGAGAGGGTGTTTGTTATTGTGGTATACGATATTTTTTAAAAGTATGTTTTACTTAAAAATATAATAAAATGATTTATTTATTTATTTATTTATAACACTAATACATCAAAATCATCATAAAATACTAAAAAAAATATTAATTTGATATTTTTTAAAGGTAAATGTATTTTTAGAACACACATATCTAATCGCAAGTTATAATTTTTATTAATATAATATAAAAAGAATGATGCATTTGTATTTTATTTGGTATGATGAAATTAATTTTTTTTAAAAAAATTAAAAAAAAAACAGAAAAACAACACTAGTTATAGCAAAAACTATTGTTATGCCAACCAACTATTAATGTTAACACAATGGAATCAACCATCAATACTAGTCAATATGAAATAGTAAAATCAAGCAATTTTAATAGTATATGATAACATAAGAGTTGAATCTATATTATTTGAACCCTTATTATTTTCAATTAAGTTCTTCTTTTAATAAGATTAGGGTATCAAGTGATATATTAGTATATTTCTTTAAAAAATCAACACTAATTAAAATTTTAAATTTGATATGCAACAAGAAAATGAATATATTATTTATTTTTTAAAAAGTTACACTACTTTTTATTTTAGTCCTAGGATATGGATTTTCTAAATTCTATTTCAAGCAATTAAAAAAACAACGATACCAAGTTGAAAAAAAATAAAATGTTATAAAAATAATTGAAATTTTGGATTAAGCATTTATAATGGATATAATATGTATTACTATTCTTATTTAAATCCAATAGGAACAATATAAATAAAAATTATTATAACTACTACAATAACACATAAACAAGATTATAATAACATAATTAAATTATCAAAGGATTCATTACATAAAAATAATAAAATCATCAAAATTATTTCACTCCCGTACGAAGAGGACATACAACTAATTTATCTATAGTTTATTTTTTTTTTAATTTTCTTATGTCCTCAATATTTTATACCAAAAATAAAATACCATGATTTCTCAAATATATATCATGAGTTAGATTGTGTTGAGTAATATAATGCATCATACTTTTTAAAAGTATTTTTACTTAAATTAAAATAATAATTTTTGTTTTCAAATATATGTATTACGATTCAAATTGTGTTGAGTATTTTTTAAATACACATGAAAACACCAAGATATAATTTATATTATTCTCCAACACACCCTTTCAAATGAAAGTTCTTTGATGTTGAAACTTGCACATGCCCATAATACCTTGTGCTTAATTTTGATAAAATAAAATAAAGGTTGTGAGATTCGAACTCGTGATCACTTATCATTAATGTCAAAGAACTATGTCAAAGAACCATCTCACCCAAACTTGCTTTGATACCATATCAAAAAACCATCTCACCTAAAAGCTTAAACTGTTAGCTGAGGCTATAAGATATGATTTATATTATTATCTAACACACCTCTTCAAGTAAAAGCTTTTTAGACTTTAAACTTGCAGATCCTCATACTACCTTGTGTTTAATTTTTATCAACTAGAATGGGGGTACAACTAACTTTCTTCAAATAATATATTATGCTCCTACCCATTTCATAAAAAAAATAAAATTGAAAAGAGAATCTCTCTTTAGCCTGCAAATGTTGATGTCATTAGCTTGCTTCATAAGTAAACCAAATTTAATGCAAGGAATGTTTTTTTTTTCTCCTTTTCTTTATGGGCAAATCATATTCCTTGAGTGGGATATAGGGACAATCATATAGCTCGAGTTTCATCCTTGGAAGTGGCAAGAGAGTATTCTTCATTTAATTAATTGTTGTCTTCTTTTCAGGTCCTTTCATTTTTTTCCCCTAATCATCATTTTCTAAAGAAAAAAAAAACCTTGAGAGATCATAATTAAGGATTATATTTGTGGTTGCAGTCGATTGATAGAGAGGTTGTGGGTGTCTAAGTGATCGTCAATCTTCCATTCGCTCCTGTCTCTACTACAAATAAGGTGTGTATTTCTACTAATTCTTGTGTTATTTGTTATTGTCTTTATATTATATTATTATGTGTTCATACATGTTTGCAAGTATGATCCATGGAGAAAGAAAGTGAAATATTTATTTAATTTAATCCTCATTTTCTCCTACCAGACTTACTCAATTTCTGTATGCAATTTTATATCCAAGTAGGATTAAATAATTGTAAATACAGATCAAATACCCATTATTAAAAAGATTATGGTGTTTTAATTTATTAGTCAATTAGAAAAATAATTAGTTTTAAAATCTTCTTAATAATACATACAATTAAAATCTTGATAGCTAACATTTTTAACTTTTACCTTAAATTTGATATAAGAGTAAAATTTCTCCGTGTTTGGTGAATTAAAATAGGGTAATGGTCTAAATAATAGTACTCTTGTAAAAGTTGGATCCCCTTCAATTTTTAACCGTGTATTTCTATTATAATGAAAATAAAAATGTGATTTAATAGTGCATGGCTAGCTTTCACCACCATAATTTGATCTTCACACCACCATCATTATTATTATCATATCACTTATGGTTTTTTTTATTGGAAAGCCCAAAAATCTGCGAATTTCATAGTAATAACAAACCTTCCCTTTTTGCCAACACTAGTAATTTATTGTCATTGATGGTGACTCAAAGTGGCGATGTTGTGGCGTCAGGCGGTGGTTCCTCCCTTTTTCTCTTCTATTTCTCGGCGGTTTTTCTTCTTTCTGTTTCCCTTTATTTGTTTCATTTTTTTTTGCTTTGGTTTTTCTTCTGTTCTTCTTTCACTCTCCTCTTTGTGTCTGTTTTATTTTGTTCTTCTCGCCTCCAGTGTTTTTTTCTATCTCCCACCAATTCTCTCCTCTATGTTCGTCTCTGTTGTTTTCCTCTCTATTCCCCTTTTTTCACCTCCCTTCCCCCGCCTTTGTTTCCTCCTCCAAAACTGTCTTGTTCATCGCCCTCTCTAAAACCTCACTTGCTTTTTTCCCTCCTCTCGCACCGCCTGTTGAAGGGGGTATTTATATGGGCAAGGGGAGCGGGAGCTACCCTACCCCTATACAGTCACGAGGACAGGGTAGAGTGGCTGAGGCGGCCTTTGTATAGTCGCCCAAAGCTGCCCGCGGGGCATGGCTCCCATGCCCTTTCCATGATGGTGGCAGGCCATGAGGGGCGTGGGTTTATGTGAGGGTTTGGGCAAGTAGGGAGAGAGAGGGAGAGGGAAAACGTAGGGGAACAAAACTTCTTCTTCCCCTGCTGCACGTCTAAAGGAAGAAGAAGCATGGTGTCGTTCAAAACAACACTATTTTGTGCTTCTTTTTTTTTTTAATGAATAGCGCATGAAACGACGTCATCTTGTACAAAACACACTGTTTCATTTAAAAGGAAATGAAGCTAAAAACATGTCAAATTCCAAATCAATCCTTAATTTGTGATTTGTTCAATCAAGTCCTTAATTGCAATTTTGATTTTAAGAAACAGTTCAATTGCGTCCCTGCCAAAAATCAGATGTCAGCCTTAAAGTTGGCCGCCTTTTTTATTTCGGTCATTGGTCTTTGATTTATGCAATTTGACTCTCAATTAATCAATAAACTTTTAATATCTTTAATTTGGCCCTTGATTCAAACAATTTCAGTCCCTCTATTTATTGGCCTTTTCCAGTTTGGTTCTTGGTTTTAGATTTCTTTAATCAAGTTCCTAATTGACCATCAAACTTCAATATTTATGCAATTAAGATCATGATTTGACCAAATCAAATCTTAAAAATTATAATTTGACTCCTGAACTTTAATTTCTTCCGATTAAAACCCAAATTGACTTAAAAATCAATTTTTATTGCAATCAAACCCTCCATAAATTCAATTAAACCTTCAATAAAATTTAATTGAGTCTATAAACATTTGATTTTGGATTTAATTTATTCTAATTAAAGTCCAAATTGACTTAAAAATTAATTTTTATTGCAATCAAACCCTTCATAAATTCAATTAAACCTTCAATAAAATTTAATTGAGTTTATAAACATCTGATTTTGATTTTTTTTTAAATTGAATTTTTTTTGTCAACAAGGCTCTCATCAATAACAAATATAATGTCAAATTTCAATCTTTATATTTATGAACTTCCGTAACCAATTTTCAGCCATTTTCTGGACGCTCTGACATCCTCTTCTCACTAAAATTATATATTTTTTGGATTTCTTTTGAATTTTTTTATTTTTGTTTTGGAAGAGAAAATGTGAATTTGGGGAATAACCCAAAAATGGGTTATGACAATGAGGCCAAGATAACCTCAAAGAAAGCAAAATGAAACAAATTGTAAAGCTTAATTTATAGTCAACCCACTATTGAAGGATAAAATTCAAAAACAAACATTCAATTGAAAAAGGATAGAAAAACCCTAAGGCAACTAGGCTAACCATTGACCAAAATCATGAGACCGTAATAAACCCATAGAAAACAAATTAAAAAAATTATAAAGCTCAATTCCCATTCAACCCAATATTGAAGGAATAAAATGAAAAAATTCAATTAAAAAAAAATCTCGGGTCAACCTATCAAACTTAAGTTTTAAGACCGAGATAAATCTATATATATAAAAAAATTATGAAGTCAAATTCCCAATAAATCCAATATTGAAGGATGAAATAAAAAAAATATTCAATTAAAAAAGAACAAAAAAAAAACTCAAGTCAAATCCATATAGAATAACTATTTATTATGTATTATTTAGTGTATTTCTATCTAGTTTACCAAATAAACTTCTAGGTTGGAGTTATTCTACTCAAGTTGTAACAATTTATTATTATTATTATTATAATTATTATTATAAATTTCATGTTTGATTTGAAAGGTTGATTTCTTTTTGTTATAAATATGTTTTATATATGATGATATTTGTTTTTGCTCATCCATTCATGAAGCCTTTAACCTTATATGATAATATAAGGAAAAAAAATGAAACTTGATCAAACGCAAGTTACAATTAGATGCTAGCTCGAGTTTGGTCGTTGCAAGTGGGAGAGAGGTTCCTTACTTCAATGAATTATTTGCTTATTTTGAAGACTTTTCTTTTTATTCAATAAAAAAAACTTCTTTTTTGAGAGACCATAGATATAGTTTCATGCATAACTTAACTCATTAGATTAATTATATTTCTGTCATCTATTTAACTGATCATCATGAATTTTTTATTCGTTTATCTCTTTACTATCAATTAAGTTCTTGTACATATTCTTCTTTTATTTGTTTATTAATGTTTTTATGATACACATACAACCTTAATTTATATGTCATGAAATTGTATTATTCATAGAAATTGCCTCTTTAACTCACAAGTCTTTGTGATGCTAATATAAATACATCTAGACTATAATGTTTTTGGGTCATTTAGGTTTTGAGTGAAGATAAGCTTAAGAATAATTCTTTCTTTTAGAATTTGATAGACTCTTTGAGGCTAGATTGACAAAAATAACTAGTTGTTCAATTATTCGATCTTTAACCATAATCTATATGAATTACCAAATTAGAAATCTTATAAACCCTTTTAGGATTGAAGGATTGGTAAACCTTGAGTGCTAGCTCTTTTCTAACTCTCTATTAACTCTTTAATAAATATCATTATCAGAGTTATGAGTAACATCATTGTATTCATAGGAAAAACCTAACTCTAACTATGTCAAAATATCACTTTGCTTCCTAAAAAATATCACATGTTTTATTTCAATACAAATTTTATTTTTTTTACAATTAAGTCCCTACTTGATTTTTTTAGGCCCGTAATTGCAATCCCTTATATAAATTACATTCTAGTCCCTTAATTTTTAGAAACTTATTCATAGTCAAGTCAAACTTGATTTTAATTTCTAGTTGTTCCTAATATGTTAACCCAATTATAAATTATAATCCTAATTAAAATATGATTATATATATTAAATAATTTAATTTATCATCAATCTAATAATTGATTAAAATATATTTGAAGGTGCAATCTATCATGATCTTCAACATATTAAAAAAAGTTATTTGTGGTTTGAGTTGACCTTTCAACAACTTATTTATCAATATAACTAATATTCTTTCATTTGTATTGTTTTGATATAGACATTTGACCATAAAGTGTGTTTGTGCTGATAAATCATATCAATTTTCATCACGATAGTCATTGATTATTTGAATAAGATTTAAAATTCTTTCCAAATATCACTCTACCTTATATAAGGATTTCATAATCAATACTATTTGAGAATACATGTAATATTTTATAGTTTTTATGGTGATAAATCATTTCTTGATTACTCAAATACCTTAATAAAGTTTCTATTATATCCAATGCCTGATCATTTTTTACATTTGATTAAAGAAACGAGTAGTGAAGATTGAAATATAGTATTTTCTATATAAAATAATTTAGTTATCTCAAGTCTAAGTGATGTGATCCAAGCACCAAAGGATCCATTGGAGGTTATGGTTGGTCCACTTACAAGGTTTGGAGTTAAGAGCTTCAAAAAGGCTTTTAATGGACTTCTTCAAGATATGTGGGTTAAGGTGGACTTCAAGAGGATATTAAATAATGAGGAGCAAGCCGTGATTAACAAGAAGGGCTTGTTGGTGGAACCAAGACCATTACACAAGGATTGGGAGAAGAAGACTAGATTTGGTCAGTTTCACCTTTCACTACCCTTTGTTTATCATAAATGGAGCTACAGGTCGAATGTTTAGGTGATTCTAGTTGGGATGGAAACTAGACTTCCATACCTTTCCAACTGTTCATGACACGCCTTTTAATTCTTTAAGATGAGAGAGAACCATCCATGTGAAGTTGGGATTTGCTACTGCCAGACAGAATGCGGGAATAACCAAACTTTTCTTATTAAATTAGTTGAGCTATTAAACTTTCTTTATTTTATGAGGAAACACTTGTTTGAGTTTCAGACTTGTTTATTTTATTTATTTTAATTAGTTTGGGCTAGTTTTAGCTTGGGTTGATTATTATTTAAATTGGGTTTATATGTGACTCATTAGGGAAACTAGGGTTTTTGGCTTGGGGTATAAATACTCTTGAGAATAATTTCCAGCACACTTTTTTTTTGGCTAATAATATTCTGGTTTTTGCCGACCTTTAGTTGTCAATCTTGGTTCTTGATTGAACTTTTAACTCTTCAAAGAATTGACAAATCTTTGTTGTAAATTTATACTCATTTTGCTCGTCTCTAGCTCTAGACGTTGTGATTGAGTTGGTTTATAGTTTTGTTGCCTTGGAGCGTGTCTTCCATTGTGATAAACTCATCCTATTTTCAGCAAAAACTTGGATTAGATAGATATTGGGTTCGTGAATTCCATTCAATTCCGCTAGGGTTCGCATCACTAAAAATCACTTTCAAAATTGTCAAAAGAGTCTTTTCATATACACAAGTAATCTCTTCATATGGAATCTTTGTGCAGTCAATATACTTATCATTAAACAAACACCTAAATATTAGTTTCAAATATACCTTATATCACAACCTATAAGAATAACTATTTTCTTTTATAAAAGAATCTAAAGGTCAACAATCTCTTATTTGTTTATGATAACAATAAATATGTAACTTAGATATAAAAATATGTCTCCCCCTATCTTTTGTAATGTATTAGGCGATTCTTCATCCCTGAATTCCATGTACTAGACATAACTTCAATTTCATCATCACTACTAGTCTCTTGCTCTTCTTCCGCATCACCATGCTTTTTTTTATATCTAAGTTATGGCTGCAGTTATTAGCCTAAGATACCAGTAAGAATCCTAAAAAGTAACATGTTTTACTAGTATTTTTTCTATCAACCTTGTATCCAGCAAAGTCTGTGTTCGAATAGGTGATCAAGTTAACTCATTTCCTTTTAGATACCACAACTCTAAATCTACAGTACCATGCAAAGAGTAAAAAAAAAAATTGTTTTACAACACTTAAATGTGATTTTTTTGGGAAAGCTTGAAAACTTGCGTATAAACATGCACAAAACATGATATCAGGTCTACTTGCAGTTAATATAAAAGATCTCTGATCATACCTTGATATTTAGTGATATCTACATTCTTACCATTTTCATCTATATCAAGATTAATTGATGTTCCCATAAGTTATCGACAACTTTAACATGTTCCATCCGAAATCTCTTTAGAAGATCTTTGATGTACTTGTTTTGGTTGATGAAGTTGCCATCCCTTGTTTATTTGATTTGCAATACAAAGAAGAAGTTCAATGTTTCCATCATGCTCATTTTAAATTCATCTTGCATGCATTTTGCAAAATTCTTACAAAGAGATAATTTTGCCAAAGTTAAAACCATTATCAATAACAAAGGATATGCTCTTGGTGCTTCTTTTAAACCATACACGGTTTTTTTGAGTTTGAAAACATGATTGAAAAAATGAAAGTTTTCAAAACTAGGTTGCTCAACATACACTTCTTTCATGATAAAATCATTTAAAAATGCATTTTTAACATTCATTTGAAAAAGTATATAGTTAGCATGGCAAGTATAGACTAAAAGTATCCTTATTGATTATAGTCTAGCTACTAGTGTAAACGTTTCTTCATAATCAATACATTCTTCTTGTTTATAAACTGAAAGTATCCTTATTGATTATAACATATGGCAACTAGTCTAGTTTTGTTTCTAATTATTGTTGCATATTCATCACATAACGTTTCTTTTTAAGAAGCTATATGAGGAAGACCTTTAACTAAAAGTGACTTTTCCACCATTGATTTTGGTAATGCTTGAAAATAAAGAGTCACCTCTAGTTATATGATTTGAGCAAACACTATCCAAAAACCTTTTCCTATACTATTTTGATTCCTATATATAAAAAATCAAGATAAGGTTTTTGGTATCCATACTTTCTTGATCCCAAATCTCTTTAGACCAACTAGTTGATTGGCAATAGCAAGCAAATCGGTCAAACAACTTAGACCAAACTGGCTAATCGGTTGATCAGGATTCCAAGAGTCTCGATTTACAAGTCTTCAATTATGTAAATCCCTAAAATAAACCTTCTATTCTTCAACAGATCTAGTATTCAAATATCCATGAACTAGTTAGAGTATGATCAAGGACTGATAATTTTGTTTATTTTTATCTTAGAGTAGATTGTTTATCATATATGTTTGGAATCCCTTGGTAATTTTGTAATTAGACAAGTTATATAAATGTTTCTAAGAAAAACTAGCCGTTGGAACCCTAGTAATAAATTCTCCTCTCACTACTCATTTCAAGAATAAATTCTCTTTACAATCCTCTTACAAGTCAATTCAACGTGTTTTTCATTAAATAAACACCTACATATTAATTTTAGATATTCTTTACACCTCAACCTATGAGAACAATTGTTTTATTTTATAAATAAAAAAACAAAATATGTATCAATATCAACAATGTCATAACCTAATTTTTGAATTTTCAAAATAATAATAATAAATGAAAAAATAATTTGAGAATTGGGTCAAGACAACACAAATTAAAGGTTGAGGGACTGATAAGGAGGAAAGTATAAATTTGGATGTCAATTTGGTCAAAACTTAGGAGAATTGATAAGTTTAGGGACTTAATTAAACTTTGAATTAGTTTAGTTAATGAAACCAGGGGCTTAATTGAAGAAATATCAAAGTTCAGGGTCAATTTGGGTTAAAATTTCAAGTAATTAAATTCTAGAGACCGAAGTGAATAGGCGTTGATACTATAAGAGGGTTAATTGATTTTTCCAGGGGTAATTTTGTAAGAATTAGAAGTTAAAGAGTCAATTAAGGGCCGAATTGATTAAATTTAAAACCAAGGACTATTTTGTAAATGACGCTGAAATCCAGGGTCCAATTGCATTGATCCAGGGGTGAAATTAAAAAAGAAAAAGAAGAAGAAGATATTTCCAATTTAGGGGGTAAAATGAAGATGCCCATTTCAGCCGAAGAAGCGACATTGTTCCAAGGAGGACTGTTCATCCTCAGTGACCAAGCAGGGTCGGTGGATGAAGCCCAACCCATATGGCTGGGCTAGATCTAGCCTATAAAAAAAGAGAGACATAAGCTGTTGAGACAGGGCTGGACCTGGGCCTCAGGCTCAGCAGGCCTAATTTTCTTTCTGTTAAGGGTGTATTTGAAAAAACACACCTTTATGTCCTTTTCCCTTTTTTAGTCTTATTTATTTTTGATATCTAGCCAAACAGGTCTTTTAAGATATAAAAAGTTTCTAAAAAAAATTCGGGGATCCTTTTAAATTTATTTGTGGATCCCCCGTATGTTTTTTTAACCACTTTACTTAGTATTGAGTTGTAAACATATAGTGTGAAATGCAATCCTAGTATATAAGTGAAATGCAATCCTAGAATATAATACATATCTATCTTTTTTTTCTCTAAAAAAATAACAAAAATATGTGTTTTGCTTTCAATTCAAATTTTACTGGTTTATTCATTGGAGTTAAAGTTAGGAATATTTGTATTCACTAATATCAGAATTAGAAATATTCTCGATGTTTGCTCACATCAGAGTTAGGAATATTGACAATAAGATTGAGAATTATTTTGAATCCTCAATATTCAATGACACCAAAGTCAACAATACCATACTCTTTTGTTACATAATTTTTATCAACACTAGTGTTGGAAGTATTTGTAGTTGAATATTTATTGGTGCTAGAATCAGGAATATTATAGGTAGATATAAAAAACATAATACAACAAAACTTTATCTTTAGCAATTTAAGACAAAACCAGCAATGCAACCTATCTTAGACAAGATATTTTAGAGGCGATACTATCTTTTATTTCACTTAACCAGTCTCGTACCATAGAATCTTTGTTGATCAGTTAGGGTTTCTAGTGATCATAATAGTAGAGAATGACTTTTTAAACCGGATCTTTTTCCTCTTTAACAACAAGATGTTAGATATCTGTTCTTTATCCTAGAAATTTGAAGGCCGCCGCGATATCGAGTATGACAAAATTTTTTGATTAATTTCTAGTATTAATAAAGCATTAACTAGGAGCATTGTGAACAATGTCTTGATATATTAAGAAACCTCGTAATTATCACAACTTTATAACTTTCTTTTCTGAGCATCGTTTTTCTTAAGAACTTTATCTCTATTTTACATTCATTAATCAGACTCAAATGACTATTAAATATATTGATTGCATGAATAAAGTTAGTGGCATATACAACCACCTAAATAGAAAAGAAATAAAGTTATAATTGTTGGGCATAAACACTAATATGAACTTCAAGCTCTTTTCTTAGTACTACAAGCACATATTCATAGCTGAATATTTAAGCTCCAATAAGAACATTAGGCTTTACCTATAACTGTTGGGTATCTTGAAATACATACACGCAGTATAAACGGTAAATTTAAAATTTTTTTGGGGCCTTAACGATCCCGTTAGACAAATCTAGAGTTGTTTAGTGTTTATGCAAAGATTAATTGAAGAGCATATATTCTTTTCAGCTTTGAAAATTTGCTTCAATGTTGGGTTGTTGCAAATCATAAGCTAGCCAAATATTTGACCTCTAATAATAATCTACACGAGTGACCAGTGAAAAATCTCCTAAACCCTTTTAGGAGAGAGAGATTGATATACCTTAAAGTGCTAGCTCTTTTCTTTTGTGTTTTAGATGTTTACGTATCATACTTTTCTCACATTCTCTTATGAAATAATAGGCATACCATTCTATTTATAGGAAAATTGAAAAACCCTATAAATAAAAAAACATCAATTTGCTCCTTAAATAATATCGCATATATTATTTTAGGATAATTTTATAAATTTATTGAATAAATTCCCTACTTGATTTTTCTAGGTCTAGAATGATAATCCCCTGTATTAATTACATTCTAGTCCTCAATTTTAAAAATTTATTTACAATCAAATCACATTTGATTAATCATTCTATTTTAATTTCTGATTAATGGTTCTTATATGTGTGACCCATTAGGTTTCTATAGAAGTTGGTCAAAATATAAATCACAATCCTAAATAAAATAATATTAAATAAATTATATAATTTTTTTTTATCAATTCAATAATTGATTGATTTGTATTTGAAGATCAAGTACAATGTCTAGCAACTTGTTATGATCTTCTAAATATTATAAAAATCATAAGTAACCTTTTAGCGACTAGTTTCTTAGTGTAATTATTATCTCTTCATCAAGAATGTTATGATTTAGATATTATATCATGGAGTATGTCTGCTTTGTTAAATCATTTTTGTTCTCAACATTATAGTTATTAATTCCTTTTCAAAACTCGTTCCACTTGGGCCAATGATTTCACAATCAATAATATTTAGTTATCTTAAGTTTATGGATCACTTGCACAACTATTACGTGAGCATTTCCATAGACATAGGTAATCTTTCTTTTCATAAAAAAATAACATAATATGCACCAGTCTTAATAGCTCTAATTAATGTTCAATCTTAATAGAATATTGACTTAGAACATTTAAAAACAATATTTTGATGCAATATTAATCTCATAATTATAACAACTTTATGATTTTTTTGCAAAGCTTTTTTGTCTCATGAACTTTATCTTTACTCTAGATTCATTAATTAAACAATAGATTCATTAATTAAATATAAATGAATATTAAAGATAAAAAAACCTTTATTAATAATAAATATGTTTTACATGAATAAAATCAATGCTACATTTAACCAATCGAATGACTACAAAGCATATTCACTAATAATAACCTTATTAATGAACTCTAAAATTTAGATTTACATGCCCTAATATTTAGTCTAATCATGATAGTTTTTATCATCAAGTCCAGTCTAGTGTAATTTTGCTTATTTTTTCATTTCATAAAAAGTCTTAACACTAGTATCGATCTCTCTTAAACATCATATAAAATAAATGAATTTTAAGGTATACTTTTGTGGCATAAAAAATCTCATAATTATAACAACTTTATGATTTTTTTACAAAGCTTTTTTGTCTCATGAACTTTATCTTTATTCTAGATTCATTAATTAAACAATAGATTTCATTAATTAAATATAAATGAATATTAAAGATAACACCCTAAGTAACTTTTGTAGATGGCATGAATAGAGATTTAGAGGAGGGGACAAGGGATTAATTGCTCGTTGGCATAGATAGATATTGATATCCTTTTGTTCCTCCCGCTATTTTATTGCTTTCCGCTTATATCTTCACAAATTAAGGTGATAAAATTACTATTCTCATTTCTCTGATTTTTCAGACTAGTGGAAAATGGCTATCAAAACTGCTGGTGGATCCATTGTATCTAAGATAGCAGAAGTCTTGGTGGAACCAGCAATCAAGCAGTTCCGTTATATGTTCTGTTTCAACAATTTTGTTCAAGAATTCAATGAACAAATGATGAGCCTGGCTTTGGCACTTCATCGTCTACAAGATGCTGTCGATGTTGCTAGAAGGAATACTGAAGTGATTGAGATTGATGTCAACAAATGGCTGGAAGATGCAAAAAACGAAATTGAAGGTGTGAATCGTTTGGAAAATGAAAAAGGAAAAAATGGCAAATGCTTTACTTGGTGTCCAAATTGGATGCGACAATTCAAGTTAAGCAAGGCACTGGAAAAGAAGACAGAGACTTTGAGAAAGCTTGAAGAAAATAGCAAAAAGTTTCCCAATGTGTCCCACGAAGCACCTCTTCAAGACATAGAATTTCTTCCATCAGAGGGACTCACACCCTCGGAATCGTCAAAAGAAGCTTTCGAACAGATTATGAAAGCTCTCGAAGATGACAACGTCAATATGATTGGACTGTACGGCATGGGAGGGGTGGGTAAAACCACCCTGGTGAAAGAAGTAGGCAGGAGAGCCAAAGAGTCGCAGCTGTTTGATGAAGTTTTGATGGCTACACTGTCCCAGAATCCAAATGTCATAGACATTCAGGATCGAATGGCAGATAGTTTAGGTCTGCATCTTGACGAAAAGACTAAAGAAGGGAGAGCAGATCGATTATGGCAGAGACTGAAGACAGAGAAGAAGATGCTTATAATCCTGGATGATGTGTGGAAAGTTATTAACTTGAAAGAGATAGGGATCCCATTTGGTGATGCTCACAGGGGTTGTAAAATTCTTCTAACAACACGTCTTCAAGACATATGTTCTTATATGGAGTGCCAGCCAAAAGTGTTCTTAAGTCTCTTATCAGAAAATGAAGCATGGGCTTTGCTCAAAATCAATGCAGGTTTACGTGACGCTGACTCTACCTTGAACACAGTGGCAAAGAAGGTTGCGAGAGAATGTCAAGGGCTGCCTATAGCACTTGTGACAGTGGGAAGGGCTCTGAGAGATAAATCTGCTGTTGAGTGGGAAGTAGCGTCCAAAGAGCTCAGAAACTCTCAATTTCGGCACATGGAACAAATTGGTGAACAAAAAAATGCATATTCATGTCTTAAGTTGAGCTATGATTATTTGAAGCACGAGAAAACCAAGTTATGTTTCTTGCTCTGCTGTTTATTTCCAGAAGACTACAACATTCCAATTGAGGACTTGACGAGATATGCAGCTGGCTACGGGTTACATCAAGATGTGGAGTCCATTGAAGATGCAAGGGAAAAAGTTCATGCGGAAATAAAAACCCTCAAAGATTGTTGTATGCTGTTAGGCACTGAAACTGAAGAGCATGTGAAAATGCATGACTTGGTTCGTGATGTTGCTATTCAGATAGCATCATCTAAAGAATATGGATTCATGGTAAAGGCAGGCATTGGGTTGAAGGAGTGGCCAATGTGCAGTAAAAGCTTTGAAGGTTGCACAGCAATTTCGTTAATGGGCAATAAAGTAGCAGAACTTCCCGAAGGATTGGTATGTCCACAGCTCAAAGTTGTATTATTAGAACTGGATCGTGGTTTGAATGTTCCAGAGAGGTTTTTTGAAGGGATGAAAGAAATTGAAGTTTTGTCTCTAAAGGGAGGGTGTTTGTCATTGCAGTCACTTCAATTCTCAACGAACCTTCAATCGTTGCTGTTGATGGAGTGTAAATGCAAGGACCTCATTTGGTTGAGAAAGCTGCAAAGACTTAAGATTCTTGGTTTTATAGGGTGCGACTCCATTGAAGAATTACCTGGTGAAATGGGGGAGCTCAAGGAGTTGAGGTTGTTGGACGTGACAGGTTGTAGAAATCTAGGAAGGATTCCCGTGAATTTGATTGGAAGTTTGAAGAGGTTAGAAGAACTGCTAATCGGGTGTTACAGCTTTAAGGAATGGGATGTCGTTGGGACAAGCAGGGGAGGAGTGAATGCGAGCCTAACAGAACTAAACTCGCTGTCTCATTTAGCTGTATTATCATTGAGGATACCGAAGGCTGAATGCATTCCCAGAGATTTTGTTTTTCCCAGGTTGCTCAAATATGATATTTGGGTGTCAGGGAATGGGTATTCAGAACTTGATAATGAATACCCAACTGCAAAGACAAGATTATATTTGGGTGAAATCAGCGCCACATCCTTAAATGCGAAGACATTTGAGCAGTTGTTTCCTACTGTGTCTCAAATTAGTTTTCGTAGAGTGGAGGGTTTAGAAAATATAGTATTGTCCTCTGATCAGATGACCACCCATGGCCATGGGTCGCAAAAAGGACTTCTTGCAAAGATTAGAACATGTCAAAGTGACTGGATGTGGGGATATTCGCACTCTGTTTCCAGCTAAATGGCGGCAAGCTCTGAAAAATCTAAGGGGCGTGGAAATTAAAGACTGTAAATCATTGGAAGAGGTTTTTGAATTGGGCGAGGCTGATGAAGGAAGCAGCGAGGAGAAGGAGCTGTCGTTGTTGTCATCTTTAACAGAGTTACAGCTGTCCTGCTTGCCTGAGCTCAGATGTATATGGAAGGGGCTCACCGGGCATGTCATCCACCAAAGTCTTGCTCATCTGAATTTGGATTCTCTAGACAAACTGACATTTATCTTCACACCGTCCCTCGCTCAAAGTCTACCACAGCTAGAAACACTTGAGATAAGAAGTTGTCGTGGATTGAAGCATCTCATCAGAGAAAATGATGATGAAAGTGAAATAATTCCAGAGTCTCTTAGCTTCCCAAAGTTAAAAACTCTCCTTATAGAATACTGTGGTCAACTGGAATACGTCTTCCCTGTCTCTGTGTCTCCGAGTCTTCTGAACCTGGAACAGATGACTATAGTTACTAGCAATTTAAAGCAAATATTTTACAGTGGAGAAGGAGATGCTCTCACCAGAGATGGCATCATCAACTTCCCTCGGCTAAGAAAATTGTCTCTTTCAAATTGCAGCTTCTTCGGTCCAAAGGATTTTGCTGCCCAGTTGCCTTCTTTGCAAGAGTTAACCATTGATGGCCAAGAAGAATCGGGTAATTTGTTGGCGCAGCTCCAAGTACGTCCTTTATACTTCTCCATGATTTTTTTTTCTTTTCTAATTTAAATTGTCTGCTTCAATACACTGTGATAATTTCTTCTTTCTTCCTCCAAATTTCTAAAAGTAAAGTAATTGATAAGCTCTTATGCACAGAATTTATATACAAGAAAAAAGTGATCAATAATAAAGCATTTTTACTTTATATACAAGAAATCTTACTATTATTTAAAATTGAAATTATTTTATCTTATATATTTTTTAGTTAATAAGTGTAATCTTTTCATGATTGCTTTTAATTTAACTAATATAAAATAATAGTTTATATTTAGATTATCATAAATATGAAAAATTATGATTTCATATTCCGATGACCCATTGCCCTATCTATTTATATCTTTTTTTGTTGATTAAGTATTTTGCTGAAGTATTGGGGATAGTTCCAATGTGCACAAACGTTACGAGGAATTATATCTAACAAATTGGCACCTTTATTTTTTTTTTTTTTATGCAGGGCTTAACAAGTTTGGAAGCATTACAGTTGTCCTCCCTGCCTGTGCCTGACATGAGGTGTATATGGAAGGGTCTCGTGCTGAGGCATTTGACTACTTTGGTGGTGAGGAAATGTGAGAGACTGACACATGTATTTACAGGCAACATGATTGCTAGTCTGGTTCAACTAGAAGTTCTAGAGATATCAACTTGTGATGAATTGGAGCAAATCATTGCCAAGGATATTGATGATGGAAATGGTCAAATATTTTCAGGAAGTGATCTCCAATCTTTATGCTTCCCCAATTTGTGTCGGATTGAGATCAATGAATGCAACAAGTTAACGATTCTCTTCCCAGTAGCCATGGCTTCAGGTCTCCCGAAGCTCCAAATACTTAGAGTAAGCCAATCCTCTCAATTCACGGGAGTATTTGGGCGGGATGATCATGCTTCACCGGCCAATGTTGAGAAGGAGATGGTGCTCCCCGATCTGCGGGAGCCGTATCTAGCACAATTACCAAGGATTGTCTACTTCAGTCCCGGATGTTATGAATTCTTATTCCCTCGACCGAGACGTTGAAGGTGCGTCAATGTCCAAAGCTGACCACAAAATTTGCTACTACAACAAATGGTTCAATGAGTGCTCAATCGGAGGTGCTTTTATTTGACATGATTTCTTGCCTCTCTTTTTAGTGTTTTTGTTTCTTGTTTTCACTCGATAATAAGACTTACACGTTAGAATGTGTATGCCATGCTTGAATTGGCTTTGCAGGTATCTCAAGTAGCTGGGGGTTCAAGCATTGGTCGCTCCGTGCCAACCAACACTCGTAGAATGTGGACCCGAAATAATGGGTGGGAGGAAGAGGAGGAGGAAGGTGAAGAGGAGGAGGAAGAGGAAGGTGAAGAGGAGGAGGAAGAGGCTACAATAAGATTAATTGGTTTTTTTCATGATGGTGATAGGTAAGAAGATTAGTTTGGCATTGGGATTTGAAAAACATGCTAATAATTCAATATTTCCCCAACCAAGTAATATGGCTGCATTTATTTATGTTTAATCCTTCTCCTTCAACTCTTACTGGTTGAAATAAATTAACATATGCGATATTCCTGAATGGTCGTTGTTCTTCATGTTTGCATCAGGTTGGTTGGTTACCTCTTCATGTGATGATTTCACGGAGAATCATGTCTTTGAGCGGTGGTGCTGCGAGTATTCTTTTAATTCGTGGAAGTAATTTCAACTGTTTCATTGGCAATGAGATAAAATTTGGCTTTACATTGTAACAGTCATATTTACCATACAACTCCTAAAAGAAGGATATTGAACTTCTAGAAAATAAGGGCGTATGCCATGTTGTGTCTTCAGTCATTTATTGTGCGAACCTCAGGAAATAAGGGCGTATGTTTCCTTGCCCATTTGTGTTTCTTTTCAAGTGTGTGAACCTTCAAAAACAAGTGAAGGGCATAATGTTACTCATGTGTGTGCTTATTGTTAATTAATGTGTGGATTTTCATTCTCCCTTCTGCTCAAACTAATGGCTCTACGACTTGTGTATTTGCCTCGTCAACATGTTTTCTCTGTCATTTTGATGTTCTGTTTCTATTATGATTCTTTATGAGGTTTTGAAATAGGCCTTCGCAATGCTGCTTGAAATCTGGAATGAATGTTACTGTAAAATACTATATATGTTCTTACAAACACATGTACTTATAATACCCATTTTTTTTTGGTAACTGAGTATGTTCGGGCCAGCTTATGTGCACCTCGACTAATTCCCCAAGACCCTGAAGTTAACGACCATGTAAGCCTTTAGTGCCCTTAAGATTTATGGGACTCGAACTGGTGACCTTTGGGGAGCAAACCTAGAGCCTGACCAGTTGAGCTACACCCTTCAGGCTTATATAATACCCATTTTTTTTTTTATCAAATGTAAGAATATATGTTAAAGATAAAAAAAAATATACAGCTCTGGGAATCCAGAAAAACCCAGAAAAAAAATACAACTCTGAAGATCCAGAGAAAACCAGAAAAAAAAAAGAAAACTAAAAGCTTCCTAAAACAATGGTTAGAAAAAGAACCAAATCCTAGATAGGGTGCCCAAACTAACCAAACAAACAGGATCCACATAAGCATAACAAAGAAGCACATAAATCCTAACCAAAAGGGACAAAAAACCTAAGGCTAAATTGTTTGGCAACAACAAACAACCCAACACATACTTCTTGCATGGCCAATACAGAAGCATGCGATCCACGAGAATGGAGGAGAATGATTTTCATGGAAATGAAGAACCATGAAGAACAAGATTTGGAACTTGCGGAAGACGAATCAACCGACCGGGATACATGCTCGAATATTCTCATGTTCCTTTCATTCCAAATTAACTGCCCAAGAAGAGCAAGAGAAACTCGTCTCATTCTATGTTGCAACCTTTTACTCCGGCCAAACAGACCTCTAACAGTAGAAGAAAGGGAGGACATAGAGCGATTCAGTGTGAAGCCGTTGCTTGATACGACTCCATAAAAGAAAAGACCAATCACAACTAAAAAAAGGGTGAGCATGGGATTCATCTTCTAGTTATAGAGGACATAAATAGTATCAGTGGAGAGGAAGCTGAGATGATCTCAAGTTCTGAGCTTACCAAGAATAGCAAGCCAAAGGATAAACCTGTACCGAGGTAAAGACCACTGCTCCCAGACAACACTATGCCAGCTAACAGTAGAACCTTTAAGACGGAAGAACTCATGAGCATTAGCAATAAAGGAACCAGGCCCTGATACCAATCATGAAGACTAGCGATAGTCTCGGAATACCCCCAAGTTGGACTACAAGCTGGTCTTTAAAAGAGCACAAGGATTTCCATAATGGGGAGGAAGAGTGCAGCCTCTCTGAAGACCATAAAGAGTTGTGTGGAAGGTAGAAGTGATCAACTCAGCGAATCCAAAGAGAATCAGACTTTAGATGTGTTCCACAACTTGTTTAGCTAGGAAATATTTATTCCTAGCCTTAATATCCAACAACCCTAGACCTCCTTCCCGATTGGGGTAGACAAACCTTATTCCAGGCAACAAGAGTAGAGTGATTAGAGGTGTTACCTGACCAGAGAAACCTGCAACAAAGGCTATCGATCTTATTGATAACCATAGTAGGGATAGGGAAAATAGCAAGCCAGAATTAAACCATGCCTTGTAAGACGGATCCGATGAGCTCAATCCGACCAGCATAGGATAAATGGTTCCCCACCAACTCTGAATGAAAGATTCCATTTTATGAAGGAGGGGGAAATACTGACTGGCTAACAGGCGATAGGGACTGAGAGGCACACCGAGGTATTTAAGTGGAAACGGACCTTCAGAGAACCCGGTGAGCTGAAGGAAAAAAAGTTTGTTGGCATCACCAATACCATAAAAAAGGATAGAAGATCTAGCGGCATTAGCATCAAGGCCGGACATATGACCAAAAGAGAGGAGTTGTTGATGAAGGATGCTAACAGACGGAATATCACAACTGTAGAGAAGAAGGATGTCATCGGCAAAAGCTAAATGACTTATGTCAAGGGCTCTGCATTTTGGGTGGAAATTGAAAGTAGTATGTTGAGTGCTAAGAGTAAGCATTTTGGAAAAATATTCCATACAAGCTAAGAAAAGATAGGGAGAGAGGATCCCCTTGACTTAACACCGCATTTACCATTGAAAAAACCGAATAAATCTCCATTGATCAAATAAAGTAAGAGGTAGTCTTCACACATTGCATAATAAGGCGGACACAACGACCGGGAAGCCTAATAAAAGAAGAACGGTGCAAGGGGAAAGACCACCTGGATAATGTCAAAAGCCTTCCCGAAATCAATCTTGATAATACATCTAGGGGAGGATCGCCATGCCATAATGACGTAAGAAGCTTCGCAAGTGGTGGATGTTATCGACCATCTTTCTACCACCAAGAAATGCATTCGGAAAGGGATTGATGATGTCACCCGAACATGAGCCATATGACCTGCAAGAATCTTAGAGATGACCTTATAAATCACATTGCAGAAGAGATAGGGGAAATCACCGCAGAGTTGGCTGTGGTAGATTTAGGAACCAGGGAGATGATGGAATGATTGACTTGTTTAAGCATTTTCCCAGAAGCAAAGAAATCTTAATGACAGCACAGAAATCACCTCCAACAATACCCCAAGCTCTCTTGAAGAAAAGGGAAGAGAAACCATTTGGACCAGGCGCCTTATCATTATCAATGCTTAAAAGAGTTTGCTGGATGAGCTCATTAGTGACCGAGGCCAACAAAATGTCATTGGAAGAACTATCAAGACAAGGACCACAATAAATGACATTGCCATTGATGGGAACGGTCTGCTTAGTGGTGCCCAGAAGATCAGAAAAGAATCTAACGAACTCTTGCCCCACCTCAGCACCCGAAGAAGTCATAGCATTAGAAGGTGTTTTAAGAGCTGGAATGTGATTTCAACGATGTTTCTGACCCATCAGGGCATGAAAGAAACAAGCCTTTGTCAGCCTCCTTAAGAAAATTACACTTAAGCTTTTGCTTGAAGTACAGCAACTCCGCCTGCTTTAAGTTCAATAGGGAAGACCTGAGGTTCCTTTCCTGAAGCAAAAGCTGGTCATTATCAAGATTCTGTTGAAGAAAAGATTGATGAGCAGGAAGATCTTTTTCAGCATGGGCAACACGCTTAGAGATATGACTAAAATGGAGTTTGTTAAGCTCCTTCAATGGTCTTTTCAAGCACTTTAATTTCCTGCATAGAGTAAACATATAGGAGCCGCTGACTGGATTGTTCCAACTCTGCAAAGTAACCTCCAAGAATTGAGGGTGATCAGCCCACATGTTAAAAAATTTGAAGTTCCTATTCCCTCTAGGCTGGCGCTGACCAATCTGAACAGAGGCTGAAGAGTGATCAGAGAAAATACCAGGGGTGTCAAAGTGAACATGGGCTTGTTGAGGCAAAGAGGACCAAAGGGGATTCACCATGACCCTATCAAGCTTGCTTCATACATGACCATTGGACCAGGTGAAGAAGCAACTAGTAGAATGTAAATCAGCAAGACACAAATCAATGCAAAGACTCCCTAAAATCAGAAACTTCATAGCTGGTGACATGAGCTCCATTATGTTTGTCTTCCTGAGAAAGCATGGAATTAAAGTCACCAAGGACAATCCAAGGAGAGCTTGGGCACCACCTATGTAAATCCTCCTAGAGGGATCGCCGAGCAAGAATAGTGTTGAACCCATAGACAAAAGTAGCAAAGAAAGTGGAGTGAGTTTCCAAGCTAGAAATAAGAACATGAATAGCCTGAGCAGAAAAGTCAAATAAATCAATATTGACAGTGCTAGGATTCCATACAATAACAATCCGGACATGGGAGGCAGACACACTATTAGTGAGATATTTCTAAGACTTTAACCAAAAGTTGTGCATGAGATCAACTTTAGAAGAGGATAGCTTGGTCTCTAACAAACAACAAACATCAACCCTATTTCTTTTCATGAGGCTAACTACCTTATGTTGCTTCAGGGAACTATTAAGCCCCCTGATGTTCCAACAATGCATTAACATGAATTAGGAGTGGTAAGGGTGTTGTCCCTACCACTTCCAGTTAGAAGAGAAACAAGTCCCTTTGAAAACCTCCTGGTGATCTGTCTTGCAACAGAGGCATTATCAATATTAGCCTGACCTAGTTCAACAGGCTGAACAACCTCCTTACCTTTGAAAGATGTAGAAGGTTTGCCAGCAACCGTTGCTGTGCTTCATGGACGGGGTTGCTTGTTGGCATTTGATTAGTACTTAAAAGTGCATTTTCATTAAGGTTTTATTTCAACATATTGTTTAAATTCTGGTATTTTGTTGAAGAAGAAGAAGAAGAATATGATAGAAGAAATAAAGCTTGAATGTGCAGAGAAGTTTAATGAAGAAGTTCTGTATTTTTCTTATTACTTTTCAATTCTGTAGCCTTGCTTTTATAATTAATTCATGTAACTGATTCCTTTATTTTAGGAATCAAGATCATCTCACGTAAAACTGATTTACAATCAGTTTTGTAACAGTAAAAACAGAAAAACAGAAATAACGGTTTTAACTGCCTTCTTAACTGTTTTAACGAAATTTACGCAACTTCTTCATCCTTCTTGCAGTCGGCCTTCTTCATCGATTTTTATCAACAAGAATCAGCTTAGCTTTCAAGACCTTTCCTAAGGCAGTTTCGATTTAACTCCAAGATCCAGGTCTTAATTTCTTAAATCTGTCTTTGGGTAATGCCTTTGTGAAGATGTACCGCAAGTTGTTCTTCACTTCCAGAACTTGACATCAATTACTCCTTCTTGCGAGCCTCTCTTATAAAGTGATACTTTTACGTTTTATGTGTCTTGTTCTCTGGATGAAAAACTGGATTCTTGGCCATCGAAATTGTCGACATGTTATCACGGAACAAGGGTGTTGCTTCAGCTTGCATTTCCCCAAAATCATCAAGCACAAACCGTAGCCAAATGGCCTGAGCAATTGCTTCAGATGCTGAGACATACTCAGCTTCTGCAGTTGACAATGCTACTTGTGTTTTGTTTTACGAAGACCGAGAGAATGCTCCACTTCCAAAACTAAATGCATAGCCCGGTACTCCTCGCTATCATCTTCACTTCCCTTGATCGCATCACAAAATCTAATGAGAGTTGCTGATTGCTCCCTCACATATTCAATCCCATAACTGAGAGTTCCTTGCACATATCTTAGAACTCTTTTTGCAGCTCCCATGTGAATCTTGGTAGGTCCAAATCATGAACCTTGATAATAAACTTGCAAAGATACATTAGATCAGTCTTGTAGCTATCAAATATAGTAGACTTCCTACTATTCTTCTATAAAGACTTTCATCAGCCAACTCACTTCCATCTTTCTTCTTCAGTTTCTCTCCAGTGGCCAGGGGAATGGAAACTGGTTTGCAATCATCAAGTCCAAACTTACTGAGCAGAGATTTGGCATATTTCCCTTGATGAATAAACACTCCTCGATTGGTTTGCGTATCCCCATGCCAAGAAAATGGTGAAGAAGTCCAAGATCGACATCTCATATCTCTCGCATCATTTCCCTTTTGAATTCATTGAGAAGCCTCTCACTCTGCCGCGGTACACTATGTCATCAACATAGATTGAAACTATGATCAAATTTCCTTCCATGTCTGATCTTGTATATAGAGTAGCTTCACTTCCACTCCTTTTAAAATTGCACATAGAGAGATATGTATCAATCTCACTATACCGAGCTCTCTGCCTGCTTTAATCCATACAAAGCCTTTTTTAGTTTGTAAACTTTGTGTCCTCGCATTCTTTACTTCAAACCCTTCAGGCTGCTCAACATATACTTCTTCTTCAAGTACACCATTTAGGAATGCTGACTTGACATCCAATTGAAACAACTTCCATCCCTTCGGGCTTGCAAGTGCAATGAGAGTTCGAATTGTATCTAACCTTGCTACTGGTGCAAAGGTTTCATTGTAATCAATTCCAGATTTCTGTGCATAACCCTTTGCTACAAGTCGAGCCTTGTGTTTTTGAACTGATCCATCAAGATGAAGCTTGGTTTTGTACACCCATTTCACTCCTATCACAGGTTTATCACTTGGTCTTTCCACCAATTCCCAAGTATTGTTCTTCTCTATCACTTCCAATTCTTCCTTCATAGCCTCCTGCCAGGCTTTATCCCCAGCAGCCTCTTGATAATTCTCAGGTTCTATGATGCACATGTGACACCTTGCATATATGTCTTCCAAGGTTTTCAGTTTCACCGAGTAGAGCTTGGTGAAGATTGTTGACTGTTAACACTATCAATCTTCTCAGCTGACTCTTCAACTATAGGATTTTGATTGCAATGTTCAACATTGTCGGGTTGAATTTCAGAAGTGTGTTCCTCAAGATTCTCACCTTCAATTATACCTCCTTCATGATTGAAGGACAAGTGGATTTGGTTCATCAGTTTTCCCTTCCAATTCCATGCTTTATCTTCACCGAAAATCACACTTCTTGAGAGAACAATCTTCTCGGCTTTTGGGATCATATATCCTATACCCTTTTTCACAACTGCCATATCCAACAAACACTCCCTTTCCAGCTTTGCTATCCCATTTCTGCCTTAGTGATGCTGGGATATGTGTGTAACACAAGCAACCAAACACCTTCAAATGCTTGACTCCGGCTTCCTTCCCGTGAAGGCTTCAAAAAGGAGTCTTTTACGCAATGAGATGTTGTATAACATCTCGTTTCAGATATACACAACCAGATAATGACTTTTCGCCCGAAGGTTACTGGCATTCCTTTCTCTATCAAGATAGATCTCCCCATCTCACAAATTGTTCTCGCTTTCTCCTTTCGCAACTCCATTCGTTGAGGGGAGTATGCAACCGCCAATTGCCTCTCCATTCCTTGCTTCTCACGAATTCTTCAAATTCTTTGGAAGTATATTCTCCTCCTCTGTCACTTCTTAGCTTCTTCAATTTGTGTCCACTTTGCGACTCAACGAATGCTTTGAATTTCTTGAATACATTCAAGTGCACGATTTATTTAGAGAAGTATACCCAAGACATTCTTGAGTAATCATCAATGAATGTGATGAAGTATCTGTTTTCCTCCCACAGAGTCATTGCACATTGGTCCACACAGATCGCTGTGGATCAATTCCGATGGATTGCTTGCTCTCCACACTTGCTCTTTGATGAATTTCTCCCTCGTGATGTTTGCCCGATGCACACTGCACAAACATCTTCTACTTCAGTCGAGCGAAGTCCACACACCATCTCTTTCTGCTGCATCTTCTTCATGCCGGCAAAGTTCAAGTGTCCAAGTCTCCTATGCCATATCCAGGAATCCTCGCCATCCAAGCTTTCCTTGCTGCAGGTGTAATACTTTCAAGTGAAAGTGGAAAGCATCGATTTCCTCCCATGATTACTATTGCTATAACATTGTTGAGGCTTTCATCATCAAATATTACTGCCTTGTTACCTCCAAACAGAATGTAATAGCCATGCTCCATCATCTGCCCCTACACTTAGTAAGTTTTCATCCAATCCGGAACAAGCAACACTTCTTTTATGTATCTCTTCCCATGCTGAGTTTCCACAACCAATGTACCTTTTCCAGTAGCTTGTACAAGGTCTCCTGAGCCCATCTTCACTTTGCATGTTACTGATCTATCAATGTTGATTAATTCAGATTCTTGAGAAGTCATGTGATTGCTGCAGGTACTATCCACAAACCATATCTTTTTGTCTTGCAAACTTGCAGCATGGCAAGCATAGAACATGGTTCCAGTGATGACTCCTTCTTCTTTAGCATAATTTGCAAGTTGTTTGTGATTCTGACTTTCACAATCTTTTGTAATATGGCCAAACCGATTGCATCTTCCACATCTTGGTTTTCCTTTGTGCCTGCACAATCCAAAATGATGTTTTTGACAAACTTGACACTGTGGTTTTTCTCCTGCTTGACTGCTCCCACCACTAGTGTTATTCCAGTTTGAGTTTCTGTAATTCAGAGTTCTATTTGGATTCCAGTTTGATCCCCTCCTGTCTTGTGGTTGCCATTTTTATGTAGGTCTGCCTTGGAAACTCTTGTGAGAATTGTAAGCTTGATTGTTTCCAATTTTAAAACGCTAAAGGCTTTTTCTTTCCTCTTAGCTTATCCCTTTCATCATGCATCCTCCCCTCTTATCATATACTTTAACAGAAGCAATGACTTCTTCTGCTCTTAGAACTTCAAGATCACGTGTCTCTTCAATTATAGACACAATGGATTTATATCTTCTGCTTAAACTCATTAACAATTTTTGCACAATTCTGTTTTCTGATACATCTTCACCTAATGATTTTAGGTTGTTTATAGTTGCAAAGAATTTAGCTAGATAACCATCTAAGCTTTCACTTTCTGTCATTCTCAAATATTCAAAGTCTGCTCTTACTCCTTGAAGTTTCACAGCTCTAACCTTTTTATCTCCTTTGAATTCTCTGCTCAAGATGTCCCATGCTCCTTTTGCAGTTTTCTCATTTCTTATACGTGGGAATAGATCATCTGTTAATGCTCCTTGTATGAGGCTTAAAGCCTTTGCATTCTTGATTTTTTCTTCTCTGGATGTCGTGGATGCATGCAATATAATTTGATCAGCCTCACTCTCTTCATCGCCTGATCCTCCTGCAATCTCAGGTGCTTGATGAGACTTTATTCCATCTTCAACTACTTCCCATAGATCGAGTGCTATGAGGACAGTTTCCATTTTTACAGCCCAAAAATCATAATTTGTGCCATTGAACTGTGGAGTTCTTAAGTCTCCTCCAGCTGAGCTTGATCCTACCATTTTTGAGTAATTAACAGTTTAATCAATCTCTTTTTCACGCTCCACGCCTCTCGGAATCAGGTTTTGCGCTTTCCGATACCATGTTTAAATTCTGGTATTTTGTTGAAGAAGAAGAAGAAGAATATGATAGAAGAAATAAAGCTTAAATGTGCAGAGAAGTTTAATGAAGATGTTCTGTATTTTTCTTATTACTTTTCAATTCTGTAGCCTTGCTTTTATACTTAATTCATGTAACTGATTCCTTTATTTTAGGAATCAAGATCATCTCACGAAAAAGCCATTTACAATCGGTTTTGTAACAAGAAAAAACAGAAAAAAACGAAATAACGGTTTTAACGCTTTTCTTAATCGCTTTTAACAGAATTTCTGCAACTTCTTCATCCTTCTTGCTGCAGTCTTCTTCATCGATTTTTATCAACAGTAATCAGCTTAGCTTTCAACACATATTGCATTAAAGTATCATTAAATTCCGTAACTAAAGCATGTTTTATAATAACAAGTATATATCTATAATTTATGGTAAATGCTTATTTTGAATGCAAGTATATCTCACAATTCAAAGGATTGATTGATGTGATTAACTATTAAAAGTGAAGAAACAAAGAGAGGACTAAGCTGCTAGTTCAATTTAAACTGAAACACCATTTGGTTATTGGATCATAACTAGAGTTTTAGACTTGGATGTAGGTCTAGTTTATCTTGATGGAAAGCTAAAACATAGGCCTAAAACGCTTCATGAAGAGTCAAAGATTCAAATCTTTCGCTTTCAAGTTCAAATCTCAAAGAACAAAAAGAGACGTTTGAATCATGCCCCGCATCTAGACATTGTTCAATATTCAGCTCATATCTCGAGTTCCAGAAGTCCAAATAAGCTCATTATTCTTTTGTTGGAAAGCTGAGACAATTGCCCATAATTTTCTTAAGGACTGTTGTTACCCATTTTTAAGCCATACGTGCTAATGGAGACCTTTTTTTTACCAACTAGATTGTCGCGTTCTGTTCTTTAAAAAATTTTTATCTCACTTCAAATTCTTCATTAAAATTGTAGTCCTAGACGCATAGATGAATGTGGGCTTTTGAATCGCTTGATTTCGATATCAGAAGCTCAAGATATTCCTGTTTGAATATCTGACGAGAATTCTACCGCGAACAGGATTCTGACCAGAGTTGCACTAAAAAATCTGTTTCCATCATGATTTTGCTGGTTGTTATTCTTAGGTTATACTCTCGGTCATATCGGGATGCTCGGATTCGCGGCTTTTTGAATCAGATCAGGAGACCATTTTTTACCAACTAAATTGCGGCCTGATTTTGTTCAGTAAAACAATTTTATCTCACCTCGAATCCTTCATAAAAGTTGTAGTCCTACATGTGTAGATAAATTTGAGTTTTTGAATCGCTTGATTTCAATATCGAAGCTCAAGATATTCACGCTTGAATATCTAATGAGGAAGTGAAAATTCGGGCGCAAAAACTTTTCTCCCCAGGAAGGATTTTGCCCCCAAGTCTCAGGATCGAATTGAAAAAAGACCGAAATAAGGGAGTTAATTGCCTATATAAATTGGAAGAAACTTGGCTGGGTTTTAAAGAAATAGAAAAAGGGAGAGGGACCAAAGAAATGACAGTCACGTTTCCGCTTATTTTCTAACAAAACGACACCGCCTTTTCCTTTGTTGCATCAATTCTTTTCTTTAGCTAGACGGTGCCGTATGAGAACAGCCCCATTTTGAATTAATAAGCATGGTAATCGAACCCCGCCTGCAACCTTTTTCCTCCTCTGCATTGCTTTCTTTGCCATTTTCTGTTTTTGGCATTTCCCTTGCCCTGACCGCACAAAACAGAAACACAAGAGGGAACGACTTTGTACCTCCGGGGCCAACTAGGGGAAGAGGACGCAGAGGGAGCCCTCACACCATCGAAGGGTTGGGATTTCATCCCCTAATACACACGGCCGGATGAGGAGGCATGAGAGGGGCCTCCAAGTTTGGCTTGACTATATATACAAGTCAGAAAGAGAAAAAAAAAAAAAAGAAAAAAAGGGGCGGAGCAAGAAAAAAATAAGGGAGAGACAGAGAGAGTAAATACAGAGAGAAAAAGAGGAGGGAGAAAAGAAAGAGAGGGAGTTAGCATAAGGTCGAGGTTAGAGAAGCCAAAAATTATTGAGAACGTTAAGAGATTACCTGAAGTCTATCCTACTTTGTCAAACCGGGTTTGCAAAGACTCTAAGAGGTTTTTGAAAAGCTCTAACGGTAGAAAAAGAGGAAGGCTTGCCGGTCATTGTTGGTGAAAGGGCGTAAGCTTTTCCACCGGTTGCATCTCGTTTCTCTGCATTCAAATGTGCAGTTCAGGAGGTATGAGTCTTGATTTTCTTTTTTGCTTTAACATCGCTGAAGCCGTTTGTTTGGTTTTCTTTTCAAAAATCTGCTTTTGTTGTTGTTTTGGGACGATCGCTTTTTCATCTTAGCAACAAAGTTGTATGCTTGCCCACCGAATCTCCCATGCCTTTTAGATTATTATTCACGTTAGAGTCGGGGTTTGTTTTTTCCTTCTGTTACTCATACGGTGACTCATTTAGAGAGAAAATGAGAGAAAGTCCTCTTCGAATGTGATGTGTCGGTTGGTTGGAGTGTGTGTTCCTTCCCGCTTTCTTTGAAAGAGAGATAGCTGGCCATTTGATTTGTTGCTTCCCTTTGGTGTCTTTGATATACATGATATAAAGGCATGCTCTTTCTGGCTTTCATTTTTTTATAAAACCAACCATGGCAAGACATCATAAATTAGAAAAAGGAGAGGCGAGCAACGGGTCTGCCATAGGTTCGGTTTTCAAATGTTTAGCTTCCCCGTGTATATGAATTAATCCCTCCCCGTCAAGATGATGGGTCATGCTGTACTTAGGCTTTGAGTTGATAAGCTACGTTTAGTTTCTTGTTCTATTGCTGTGAGAAACCGTGGGTTGTAAAGGCTTTCATCGTCCCTACCTTCCGTGGCTTTGATCGTCACTTTGCAAATGGAATATGGCATAGGAATAAGTGGCTTATGGGTGCGGAGAAAGAGTAAAAACGTGAGGGAAGGTCCGTCTAATTAAAGAAAAAACATGAGGGAGGGTTTGTTTAATTAAGGGACTTTTATTTTATTTTGTTTTGTTTTCGGCAAGTTCTAGGTTCATGCTTTCTTTCTCTGTGTTTGTGGAAAATGAGATGACATACACGATTCTTTTTAGTCTCAAGATTTAATATATGTTCCTTCCCGCGTGTCAACAAGCACCGGCAGTTTTCAAGATTAGGATACCGAGTATAAGTCATGGGTCACAAACACTGCCATAAGGTTTGGAGTTTAAAATGTTGGCTTAAGAACTTTGGCCCCCACGTGACCAACTTATTCTTGTGATGGGTAACTTTAATCTGTGATGTTTTTTTAATTGTTGCAATTAATTGTTTGCTTTAACTTCAAAATGTTAGTTTCAGAATTTTGGCTCCCACATAATGAATCGTGATGTTTGAGTTTAAATTGTTTCTATAAATAGTGTTTTAATTAAATATAAAAATATTTTTTTGAGTGTTGCATACTGGCCAATACCCTAACATAGTTTTTAACGTTTTTTTTATATTAAAAAAAACAAATATTTGAAGTTTCAAAATGTGTTTTGCATGGATTTCTTAAACACAACAAAAAATTATTTTCTTGCATCTTGGATTTTACAACGTGTTTGTAAATTCCAAAGGGTGTTGGCTAATATTCCAAAAATATAAAAATCTTATTTTTGGGAATTCATATTTATTCACTATTAATGTTTGGATAAAGAAATCCCAAATGGGGTAAATATCCAAAATATTATTAGGAATAATTTGTTATTATTCACTATTAATGTTTGGATAAAGAAATCCCAAAAGGGTTAAAATCCAAAATATTATTAAGAATAATTTTTTATTATTCACTACAAATGTTCGGATAAAGAAACCACAAAGGGGTTAATATTCAAAATATTATTGGGAATAATTCGTGCGTTGTTCATCAGAATATTTGGATAAAGAAACCCCAAGTGGTAAATATCAAAAATATTTTTCTAGGAATAACAAGTCATTATCCCTTAATAATATAAGGACAAATAAACCTATGAAAGGTAAATGTCCCAAATATTGTTAATAGGAATACAACTTGTTTATTTTAATATAAGGGCGATTTATGCCCAAAATTTTATTTAGAACAATTTAATTGCATATCCTTGAAAGAAGCCTCAATTATAATTGGGGACATTTCAATTTTTTATTCCACAATTTATGAGTCATGAAAATATAAAATACTAAGGCAAAATGGGCTTTTAAAGCACCTTGAATTTCCTTAGATTTCTAACTTAGTTTTTTTTATTTTCTTCCTTCCTTGATTTACGAGTCGCTGACACTTGAAATACTAAGGGAAAAAATAAGCTCTTAAGCATATTGAATCTCCTTAGATTTCTATTTTTATTGTCTCTAAAATTCATGAATTCTGAATTTTTTCAAATCAAACATAGACTTCAAGAGATCCGCACTCATTTCTCTTTTGACACTCTATAGACATATCTAAAGGTATGATCCATATTGGCCAAGGGTTCTTTCCCTTAAACTTTGAACCCAAGTTCGTACATCATAGCAGACTTATCCTAGGGAACCGATAGGATTAGAGAACATCAACACCATAGCAATTATAGGCAAAACAAACACCAAGCAGCCTTACCTTAGGTAGGGCATGCTAGGGGTGCTAAAACCTTCCCTCAGACGCAACTAGTCCCTTTGCCTTAGAATCTCCGAAAGACCAGTTAGGTTTCCTAGTGACTATAATACTAGGTGGCGAATCCCTTTTCACAAAACAAAAAACCCCAAATCAATCCCCGCTACCGGGAAGGGTCGCCAGCGCCGAGCTCTCGAGAGGGCAATGATAAGGACTATGTGCTATAATTCTGATGTTAGCAATGATGTCTTGGTCAGCCAACAAAGTCAATAACTAGCCAACAATGTCAATAACCAGCCACCAAGTCAATGGTTAGCCACCAACTAAATAGTTATTCATCAAATCAATAGTTTTGAATTTTATTCTATAAAAGGAGGCATTTGCCATGTATTTAGGCATCTTGTTTTTCAGATCAAGATCATTTTCTTGCTTTCTTTCTTTGTAATGTTCAAGTTTTATTTTATATTTTATTTTCAATAATCTCTCATTTATGCTTTTCATCATAACCATGTTCTTATCTTGTTTATTTATGTTCTTTTTCTTCATTATGTTTAGATAAGTTAATTATGTCAAGGTGAAAAGGTTTCACTAATGGTGTTAGGAATAAGCATAATATAAACTCAACATGGACTTTAATATTTATATCAAAGAAAGTTTGCTATTAACATGTCTTATTATTTTTATCTTATTCACTCTTAATACCTTACTTGTTAAATGATTATCTAGATTTATGTTGTATAACACTTGGTATAATAAATGATTGATCCTTCATAGTCTTGACGACATCATTGCTATGTGAGGAACTTGATTTGTTGTTAACATAAGTTAACATCATAAATACCTGACAATATTTACAAGTATGGTGTTACTTAAATAAGATAATTAATATGATCATGTTAATAATTCATAATGAGCTATTAATGATAAATCATCCAATTGGAACCTTCTTTGTCTGTGGTTTCAGTTGAGTAATAAAAAAAATTTATATTATACTTATTTGAAATACCATTAGTGGATCCTCTAACCTTGACAATTATTTTGTCATTGTTTAATATTTTCATCATTATCACATCTCAAAGTTCTTTCCAACATCAATATCATTATATTATTTATAATTTATGTAATTGACCTCCCGTGGTTCGACCCGGTCTTACCATGTTATTTATTACTTGACCTCCTGCACTTGGGGATAAAACATAATCTTTTTTGATCGTGTCAATGTTCTTCCTTGGCTCAACAGTTACCCAACCATCAGAAATCACTCAAGAAACATTCTGGACTGGAGATTGATTATGAACCTCAAACGAAGACTTCTCCTGAAGGGGAATGGTTGGGGAAGACTCTTGTTGAATTTGTGGGCCCAGGCAGCTGAAGACATTCCCTGAGTAGGGTTCTCCTCATGAGCAGTAGCTTGAATCTCCAAGGGCAAATTACCCTTTGCAGCATTGCCATTCTCTTTGTTTGCACCAGCAGCCGCCTTAGGACAAAGAGGACTGGAATGACCAAGAACATGGCAATGCTTACAAAATTTCAGCAGGGTTTCATAGATAACCTTTTGATGAAGAGTAGAGCCATTTGGTAAAAGAACATCTACAGAATAAAGCTATTCCTTAAGCAAATCAATTTCAACTAGAACACGGGCATAAAAGAGTCTTGCAAGATTAGAAGTCAGCTTATCGCATTGGATTGGCTTGTCAAGGACACTAGCAATCTTGGATAAGCATATCGCCAACCAGCATAATAAAGGAAGATTTGGAAGCTTAACCCAGACAGGGAATCTGGTCATATCTTTACTAGAGAAATCAAAGAATTGCATCATTGGCCTTAAGTGGCCGTCCATAAACAAGATAAGGGCTCCCTTGCAGAACTGCAAGCTTATCCTCCTCGCTATTGAATCTGTACACCAGCCATCCTGATTCATTGGTAGAGAGGGTGGCTTCACACTTCCAAACAGTGGAAATAAGGTTGTTCAGAGCCTTAAAGCCATGGTATTTACCAGAGACGTAACCCACGGCACACCACTTCCAAACATCAAAGCTATGGTGAAAATCATCAGAGGAGATAGAACAAGATTTGGTAGTGTGGAAAAGGGAGAAGTTATTGAGCTTAGTACAAGCGTCAGAGTTTCTATTGGAGAGAGAAAAGATCCCTCCACTTGCAATCATACAGAGGAGGAGGGGTACTCTCTGGTTCAAAGTTACCTGGACACAAACCTCCACCTGGAGTACGGACAGGAGACATATGTGTGGCGGAAGGTGGAGGGGAAAGGTTAGGAGATACGTCATCTTCATCCTCAGAGAAGGTGAAATCTAGTTGTTCCTCTTCCAGATCTACATCTTTAAAGACATCTTCAACAAGGACCGCTTCGTGAGGCTTAGATCCTGTAGCAACCAGCGGATCTGCATCTAGACCAACAGTGTTGGGAAAAACACCTTTACGAAGGGTTGATGTAGAGGAAGAAGGATCTGAGGTTGACACTAAAGGATCAGCCCCTGATTGGGCATCGGGGCAGCAATAGGGGCATGCAGGTTGTCTTGTCTATGTGGTATTATAGTAGTAGCCTTTTTTTTTTTTTGTTTCTGGCCACTTGAAATGAATTATACTTATACGTGTGTGCGCGTGCATTTAGATCTTTTAAATTTTAGAGAAAAAAATTAACAAATAATTTTTTTTTAAAGTTCGTATTTTTATATATAGCAAGTCACTTGGTTAACTTCTCGTGTGTGTGTTTATTACCGTGCAAAAAATATGGTTTCTACATAGATATATAAATATATGTGTGAATGAGTATATGTAAAAAAAATCAACTGAAATTTATAGATTAAGTCTATTTAGAAACGTGGTGCAAGTTCTCTTAAATTTGAAAGTTTATTTTATTTTTTTTGCTAAAAAATATAATTTTTGTGTTTTTAAATTGTTTTGATATGCTGATATTAAAGATAATTTTTTAAATAATAATAAAATATTATTTTGATACATTTGTAAGTAAAAAAAACACTTTGAACCGTGAACCGCCACCACAATTCCAAACACACCTGAACATCAAAGTCTTTTGAACTATTTAATAGTACATGGTAACATAAGAGTTGAATCTATATTATTTGAACCTTATTATTTTCAATTAAGTCCTTCTTTTAATAAGATTAGGGTATCAAGTGATATATTAGTATATTTCTTTAAAAATCAACACTAATTAAAATTTTAAATTTGATATGCATCAAGAAAATGAATATATTATTTATTTTTTTAAAAGTCACACAGCTTTTTTTATTTTAGTTCTAGGATATGAATTTTCTAAATTCTATTTCAATCAATTAAAAAAACAAGATACCAAGTTGAAAAAAATAAAATGTTATAAAATAATTGAAAATTTGGACTAAACATTTGTAATGGATATAAAATGTGTTACTATTCTTATTTAAACCCTATAGGAACAATATAAATAAAAATTATTATAACTACTGCAATAACACATAAACAAGATTATAATAACATAATTAAATTATCAAAAAAATTCATTACATAAAATAATAAAATAATCAAAATTATTTCAAATCCAAAAAAATTAATTTAAAAAAAAATTAAATTTCATTAAAAAAAAAGGTTGAATCGCAGCCCAAACCAACTTATAATACTTTCATTATAAGAACAAAAAATGTTTTTATTGTTATCATCTTCCTATGATAGAAGTATCTAAAACTCTATACGGCTATATAGAAAATTGAATGCTTTATGGCATCTTACATGCCTTAAATTGGTTTTGTACATGCAGCAGTAATTTTTTCGCTTACCCATGAAGCCATTGGCCTGCATGCACCCAAATAAAATAAAATTGAAATGAGAATCTCTCTTTAGCCTGCAAATGTTGATGTCATTAGCTTACTCCATAAGTAAACCAAATTTAAAGCAAGGAATGCCTTTTTTTCCTTTCTTTTCTTTATGGGCAAATCATATTCCTTGAGTGGATATAGGGACAATCATATAGCTCGAGTTTCATCCTTGGAAGTGGCAGAGAGTGTTCTTCATTTAATTAATTGTTGTCTTCTTAATTTTCAGGTCCTTTCGTTTTCTTCCCCTAATCATCATTTTCCAAAAAAAAAAAAAAACCTTGAGAGAGATCATAATTATAGCAACACTACATACATTAAGGATTATATTTGTGGTTGCAATCGATTGATAGAGAGGTTGTGGGTGTCTAAGTGATCGTGAATCTTCCATTCGTTCTGTCTCTTATACGTACTCCAAACAAGGTGTGTATTTCTACTAATTCTTGTGTCATTTGTTATTGTCTTTATATTATATTATTATGTGTTCATGAAGAAAGAAAGTGAAATATTTGTTCACTTTAATCTCCATTTGATCCTAGTAGATTCACTCAATTTTTGTATGCAAGTTTTTATCGAAGTCTATCTCGTTGTAGGGTTAAAAGTTGGACCTGGCCCCTTAAATTTTTAACCTTATTTTTCTATTATAATAAAATAAAATAAAAATGTTTACATTTTTAGTATAATGTACATTCTAATTAACTATAATGTTTGGATTTAATAGTGCATGGCTAGCTTTCACCACCATAATTTAATCTTGACACCATCATTCCCTTAATATTATTATTATTATTATTATTATTATTATATCACTTATGGTTTTTTTTTACTAGAAAGCCTAATAATCCGTGAATTTCATAGTAATAAGACCTTCCTTTTGCCAACACTAGACCTTCCCTTTTCACGCTTTCACATTTGCGGCTCTCAACGAATATGCGTCCACTCGTATGATATTGGAAAACGAGGAGACATGAATTTCTTGTCTTTTTATTAGTGTAAAGAGAATAGTAGTTGCCACCTAATATTTTGATCACTAGAAACCCTAACGGGTCTCGGATCGGGCTCATGGATTGGTTGCGTAAAGGGAAGATATTAGCACCCCAAATATGCCTTACTTAAGGTAAACTGTATTGTTTAATTGTCTAATAAATGCTATAAATGCTAAGGTATTATTGTGTTTTCTAATTGTTGGTCTGCCTAAAGTTTAAGATAATTCCTTCTCGGTGAGAGATTCTTATTTTATTGGGTAAAATCACGCCCGTTCTAATGTCTATACATAAAAGAACTACTTTTTTTAATATTGGAAATACATCTTACGTTATAAATTCATAATCCTAGAAATTAAAAAAAAACAAAAGAAGTTTTTTGTAGTATTTTTGAAATATTAGCATAGTTCTCATGACTTTAATAAAATAGTTATTAAAGTCCATAATGCATTCTAAAACATATTTTTTAAATTTTTATTGTATAAAAATATTATATAATTTTTTTTTAATCTTTGAGAGACTTGGTCGTATGCATGTAAAGAAGACATTTTCTTAAAGTTTTCACAATATTTTGGAGAAAATTGGGTATTTTAATACCGGATTTGTATCTTTATAGTATAAAAATACGAACCAATATTAAGCAAAGTTGATAGAAAATACGCATGAAAATCATAAATTTTGAAAGGATTTTTGAAA